>CM060705.1:112265553-112795553 GCA_030686995.1 Artemisia argyi | reverse complement strand
CACTTCAACATTAACATAAAAAAATCACATCTTATCAGACCATGAGGGCTATGTTTGGCACACAAGATTTTTGAGAGATTATGCTTATTTTTTTAAAAAATAAGCAACTTAAAAAATAATCTTTGTTTGGCAGACATAACTTATAAGAGATTATAAAAAAAAATAATCTTTCATCTTAAAACCAAAGGTTACTTCATGTAGCTTATAAAAATAATCTCTTTTTATAATCTTCATCACCAACACCATCTCCAGTTACAGCAACAGTTATTTTTGTCAAACATACCTGAGATACTATGGCATGCCAAGTTCTTTTTTTCAGTGCCACCTTAGCACTGACTCAACATCTTCAAATTTAACACTCACACACTAAAATACCCCTTCACTCATAACATGTTATTCAAGCCCTACTCACTCTCAATTTTATTTTCTTTTACATTTTTTCAAACAAACTTAATTTCATTAATTCTAGTAAAGATATAATACAAAACTTAAACAAAATACGAAAAATAAACACGTAGCGACACCCTTATTTTGTTTGCAACTCACTATGGAATTGATCTTTATATAACCTGCCAAACGGATAACCAAGTTGTTCAATTTGGATAACTCACAGCCATGTCACTTCTACCTATTCATTCCCTATATATAACCTTCCTGTCCTTCCACAAAATTACAAATTTCATCCATATCTTTTTCCCCCCCTATCTTTGAGGAACAAGTGTTCCATGAAAATGTTATTAAAACTAAACACTAATTTCAAATTCACGGCAACAATCAATGAATGATGTGCATCTTCATCATCCTTGTTTACTTCCACTAAATTTTCCACTCAGTCCAAACAAATTAACTCACAATTTTTATAAACTTTAAAGGCAAATTAATTGAAAATATATTTAACTTGTTATTTTTTTTCATTGTATGTAACCTTCTTTTTTTTTTCTCAATATGTCAATGAACTTGCAAAATCCGTTCATTGCGTCTAGCGGTGACCTGTTTGACCTGCTGGGGCAGGTTAAACTAACGATCGTTAGGTTTATCAGTGCAATGTTAGTTTTTTAGACTAACGATCGTTTATAATTCCTACATACAATAACAAAAAGTAACAAGTTAGATGACTTTTATTATTTTTCAAATTTATGTACGTTTTTTACACGTTTTTGCACACATTTTTATACACGCTTATACACACGTTTTTATACACGTTTTTATGCATGTTTTTATACGGATTTTTATACACACATTTGTATACATGTTTTTATACACGTTTTTATACACGGTTTTACACACGTTTTTTAAATATTTCAATACATACATTTTTATACGTTTTCATCTGTTTTTTTACGTTTTTGTTTTTTTTATGTTTTCACACGTTTTTTTTTTACGTTTTCGACAAATTTTTTACGTTTTCGTCCGTTTTTTTTACCTTTTCGCCTTTTTTTTACGTTTTCGTCTATTTTTTTTACGTTTTCGTCAGTTTTTTTAACGCGTTCGTTTGTTTTTTACGCTTTCGCCTGTTTTATTACATTTTCGCCCGTTTTTTTACGTTTCCGTCTGTTTTTTTACGTTTACGCACTTTTTTTACGTTTTCGTTCTTTTTTTTAACGTTTTTATCTGATTTTTTACATCTTAGCACGTTTTTTATGTTTTGGTCCATTTTTTACGTTTTCGCCTATTTTTTTAAGTTTTCGTCCATTTTTTTACGCTTTCGCCCGTTTTTTTACGCTTTCACTCGTTTTATTACGTTTTCCCTTTTTTTTACGTTTTCGTCTGTTGTTTTACGTTTTCATCCAGTTTTTTCTATTTTTATATGTCTTTTAGGTTTTCGTCTATTCTTTTACATTTTAGTATGTTTTTTGCGTTTTCGTCTGTTTTCATATGATTTCGTAAGTTTTTGTACATTATTATACGTTTTCTTAAATTATATTACATAAGAAAATGTAAGAAAAAGGACAACAATGTAAGAAAACGAACAAAAACGTAAGAAAAAAAAAACGAAAACATAAAAAAATAGGTGAAAACATACAAAAAAGATGAAAACATAAAAAAAAAAAAAAAAAAAAAAACAGGCGAAAACGTAATAAAACAGGCGAAAGCGTAAAAAAAACAAGCGAACGCGTAAAAAAACGGACGAAATCGTAAAAAAGGGGCAAAAACGTAAAAAAAACAGGCGAAAACGTAAAAAAATGGACGAAAACGTAAAAAAAAACGGGCGAAAACGTAAAAAAAACAGACGAAAACGTAAAAAACTGACAAAAACGTAATAAAACGTGTGAAAACATAAAAAAACGAAAATGTAAAAAAAACAGACGAAAACGTATAAAAATGTATGTATTGAAATATTTTAAAAACGTGTGTAAAACCATGCATAAAAACGTGTGTATTAAAAACGTGCATAAAAACGTGTATAAAAACGTGTGTATAAACGTGTATAAAAATGTGTGCAAAAACGTGTAAAAACGTACATAAATTTTAAAAATAATAAAAGTCACCTAACTTGTTACTTTTTGTCATTGTATGTAGCCATGATAAACGATCGTTAGTCTAAAGGACTAATATTTCAATGATAAACCTAACGATCGTTAGTTTAACCTGCCCCAGCAGGTCAAACAGGTCATCGCTATACGCAATGAACGGATTTTGCAAGTTCATTGACAGATTAGGAAAAAAAAGAAGGCTACATACAATGATAAAAAGTGGTAAGTTAAATACATTTTCTGGTAATTTGCCCAAACTTTAAAAGAGCTATGATCTCAGCTGCTTACGCCACAGCCGAATGAACATCAACGGAGACATTGTTACGTAGTTTTTTTTGCCTTTTGCTCCTTTCACACACGCCAATTTAGTGGCGCCGGACAAGAATTTTGGAGGTGGGGGTGTCCTCACTTGGAGGTGGCGGCATGGACGGAGCGAGAAACAAATATGACCGGGTGCACAAATTGTTTTTGAACCGTAATATAATTTTGTTAAAAAGTTGATTAAAATGAAAATTTCATTAAAACGATAAATAAATGAACATATTACATTCTAATTAGTGATTCTATGATCTCCCAAAGCAAAAAAACGCTTACGTGTACCTTCATTTTTAACATTAATCAGTTCTTCTTTCTCTATAACACAAGTTAAAGCACCGTTAAAATAATCATCACCTATCCGATTATGCAAATCAGTTTAATGAGCTTCATTTTAGAAAAACATCTTTCAACCGTAGCGGTAGCAATAGGCAAGACTAAAGCCAACTTGAACAACCGATAAACCAAAGGATGAGATGTATGCTTTTTCTTATCCACCATCTTCTCAGCAAGTTTGGCAATACTATCCAAGTTAGCGAAATCTTTGTCATTACTCATGATCTGATAATAGACTCCAAGTTCCATAGGAAGACTTAACCTTTCCTTATAAGTAAAATCACGCGGATACGTGTCACTAAGTTTCACTAACTTTGACACACTAAATTCTGAAAATGAATCATGTGGACTCAACGCCGCCATACAATCAAGTAAATCAGTGCTTCCCTCACTAAAACGATTTTCAAACTCTTGAATTTCCATATCCATAACAGTGTTGAATATACCAACCTCGAAATGAAGTTGATTTGTAATTCTATCTTTTCGGCCTCTTGAATGGAAGTCAGCCATATTTACCATCTCAATATCATTCTTATTGCATAGTTATTCACTTATTTTTATTGCCCTAAGCCCTTAATGATGATGATATACTATACTAAACCAACAAATTAGTCAAGATTCTAGTTTTATTTACTCGATATACTATACTCAGTTCAGATTTGATATGTGTGTGTCATACACTTTTGGGAGTTGATCACTCCATCTACTATGATTGGTTATGATATGATTTGGATATGATATGTTTGTATGATTGTTTGTCTATTCATGTATCATGTTTAGGCACTTTGGCATTCCTTGACAGTTTCTTATTTTCTTTCATAATCCTTTGATATTTATGATTCCTCATTTATTCATATATTCCATACTTTGTTGACATTTTGTTTCAGCAGGTTTTCGTTGGATTCGTTTCGTATATCATTTATGACTTTTTTTACTTTTCTTTATTTATATTTGTTCACTGAACGTTAGCTCAGCCACATTTCTTTCCTCTGCGGCAGTTATTAAGTGGGATGCTGGGATTGAGAGATGAGAATAGGAGCTTTTAGTGGACCGACCCAACCTTAGTTTTCCTGATCATCTGGAATTAGTTTGAGATTTATGTTTTGGATATTTCATTTTTCGTTTTAGATTTGGAGTTGATTTGTATTCCTTAGAAGTTATTTATTTCATGACTTGTATTTTATTTATTTAAGACTTCCGCTTGCGTTCATTATGTTCTGATTGACACCATAATGTAACATTTATTTAAGACTTCCGCTTGTGTTTATTATGGCCTCTTGAATGGAAGTCAGGCATATTTACCATCTCAATATCATTCTTATTGCATAGTTATTCAATTATTCTTATTACCCTAAGGCCTTAATGATGATGATATACTGTACTAAACCAACAAATTAGTTAAGATTCTTATTGCATGGTTATTCAGTTATTCACTTATTAAACTTATTTCATCTTTGGGCTTTTGTCATATTGGGGTTTTTACAAAATTTTGTATTTATTTTTTATTTGTAAGTATACCAAGTAAATAAAACTGAAAATACATTTTGATGCACAGGGTGCATTTAATATACATTAAGGAAAAATCGATAATTTTTTTAAAAAATAACACTATATTGAAAAAATCTATGGGATGCACGTGCACCCGCGGGGACCCCCTCGCTCTGTCCCTGCTCCTCAAATTAAGAATATATTTCAAGCGTCAAAGGCCGATCTTTCAAACTAGCTGCTCAAAAACTTTTTTTGGCAGAGACGTTGTGAATAAATCTGCCAAGTTATCACATGATAGAATTTTACGAACATCAATAACTACATACTTTTGTAGATCATTTATAAAAAAAAAAAAAAAAATCTGAGAAATGTGTTTTGTCTTGTCTCCTTTGATATACCCTTCCTTGATTTGAGCTTGCACGCCGCATTGTCTTCATACAATAAGGTTGAATTTTCTTTGATAGACTCGAGTCTGCATTCTTCTTAGATGTGTTGAATAATTGATCTTAGCTAAACGCACTCTCAACCGGCTTAATATAGTGCAATAAGTTCAACATGGTTTGATGATGTAGTAGTTAAAAGGATATAACATCCATTCCATAATTATTTATAACAGTTCCCCTTGGATGTTCATTTGAAGATTACGTCTCGCTAAAAGCTTACTAGATAAAACCTTGTGGGACAAAAATCTAGTGAAGGGAAAAGACTACATAATAAGTATCGACTATATTGCTTGATCTCGTAGAATGATTTACTCAATTTGATCAAGTAGTATTCTCGAGAACTTTTCTTATATGCTCTAAGCATTTTAAATCATGAGATAAGCTTCATGCATTTTATATCCTTCTTGGAATCTCAACATGAATTGAGCTTTATTCATATATTCTTTAGACGCTTTTCAATAATTCTCATAATACCAGAATTATATAGTATCAAAATACATTATTTGATCCACCACATGAGAACATGTCTCATTATTATTTTCACGTCTTTGCGAAAATATAATTTCAGTATATTAATTTCGCTTTCTCATTGATGCGTGCGTATATCATTGTAGGTATAGATTATTCTTATCAAGTTTTAAATTTATATTTAGCCGACTTAACCTGTAACACACACTAACGAGCAGTGTACCCGATCAATGTAGCTAGTTGGTAAGTAGAGTGTCGATCACTAAGAGTGGAACATTAACACCTATAATGTCTATCAGTATTTTAATTCTTAAGTTACTTCTAAAACCTAATATACGCGCGCGCGCGCGCGGGGGGGGGGGGGGGTTCAGCCTGAGAGACTGGCACGATTGAGTTGATTAAAAGTAAATAAAACTAATGAGTCGAATAAGCGAATGGCAACATGTACACAGATATAGATAAGAGGCCTAACCAATAATTAAGTAGCTTGTCACTTATTTTATTGCTAGTTTTATAGGATGAGTACTAAAATCTATTCTCTCTCGTTGGTATCTTAGTTACAGGCGATTAAACTCTTAATGATTACTTATGTCCATATTATTTAACCTTTTTTAAGGGCTTACATTAACTTATAATGCTAATGAAGTAATTGTAGGAGGCGTATGGCAGCGTAAACAAGCCACGACTAGACACAAAGGTAATCAAAGCACATGCATAAAGAACCAAATAAATATCAAATAAACTATAATCGATAGGAAAACAATATAAAGGAGAGTCCTATGGTGTAGACAAGCCCAACAATCTTGATGGATTAAAGTGTACTAATACAATAAAACAAAACTACTTAATGAATTAAACACTAACAGGACCTTCTAACTGCTCTGAGATCTTCGTTCGGGTGGTGTATTGTGTTGCTAAATCGTCTGTATTCTTCTCCTCAGGGTTTACTTGCACACCAAATTTGGCTGTCGAATGAGGTATTTATAGTTTCTGTCTGAGGGCTCGATGCGGCACATCAACTAAGTATATGCGACGTATCTCGATAACTTCGCGTGGGGTCCAAGAATAAAATATCCAAGAATATTCGTACACTGCCTTAAGTTGTGGCGTATCTTCTTTCTTATGCGGCACATGTCCTTCTGTGTCTTGGATAATCATTGGTGAAGTCTTGAGATTGATACGCCTTATGTCAGGAAAGTAATATGACGTATCTGGAGTAGATAAGTCAGATCTTCTTCGTTGACCAAGGTTTCATATGCGGCGCATGAGATTAATACATGCGACGCATTCTTCAAAGTCAGGCTATGCTCTTCGAATTCGTCTAAGTATGGTCGTACGGCGTATCTGTCTAGAATGATACGGCGTATCTTCCTTCAGTTCAGTAGACTTTTCCAACTTGATCCATTTTGCTCTGTTTTACGTCCAAAATAGCTAACTTTCACCAAACGCTTGTTTATAACTGAGAATTACAAAATTAAACGATTAAGTATCAATTCTCATATATAATAATATAAAACAAGTCAAATACATAGGATAAATGATGGCAATAATATGTACTTATTTGATGTTATCACTCATAAAGACTGATATATCCAATAAGTTTATGCATTCATGTGCATAGATTTTAGGTCCCATATGTCTCATCACAAGAGACTTCAAATCTTTCACCACTTACTCGCGTTTTTATAATATGGCCAATTATTTTACAACTACGCTTCTTGCAGGATTATTTCCAAGATCCTCATTATTACTCTAGCGCTATTTTATTTATAATTTCATTATCTTGTGTATCCTTAGACATAATAGTACTATCGACGTCGATTCAATTGTTTTTCGATTCAACACTTTACTAAACATTATGTCATATCATTTATTGAGATCTCAAAGTTTTATTGTACATGAGATTATATAGGGTCTTTATTACTTCAATATGACCATCTTAAAGTTGCTCCATTTATATATAATTTGAGGAATTTTTATTTGGAGTCGATTGTTCTATCACGCAGTAGGCGTGCCATAGAATTAGTACCAAGCATTGCTTATCCAGTTGGGACAAAAATATAAGTTGGAGCGTTAGCAACGTATAAAAGATCTAGTTACTCTGTTTAGGTCACCAAATATGTCTGACATTTTCTAGATAAAAAAAGAATTATACTTTTAACTTCAAGTTCGTATTAGTATTGTGCGGATCAACATAATTCATTCCAAATTCTTGATGCTTATTCTCTCCCCTTGAATGAATTATCATTATCAATATCCCAGTGCATGATGGTGGATTCACCGCACAATTACATAACTCTTAGATGGGAAATATATAGTTAAATCATTAAATTGGGAGGAATCATTATAACTTTTGGCATGATGTAAATTCATATTCTATCATTTAAAGTAACATGCCCCATAAACCATTAATTTTGCTCTTATAACTATAGGCTTTATAATAATTTGAAAAACGTTTATAAACGCTTCAACAAAAGTATTTCGAATACGAACAAGAGCTACAAACTTTCAACACTTGTTCTAATAATTACCAAATACATGGATTTACTCATCACCATTTCTAAAGATATAATATGGAAAACGTGCTCACATTCTTATAAACGGAGCCACTAATCACGCTAACATCATGTTGCGTCTTTATGATCATCTAGACGATGCATTGATTTTATAAATAATATGATCTAAATTGCACTTGTATAGGCCTACAAATATCTCCCTTAGATAATAATAATAATAAAAAAAGGGAATCATCCCTTACTTCAATTTGGCGGTGATGGGTGAAGTATTAACTTCTATTGAGAGCAATAAAGACAATCAAAATCATCTTTGAAGAAACTCATGGTTCTTATATATTTGCATCATTATTGACTCGGGATGATTCAACCCGTCATGCCACATAATATAATAATATTGACACATTTTTTTTATTTTTTACTTTATGGCCATGTATGCTTCAGTTTCACTTGATTTGAATGTGAAATCTTTCACATAAACTTATGTTATTGCTAGTGATATCTCTCACTAATCTATGCTAATGCATGTAGAGGAAGATGCAAGTGAATATAATGCATCACTAATATGAATTTTCGTTCCTCATAACAATTTTATATTTTCTTTTATGGATCATCTCAAAATGTGTTAGCGTAGATTCTTACATCTATGAAATTAGCGTGTAATAGTTTTTAACACACTTGTATTTTGCATACATCGCACTTTCATTTGCTCCGTTCTTATCTTACCACTGCTCGTGGTTTGTTATTTTTCATATTACTTTGATCATATCCTCAACCATGATATATGATCTTTAGACATTTATATAGTCACATCCACTTAAGGGAATTGAGATCTTATGTTGTTCATTTTATCACATTCACTTAAAGGAATGAAGATTTCTACATTGATCATTATATTATCACATTCTCATGAAGGAATGTAGATCTTTATGTTGATCATCTCATCACATTCACTTGAGGGAATGGAGATCTATATGTTGATCAATTCACAACAATAATATTTCTCTTGACTATTTTGTTTAGCTCATTAGGAGCTATCAAGCGCCTTACTAGTGTTAGCGTACGTGAGGAATTAGATTGATATTTTTTTCACGTCATATAGACTACCAATGAGTGTCAAAGTAAGAGTGATTTCATGGATCACTAAATAATACTTACTTTTTAATTTCTTTTACAATAATAACTCAATGCTTAGAGGTTAATATATATATATATATATATATATATATATATATATATATATATATATATATATATATATATATATATATATATATATATATATATATATATATATTTCAAATAATTATATAATCATAACTTGAGATTATATTATTATGATTCGCTTAAGGGAATCATACAGAACAAGATGTTCATATATTATCATAGCTTTGAGTTATATTGTATCGATTCTCTTGAAGGAATCCTAATAGGAAATGATAACAATAAATTGATTTTATGTTATTTGATATTCTTGAGGGAATCATGATAAAAATAACAATAACTTAATGTTATTTTATTTTGATTCTTTTTTACATAATCATGATAGAACACGAGGTTCAAATTATTATTATTCAAATACTACATATCTTGAGGTTCTAATTATTTTTTCTATAACATAACTTGAGGTTATATTACTTTGATTTCTTTTCGAGCAATAACAATAAAACAATTGGTAAGTAAAACGGTTTTAATATAATGAACATATATATGGGATATCTTATCAAAAATATTAAATGCCAATAAAACGATTATATACAATATCATTAATGTTTATCTATTTTCTAAACAATTATATACATTATTAATATAAAAATTATAATAGATCATTATATATAATAATAATCTTTACATATACATGAGACAAGTTTTGACTTGCACATGATGCTTTGAAAGCTATACTATGCCACTTGGCACTGAAGTGCTAACTGTATAATATGAGTCATATACCACTTAGGTAGTATCATCCATGTTGGCACTTTGACAACTGCCACGTTGGCACTTTGACATGTTTCACGAAATTGGTTTAAAAAATTTGACACCAGGGGGATTCGAACCCGGGTCTTTCATCCCATCCGACATACTCTCTACCAATGGAGCATGTTGTTTTTTGTGTTAGATGCATAAAATCCTAACATGTCATGCTTTAATTTCGAAAGGCCTTTCCAAAACATAAACACATACACACAGTCCTCATTCAATACTTTCAACACAAACACCTAAAAACATATTATCACCCGTGATTATCTCCCTTTGAAATCGGAATTCTTTGAAACCGATTTTGACATTCCATAACATTCAAAATCGTTTTGAAAACATTCCATAATTTGAATCAACTTCCATAAACAAAAACTGTAATTTTGTCCCTTTGATTTCGTCTTTTCTTTTGAAACTGAAGTATTTGAATTCATTTTTGAGGTGATCATATCACACAATCCCTAAATTTTTTCATAACCTATACCCTAAAATCATCAATAAACCTAAAATCATCACATAAACAATATCACACCAAATCAATTCGATTACTTCATTTTTAAACGTATTCATTTCAGGAGTCCCTTATTTTTCATCCCACAAAATAACGCACCCATGATGATCACGGATGATAAAGGTATGTGTTGACAATTGTTTTTTCATACAATTTATAGCGATGTTTATTAATTTATTTCTTTCAAGAATTCATTAAAGTGTTTGCCTAATTATGAATGTTTAATTTTGATCTATTCAATTGATTTATCTTTGATTCCAGTTACCATGGGTTTGATAAATTCGTAAAGTGTTCGATGAATTGCCTAAAAGAAAATCTAATAAAGGAAGATCTTTTTTCATGTTTATGATGTCAATTTGTGAAGTTTCTTTATTTTCTACATCAAGTTTAATGAAAAACTAATAAAGAAAGTAATTATAGGCAGTATTTTATATCAATATGTTTAATAATTGATTTTTTTAACAGAGAATTATTGATTTTTGTTATCACTGCTTTGAGGAAAAGTTCTCCAAGTGTTCGATGAAATGCACGTTGTGGCTTGCTATGGAATAACCAGATTCTAAATTGTTTCCAACACGTTTGATCCATGGTTCTTGGACTTGACGACACAGTGTTCATGATCTTGGACCCTGCCACTCGTGAGTGCTACTGCTTCTTCTTCTCCTTAATCTGCTATTTGTTCACTAGCTAAATATACAAACTACTACTCGTCGTACTTATTAACCAGTTGAATTGAAATCAAATTTTGGCTTATCTAACAGACGTAACAGATGACAAGTTTAAGGAATCCATGATCAAGCGCTACCGCAACTTATGGTAACAAAATAAATCCACTTCTATATACTGTTAAGATTGGATAGGTTTCTACCTTTTATCAGTTTTATTACCTTTTCCTTATTGCAGATGATGTCCCTTTTCTCAAGCGACACCATTAGTCAAGTGAAACCGTGGTTGCTGAAAGTGGTGAAACTTTTTAATTTTTACTTGACCTTAATTAAGATATCTTCATAACCTTATTAAGTTGTCGCTGCTTAAATTAATGCGTTGTGTCTGTTGTTCCATAGGTATTCTAGATGAAGTGTGTAGAACCCTGTAAAAATTTCTTGTAATTAAATCGTTAATAAATAAATAATCCTTCGTTATCGTTTCTAATTCCCATTTTCTCGGAAAAATTTGAAATTTTTCTTATTATATTATTTTGGCGATTTTCACAAAATAATATAATTCACGAAATGACGGAATTAATCCTCGACACATTACACGAAACCTAAACTTTTCAATTAATCCTAAAACCTAATTCCTAATCCTAATTATATTTAGTAAATATAATTAAATTCCCTAATCACTTAATTAGCCAACCGGACCCTTAATTACTTTCGGCCCAACACCCTTCGTCCACTATTCATAAGCCCACGAAACTAAGCCCAACTTCCAATTTAGTAATTTTCATCCGATCGACTAGACCAAACCTTCCCCAAAACGCCTCGTTTATTTTTAAATTTTACACACGACCTACGTATTTTATTTTCTCATCTCGTTAACCTACTAGCCAACTATTAGTGTGTCAATTCTCACGTCCATACGTTTAGTTTTGATATGTTTTTAAGAGGCAAAGTATTCGACCCTTACACAACCCAAATCAATTTACAAATTATTCAAAACTTAACCATTT
Organism: Artemisia argyi; assembly: GCA_030686995.1. Classification (NCBI taxonomy): domain Eukaryota; kingdom Viridiplantae; phylum Streptophyta; class Magnoliopsida; order Asterales; family Asteraceae; genus Artemisia; species Artemisia argyi. Next base: position 112,783,356 of record CM060705.1, on the reverse strand, counting down.
TGAATCTCGTTTGTTTCTAATCGTTCCTAATAATAAATCTGAGATGATTCTATGCTCAAATGTTAAAGATGATCATGTATGTTCAAGTATTATACGATTTTGTAAATCGTGTATATAGAAAAACATATGGTCAACATCCATATGAATCACCCCAACACTTTCCTTCTTTTGTGCTCTCACAACACCTTCTAAATCAATATAAAATTTCACCTAAGAGCTATCATCCTGACATGCAAATAGTATACGAAGAATTCTCATTGAAATTTTCTACTAACGTTATATATTCAAGTAATATATAAACGTACTTGCATGCATCCTTCACTTATTCATTTCCATACTCTTTCACTGCAATATATCGTCCTTCAAACCATTCTCACAAGACCTACAAGTCGTTTGGTATATTATTGGAAGCAAGGAAAGGAAATCGGGTTAATATTTATATATAACGTTTGGGTTATATAGTGAAACGTGATTTTCTTGTGTTCCTTTCTATCACTCTCGACTCTTGATCACCTCTAAGGTGTTTGTAAGTCTTTCTTGTTCATTTCCATTTTAAGTTACACGTTAATTTCTTGTCATGCACCTTGTCTAATTTGTTTCGAACGTATATACTTTGCACATATATTTCACGTACATATTTATTCTTAGTACACGAAACGTGATTAGCCTCTATCATGGAAGGCCTAGGAATCACGTAGCACACCTAATTCACTTTAGTTGTAACGTCAAATGCATCACACGCACTCATTTTAAACCATGTCCATCGATTTCAATTTATTAAAAACACTTAGTAAATATTAACAAGTTTTCAAATTATATACCGGTCCAAACATGCCACAAAATAAGCGTATAACTTTGAATTTTATTTAACGACAGTACTATATTATTTCACGATGCCATAGACCACCTAGAAAACTAACAATTTCATATAAACAACTTGTAAAAATAATCACGTTTTGACATCCTACTCGATCCATTTTGAATCTACACAAACCGGATTTCAAACCAAAATTATTAATAAAAACCTTATGTTTTCGACTTGGGCTCAACAAAAGCCCATTAAGTATTTAAAATCCGTAAGCCCACTGGGCTCATATGAAATGCTTTTAGAATCATAAAAATGACCCAAAGCCAAGCCCAAAACTTTTTCTATGCCCTCGCCTCCAAAACTCTTAACGGGCCTATTATTGTTTCGTTAAGTAGCCCATAAGCTAAAAAGATAAGCTTTTGAATAAATAAGCAGTTAAAATAAGCTTGTTACTTACTAAATAAGCTTCGGAAATTTTTAGAAAAGTTTTATAATTATTTTTGCAAATTTGGACTAAAAATGTAACGCGACGACACCTAGAGGGACTAAATGTGTAAATATTGAAAATAAAGGACTAAACCTGTAAATACAAAAATATAAGGGTAAAATGTGATAAAAATTAATATTCTAAGGTTAGTATTGATTATTGGACAAAGTAGAGGACTATAGTTGAAAAATATATAAAAAGGACTAACGGTGTAACGCAAGTATCGTTAGTGTAAAAATGGTAAAATTGGAAAAGGAGATAAAGACTAAACGTAACTTATTTATCATTCTTATTTATTTTCTATTTTCGTCAATTTATTTCATATTACGTTTAAACTTTATTTTTATTTATATATATATTATTTAACGTAACGTTAATAATATATATAACGATATTTACAAAGTTAATATTTTACTTACGATTAAAAAGGTAAAACTTCGATGGATAATTTAAAAATCATATTTTGTCATATCATGCATATCACAAGATTTTCACTGCACATCACTTATTCGTCATAACGAATATCTAATATTCGTTATTTCTTCGTAATTATCGAATAGTATTTGGTCAAGTTCTTAGATAAATTTATTTATCAGGTTGTGTTTCGAAGCCGTTTTCATAAATTCGTCCGAATTTATTTTCTTCGTTTTCAGTATCAATCAAGGTGAGTCATAGCCTCACATTTACTTATTTTCAAAACTCCGTGAGGGGGATACAAGTTATAAACAGATCGCAAGTATTTTTCTGTATGCTTCCTGACTGATATATGCCTAAGTTAGCTATTGCCAAAAGACCCTTATTCATGAGCCATTAATCACTGAGGTGAACGCGAATATAATGAATAGATCTATTTAAGGTTTGACAGCCTGTCCCATTAATACTTGACGGAATGCCATTATGCATGTGGTTAGTCGTATTAGTCGTGATAATTATATTTGAGTAAAAATAGGAACTGGCAAATCACCTATTACACGAGGGCAAATTTATCATTGATTTGATAAACACCCGCCGTTTACGGTATTTGTTAACGTTTGCGTGTCATGAGACTTAGAGCAATATATGAACTGCAATATCAATATTTTCAAACTGATTGTATTTTCTAATACAATCTTACTTGTGTATCAAAATGATTATTAAATTCAAACTCTTTGATTTCACTCAACATTTTTGTTGACTTTTAAGCATGTATCTCAGGTATTTAGCAGGGGAAGCAAGCATGGAACGGGCGGCAAAAATCTTCAAAACATGTTTTCTTTATTTCAATAATGGTGTAAAATAAATGATGTTTGATTTAGTTCAAAACATCAAGACTTTTATAATACTCTGATAAGGACCTCTTGTATGTTGAATTTTTATAAATGAAATTATGTTTTAAAACGTCTCTTTCGAGCCGTTTTCTATCATTATGACTTCGATCCTCACCGTAACACCTTAATTACTATTCCGCTGTCGCATTTCAAATTAGGGGGTGTTACAAAGTGATAGAAGCTCACTCAAGGTATTTCATAACTTATTTAGTTGGTTGAAAGGCTTTGTATTATATTTCGTCAAATTCAATCTTAGCATGATATCATCTATGTTGGAACTTGACTATAAGTATATAACACAAATGAACAATACGATGAGAGTGTCGTTGTAAGATTTTATGCATACACTATATGCATCTTACGTTTGTTAAGTAACATTGTGTAGTGAGAATCCATGAAGCGAACATGTGCACCATTTTTTAATTTTCATTTTTTATTTTCAGGTTGTTTTTATTGTTGCTCAATCTTCAGATACTTTTAGGGGATTGCTAAATATATACCGACCACCAACTGTTACCACTAAATTTAACAGTATACATGACAAATAAGTTCTTTGCTATAAAATATTGATCATTCTGATGGGCTTCGTAACTTATTTGTATAGTTTATGCTGTTACAGAAACAAGGCCATCACGACTGTGACGAAGAGATCAAACTTATTGCGCAAACCAAGCCATTAAATTAAGGGCAGCTATAACACCAAAACCATTGTTGTTTGTCGGTTTGGGTAATCCTGGGGATAAGTTTAAAGGAACAAGACACAATGTATGATCCTAAGTTAACCTGTCACAACTTACAACTAAGATTTATTTCCTTTATATCTTATCCATTAAATTGCATTTATGATATCAGGTCGGCTTTAACATGATTGATACTTTTGCAGAGTCGGAAGGGATTGCTGTGGATACCGTGTTTTGTAAAGCCATTTTAGGAAAAGGCTTGTTGGCTTCTCACTTTCTAATATATTTTACATTCACAAGTTATTATATTATAGTTGATTTAATATTTGGATTGGCATAACAGGTATTTTCGATGGTGTTCCTGTTTTACTAGCAAAGCCTCAAACATATATTATTTTAATTGGTGAATCAGTAAGTTCATATATTAAGCTTATCGATATAACAAGACAAGCTTTTTGTTTTAGCTTTGGTACCTAAAAGGCATTGGTTTTTTTAACTGCAGAGTGGTCCACTTACTGCCTATTACAAACTCCCTCTAAATTGAGTGGTGGTGGTATTATCTCTTATTTCACATTATACATAATTGGTCTAAACAAGGGTAAATTGGTTAAGTAACTTTATCTACTTGAAGCTTCTACCCCTGCCTAATTTCTAACGATAAATATTATTGTACTGCATGTAGGCTTAAACTTTATTTAGCCATATCATTAGTGTTTCAGATTTACTTCTTAGGTAGACGGATAAATATGACAAAAAGGCTCAATAGAGGATATGATATCTAAGATCCCATACTTGATTAGTCACTTACCCCTGCCTAATACCTATAGAGAAAAATATGAATCATATCACGAGCCTGATTTTTGTTTGTTTCCATTCTTAGATTTGCACTTGTCACAGGAGGAAACAAAGGTATTGGGCTCAAGATGTGTCGTCAGTTGGCCTCAAACGACATCAAAGTCATATTAACCGCGAGAAATGAGAGTCGTGGTATAGAAACAATTGAAAAGCTCAAAGTTTCTGGTCCTCAAGATAATGTTTTTCATCAACTTCAGTTCAAAAAACTTGATATCTTGGTGAGATTTTTTTTGGGTAAAGGGGAGTAATCCTGCACCCTGGTAAATATATTAACCAAAACGTTTAAGTACAATGGATATGGGTGAAATCCCATATCTCAACCCGTTACATAGGCAAAAAGCTTACATAACAAGATACTTCCTATTTTCTAACCAAAAAAAACAAACCACTACTCAAATGATAACATAGGACATAACAAAATGAAATTACTTCCTAAGACCTTGAACCTTGGTGCCATACATGGCATTAAAAGCATCCAAATTCCCTGGAAGATCATAAACCTGGTTCGCATAGTCATCGTAGTCATAGTCATCATAATCATCTTCAAACTCTTGCCCACCACCAAATAGATTAGCAGACTCATCAAATGGGTTAGCAACCACCTCATCTTCAGAATCAGAAACCACAATCTCTCCCACCTTAGAAAAAGGGTTAACTCTCTTAGTAGAAAAGGCGGGTGGAGTACAAGAATCACTAGTTTTAGGAGCCACAACCGACTCCTTCTCTTTCAAATCACTCACAAGGGGTGTTTGTGATGCATTACATGTCTTAATAGACTCATCATCATTAACTTCCATTGTACGACCAGAATCCACATCCTTGTTGGTGTCATTCGTAAGAATGCCAAAAGCATCCGTATCTTCCATATTAAGAACATCAAACTGGTTAGATGTAGATACCTTCGTTCCACTCGAACTAGCCACAGCAGAAGCATTCTTTTTATTGCCATCCACTTTCTTAGGTTCAGGAGGAGTCTTTTTGGGTCGATATTGAAACTGCTTACCCACAACAGGTTTAGGAACCCCTCCTTGACCCGGAATACTAGAACCACCTTGTTTTCCTTTCTTCTTATTATTGACAGTCTTGAAACCATCATTAACAGTCATAGTAGGCTGGACAGGAGGTAACACAACTTTAGGACAATCAATAAGAGTATTTGTATGTGTTAATTCACATACCTTTTCATGGCCAAATACCGACCCAAATATACTAATAATGCTAACAAATGCCAAAGAATGTGTATTTTTATGTTTGTGAACATGCATGTACGGATATCTCGTTAAAAAACGAAAAACAATCAGAAATAAGCAAAAACGAGCACGAGAGTAGAGCATGTGCAGTCAGTCAATGAAAGTCAACTCAGAGCCTTAGAAGTCCTCAGAGATATGTGATTTGTCAATTTTGATCCCTGAATGAAGTATCATTAGATTTTCAGAATTGGTCCTCCAAGTTTCAGACTGTGGCAATTTTAGTCCCTGGAAGATACTTTTCATATTATGACATCTAAGGTCCTTGGAAAATCAGAAAGATACATTTGAAACCCTTGGATCACTTTTGGAATTATGACAGAAGCAGCCTTGAAGTTTCAGAGTTTTGCATTTTTGGTCCTTGATTTCTATTAATACCAAATCTGAAAATACAAATTCTAAAAAAAAAAAAAAATAAAAAAAAAAAAAAATAAAATAAAAAAAACCAAATCCAATAATATTAAGCCTAATCCAAAAAACAACACAAACCCAATTACAAAACAATACCCAAAGCCCAACCATCCCTAACCCAGCCCACCTCTCGGTCAAACACTTTACACACAGGTCAACAGGTCAAACTAACTCAAACGCAATAATAAAATCATTTTACCCTTCCCGCCCCCCAATTCACCCCTCAACCCAGATTTTACTGTTCATATAAGAACCCTAATTACCCCGTTCCTCATAATAACAGCAATTAAGGGTAATTAGGTAATATCAAAGGACTTCTAGATGCATGTCAGGCCTTGTCAGAGCGTGTCAGATGCAAAGTAACACACAAGGGATACGTGGCAGTGCCTTATTGGACAATACACGTCACAACGGATGATCTAAGGGTGTGTAATGATTGGAGATTGATGGAATGTGATCAGACGACTCAGAATTGGCATGAAGAAACACACCACACGGATTGCCAAGGTGGCAATCCGTGAGCACCTCTCTCTAGAATCCTCTTTCATGTAGTATAAATAGGAGGCTTAGGCTAGTAATTCAAGGGGGGGTTTTTAGTTGTAGTAAAACTCTGCCAAATTTTAGTTAGAATGTATTAGAATAGTTTAATTGTAATTTCTTTCAATATCAATGAAGTTTATTTTTACATTAAATCAATTTAGTTTGTTTACTGTTATTACTTATTGTTAATCTCTATTTTCAGACTCTCTATCTTATTTCATTTCAATTTACTTTAGTTTTCAAATCAGTTCTTATTACATTCCAATAGTTTTAATAAAATCAGAAAAAAAAAAAAAAAATAGAAAAAGTTTTGTTTAATTCAATTTCCATTTAAGCTGAGCTTTATTTGCGAGTTATTGCTTAAAATTTGCTTTTCAGCCTTTGTGAGTGATTAGTTAGATCATCAAGCTTCTATAGCTTATTTGTTCAATTGTGGTCAAAATAAGTCAACTGAATTGGCAAATTGGTGATTTGAGGTGGAATTGACAGGCCAAATCAGAAAGAAGAGGGTTGAGCCTGTCTAGAGACAGGCAAGCATAGTGAAGTATCTCTGTTCATCCTGAGATATTAGATGTTGTAAGTTCTGTTTACTTCTCTTGCCTTATTAGTAGCATAAATTTGTGTATCTGAGTTCTTGATAATAGCTGTTGCAATTGAGTGTTTAATTTGCTTCTGTGATTGTTATTTCAGCTTTTTGAATCATTAGTTTAGTGATTTGAGAGTTGGATTTAGGATTCTTAGTGTTAACTGTTTGTAAGGGGGTGTTTGGATCTTAGGTTTACTGTGTATGATTGTTGTTGAATTATTGAATTTCTGTTTCACACAGGTTGCATAAGAGTAGTAAAGATTTATAGTCCATAAAAACAGTAGGTTGTTTTGTTAAAAGACAAAAGTAGGTGTCAATTTTATTAACTGTTAGTGTAGGATTAAAAAAAGTAAGTGTAACTTTAGTGATAGTTGCAAAATAGTTTAAAGTAGCTTAAATTAGTTTCAAATTAGCTTATAACAAGTATGACCAAAAATCTTACACTTATCACAACACGGTGGTTTTCACTCGTATTCAACCCGAATCTTCTCAATAGTAGACCCCGAACCATCAAGTAAAGGTATCTCAATAGTGAGGCTATCCCTAAGCACCTCATCGGACTTCACTTCAATCATGCATCTAGCAAAACTACTACGACCCCATGATTCCTTGCACATTTGGCTAGTATAAGCGTCTAACCTTTTAGGCGTACCAATCACTGTGGCAAGAAGACTGAGACCATCATCACAAAACATAGCAAGAGGCACATCATGGAATTTAACCCACACCGGGATGTTAGTCAAATCCTCTTTAAGTAGGTTAGTATTCAAAGTCCATGGTTTGAGAATAATAGGAACATTTCTAATCAACCAAGGACCATTTTCAAGCACCTTATCAACACCTTTCTTCGAGTTGAACTTAAAGAAGAAGAACCCCTTAGCATTCATCATTACCTTATGTATACCAAACTTACCCCACGCATTGCGTACATAGTAATCAACAACAGGAAATGCAAGGCGTTGACCAAGGAAATACCCATAAAGAGTATTCTCAAACCTCGTGTTCACCTCTTCAACCACTTTCATAGGGACAGACAGATCTACGCCATTTGCTTTCATGCTACACTCCAGCCTACGAAAGTTAGATGTGTGTTGCTTAGGCTCATTAGAGGTAGCCCTAACATATGATGTAGGAGGTTGTTTCAAAGCATCCACGCCAACCGTATCAATACCAATAGCCCCATGTGCATTTATATCAACCTTATAAGAACTATGAGACTTGTTAGAAGCCCCATGTGGACCATTCGGATCATTAACTAAATGGTCAAGTGAAACCGGCTTCACTTGATTATTCTTGTCCACAATCGTAGATAATTCAATATCTCCATCATCAACACTCCACTCAGTAATAATAGGACCAGACGATGCAAGTATAGGCTGATTAGAACTAGGATTAACATCCTTAGGCTTCTTATGTTTCCTCATGGTCACCTTTGACAAATCAACAGTAGCACCCAACTCATCCACTTCAACACGAATATTGTCATCTTTTTTCTTTTTCTTCTTTTTTCCACCTCCTCCCGAATCCAAAAAACCCAATTTCATACTCAAGATGAGTATATACAGTAAACAAACACGTCCAAGTTTAAGAATATATCAATGAGCCTTTGCCTCCAATAATAATGCCAATGATTAAAGCAATAAAACACATGCAATCAACAACTAGCGAACAAAAAATAATAAATACCTTAAAAAAGAATAAACTATTACCAATACCAACGATGACCTTAGAATAATAGATTGATTTGAAGGAATAGTGGGCAACGATATCAATAATAGTTTAAAATTGTAAGGGATGTTAGGGCATCGCATGTCGCCATACGGGAGAGGTTTTTTTTAGGGTTTTTATTTTTGATTATCTTGGTGAGATTTTTGTTACAATATAATTTGCGAAACTGATTAATAATGACCTGCACACAGCCCTTAACGGGGTATAGTAATATAACATTTACAAGATGGGAGATGATTTGTACACCATTTATTTTAGCCATCCACCACTAAATTACACCAGTGATGCACACAGTACAACACTGTTATGCATGATTTAGTGGTGGATGGATAAAAGAAATGATGTACAAATCACCTCCCTTACAACATGATAAGGTTAGTTATAGTTCTCATATTTTATTATTTGTTGATTATATATAAAACACTCGATCGTGTTTATTGATCGTATGATAAGAAATATATTAGTTGACATTATGCATATGCATACAAGAAATTATAACAGTTGTTGGCATATTTTATAAAAAAACTCAAATAGTTTAATATACTACGTGTATGATTGAGATTAAAATTTTTGTATTTGCATGTTGATTGACAAATATAACAACAATATATTAATTTCTTTTGCTTTTTCTTATGATATTTATTTATTTATTAACGGCTAATTGCAAAATCTTAGTTTTTAAAGCAAGTGATTCAGGTTTTTTTATCTACTGTTGGATCATATAAGAATCGTCAGTAGCACTAACGTTTTTCAAAACTTTGTTATTTCGATATGCTGAATAAGCAGGACAGCGGGCAGTTTAAACAAGAAGTAAACGAGCTTCTACTGTTGGACTTACAACAGCTGTGCACATTGGACAATTATATTGAATGTATATGATATGTTGAATAGATATGTTAAATAAACGAACTTCTCTTAAAAAATGGACAATTATATTGTTAATACAAAAATACAAATTCGTATATATAAATATATATATCTTTGCTATTCGTAAAGTAATACATTCAAAAGATCATCACAAGTCATGCTCGCCAATTGGGCGGCCCCACCCCGCCCCACGTTACATGACATCTGCTTTTTTGTTAGCAGGTATTGCCAAAGTTAGAGCTAAATACCATTCTTTTTTTCGAAAGGCTAAGAGAGCTAAATACCATTCTAATATAGAGCTTACATGTTTATTGCTTTTTATCCATCGCAATATTTCTTTTTCTTTTTTGAATAAGGTTATTTTACACAAGCCTCATATTTGCCGTTATTTATTCTTTACTTACGTCCAGTTAAATTTTGTCAAAAAATAATATGAAGCGAACCCGCCAAACGGACGGGTTATGAAGCTAGTAGATCTATATAATAATAGATCGACAGTATATACAACAGCACTATCACAAAACAAATCATATAGAACATTCTTAAGCTATCGCTAGCTATATGAAAACATATTGCTATAACAACTCATCACCTTTTAAACTATCATTCGAAGTAAGTCCAACAACAAGTAAAAGAAACGATAAAAGAAACGATTGTCACTTTAAAAAGATGATAGGTTGAAGAAATAATTAATTAGTAAAGACCGTACTATGTATCTTTCAGAAGAAATTCCACAACTCTAATAAATAACAAAACAAAAGTCTTGCAAGGATATTATATACACACATGCATGCCCAATATTATATGAAGAGTGTCCCATACTAGTATATATATAAACACACAACCCTCCATTTTTATTTGTAACAAACATAAACCCTCACTTTGTAAACAATCTTTAGCTCCAAAAAATGGAGCTAATGCAATTTGAAGCTCTTTTACCTACCAACTTTGCATTTTACATCATAACGATTCTTCTAACGGTTTTCATGATCTCCTGGAGCCGCAGGAAACCACTTCCACCAGGCCCAATGGGTTGGCCTGTCATCGGCAACATGTTGATGATGGACCAACTCACTCACAGGGGCCTAAAAAAATTATCCGAAAAATATGGTGGCATAATCCACCTCAAAATGGGATTTAGACACACTATTGCAGTATCATCACCCGAAATGGCTAAACAAGTACTACAAGCACAAGACAACATTTTCTCAGACCGGCCTGTCACAAGAGCAATCACTTATCTTACTTATGATCGTGTAGATATGGCTTTTGCGGACTATGGCCCGTTTTGGCGTCAAATGAGGAAACTTTGTGTCATGAAGCTGTTTAGTCGTAAACGGGCTGAATCATGGGCGTCAGTACAAGAGGAGGTGGATTCTATGATTAAAATTACAGCTAAGAACTCGGGTTTGAGTGTGAATCTTGGTGAAATGGTGTTCGGGTTGGCACATGATATTATTTACCGGACTGCTTTTGGGTCGAGTTCTGTTGAAGGGAAACAAGAGTTTATTAGTATACTTCAAGAGTATACCAAGTTATTTGGTGCTTTTAACTTGGCTGACTTTATTCCTTGGCTCGGGTTTATTGACCCGGTCGGGCTTAATACTCGTTTACCTGCAGCCCGTTCTGCGTTAGACGGGTTTATCGACAAAATTATCGACGAGCACTTGAAAAAGGAAAAGAAAGCTGTGGATGAAAATGTTGAAAGTGATATGGTTGATGAGATGCTAGCTTTTTATACTGCTGAGAATACAGGAAATAATATTGATGGTTTACAAACTACAATTAAACTTACTCGAGATAATATCAAAGGCATTATTATGGTAATTATACAGTAGCTTTTAAGTTTTTATGTAACGTATGTATGTTTACAAGATTAACATCACTGAAATGATGATATTCTTACAGGACGTAATGTTTGGTGGCACTGAGACGGTAGCTTCCGCTATTGAATGGGCTATGACGGAGTTAATGCATACACCTGAGGTGCTTAAACGAGTACAACAAGAGCTAGCCGATGTTGTTGGACTTAATCGTCGAGTTGAAGAGTCTGATTTTGAAAAACTCAAATATTTTAAATGTGTTATTAAAGAGACTCTTCGGCTGCATCCACCAATCCCTGTGGCCCTCCACCAGTCTGCAAAGGCCACAGAGATTGATGGCTACCATATCCCTAAAGGGACACGTGTCATGATAAATCTTTACGCTATAAACCGTAATAAAAACTATTGGGCGAATCCTGAGGTTTTTAACCCGTCCCGTTTTTTACAAACTGGGACTCCAGATTTTAAAGGAAGTAATTTTGAGTTTCTTCCTTTTGGGTCTGGTCGAAGATCATGCCCAGGAATGCAACTTGGTTTGTATACTATGGAAAGTGCCCTTGCACACCTTCTTCATTGCTTCACTTGGGAGTTGCCTAATGGAATGAAACCAAGTGAAATCGACATGGACGATGTTTATGGACTCACAGCACCTAAAGCAAGTAGACTTGTCCTGGTGCCAACTCCTTGTTTATTTTCTTCTTTGTATTAAAAAAAACTGTCAAGTTTGTCACATATATCACTACAAAAGAAATGATCATTCTACATGTTAGGTGATATTTTGTATTAGGCTCAAGCCCGGGTTCTAGAATAATCTTGGTATCGCTATATATGTACCCAATCTCTCTATTATGAATGGAAAGGAAACATTACACAATTCATATTGTTTACATTACTCACTCTATATATAGTCTATAGTAGACAGATTTAGAAACTGTGTTTAAAAAAAAAAAAAAAAAAAAAAAAAAAAAAAAATTGCACTTTTTATTATGTACAAATTTGTTATATTTATACTTACAAGTGTGTAAAAGATAAATTTTGTCAGCACTTAAAAAGGTGGAATAAATTTGTGACACAAACTAATCTCCACGCTTGTAGTAAGTGCGAACAAGTTTTACATTTCTCCACACTTCTAACCTTCGTTGCTCCAAAATAACATCGAACAATTTGAGATACATCAAACAGTCTGTTACTTGTGGTAATTTAATTATAATGTTGAACATGAACCTATTTAACCAAAGTCAAAAGCAACATCAATAAATTATAAATGCAGAAACTAGTCTTACAACCAGAAAATGCAACAAGTTCTCATTTTCATACGAGACATGGATCAAAATGGGATCTGGTGGGAGCTGATCGAATTCAATGACAGTCAATTATTTAAATATGGCTGATCAAGAAGTTCCTACATTGGGTCCCAAAATAACTGCCATTTATGTTTTATTAAAAGAATGATCCGAGATCTTTACTGCACAGTTGATCGATTACTGTTGAAACCCGACTGAGTGAACTCAGTGTAGAACTATGTTTTTGTTCCAGTACATGGTTGGAGATGGCCTAAACAGGTCTAAATATGCTGTCTACACTAATGCTAACGGACTCACATCGTCCCTGCAGGATGAATACGATCAGTCAATATACACGCAGGGGCATACCCATTCATTTAACATAGAAAAAGGAACAATTAAAAAAACATGCTGACGAGTTTGAGCTTTTTGCTATCTTGATCACATCTTGCTCACCATAGGCTGATTAACAGGCAAAAAACTAGGAGATTTTATTTTTATTTATTTATTTATTTTTTATTTTTGCAAATGGTGAACTTCTTATATTAATCACTTCACAAATATGGATACAATGTATTATATACATACTGCTTAGGACATTTCCTAGAAGCAGAGGAATTGAAATCTAAACAGATGTCTGACAAAAAACTGAAAACTAGCAAAACAGAAACAAAACAATCATCATCTCTGTTCTGCACATTCCTCATTATGTCATCTGACCTCTTCAATTCATCATAGAGATCACCTTAATTCACTTCTTGCACCTTACCATCTAACTACATTTCCATATCTCTTTCCATCAAGACCATTCATCCTGCCACCACAATAGTCAAGACAGATAAGAGTATGGCTTCGTTAGGAACCCATAACCCCTCCACAAGCAAGGGCTATACCAAATGTGCTACATTTCCATCTCTAGAATGGCTTCACACATTTGGGAACACACACCTTGCGGTGAGGACCAACCATTACCTCCTATGAGAATGCAATGAGTGGACCATGAAGCTTCATCTTTCACAACTCTCAATTCCACTCAACTTGCACTCCCCACCTAGATCAGCTTCCCTACATAATAGGTAACCTACTTTATGGTTTCTTCAATTTAGAACTATAAACTCATCAATGCAAATCAATTACTCCACACCAACTGATCGCACCTTAGAGTCACAATCTAAGATTGAAAAGAACCAATTTACAAGGCCTTCCATTATGCTGATCTGAAAAGATGATACTTCTAGTGTAGAAGTATGATCTCAGGTTTAAAAACCTTTAAAATATTGCAGGTATCATTAAATCATTCCTGCATTTCCATAGCACTTACAGATCAAAGCAATTGTTCAGTATGCTAACTGTTATCGAGGTTTCTAGAAAGGAATCATGCAGATATTGACATGGTTACTTTCTAAGATCATTCAACTGGTTGCAATTTTTTTTCCCAACGATAGCTAGCGGCCTCAACAAACAAGAACTTATATGTGTACCTTCTGGCCTGCCCAAATCGACCCATCATAAGTAATCGGGTCAAGATTGCCATTTGTAGTTTTTGATAAGACCATGAAGTTCTAACTTCTCATCTTATTTTGTTGAGGGATTCGGCAACGCTCCCTCCCACCTGGAGTCAGTGGTTTGAATATATATATTTTTTTAAGGAAGCTACACATCATAGGAAGAAAACTAGGTTTATATCTTGATCTGATGTAGGAATTTAATCACTTGTAAGTAGGTCAAAAACATGTTTTAGTAATTTCAAGTTCAACTCAGTTGCCAATAATCACATGCCTAATATGGTCTGTGAGATGATACACTAATCATATTTAATCTTCATTGCTCTTTATATTAAACCCCAGATCCTGAAACATGGTGCTCTCTTTTGCATGGTTAACTTTTTTTTTTGTTTTCTGGTATAAGTATATGACCAAACAGAAGAAAATTCCTGTTCTGCAGGTAACAATTGGAAGATCGACAGACGACACTGAGGTTGATATTGACTTAAGAAAAGAAGGACGTGCCAACAAGATTTCTAGGCGGCAGGTGAGATGAGAAATATTGAAATACTGTTTTTGCCTGTGAAAATTTCATGTATAAGAGATGCCAAGTGTATCTGTTTCTTTAACATGACAGCCCATCATTAGACTGAAATCTTGATCAATAAAATCAGTTATAGCTATATTCAGATAGTAGAAAACAAATGCATAATTTCAGCTTCATCAAAGATATTGTATTATGGTGAAAGCAATCTTAAGATGTGTCAATAAATTGAACTTCCCATAGAAAGTTGAACTTTTGAAGCACTGTAGCTAATTGTATCCAATTAGAGCATGGGGTATGGTCACCGTGGTTAAAGTATAACCTGGTGCCACGTCAGCGTCACATCAGCCACTAAATTTTAACCAAAAACCCCGTTATAATAACCAAACTTTAACAATTTTTTTTTTTTTTTTTTTTTTTTTTTTTTTTTTTTTTTTTTTTAAACAGGAATTTTCATTAAAGATATAAATACATTACATCATGGTTCACCCATTGGTTAACTGAGAGTGGAACATAACCATCATACACTTCATCTACAATGTCATACAATGCTCTTCTAGCTAATTCATGAGCCACTTTATTTGCATCACGTCGCACAAAAGACCAAGAGCACGAAGTAAATGAGTAGCATAATCGTCGTATGTGAAGGAAGAGACCTCTGATCTGCCACAATTCTTTGTTATGTAGATATGCATCGACAAGAATACTTAAGTCTGTCTCCAAGATAACCTTTGTGAATCCCTTGGCAAGAGCCACCTGGATAGCCCAAAGAATGGCCTTAGCTTCAACCTCAATAACTAATGTTGCGTAGGCAATATGTTTACTTCCTGCTACTAAAACCGACCCGTTGTGGCATCTCATGACAAAACCAAGTCATGCAACGCCATTTTCGCTTGATATCCCACCATCAGCATTAATTTTTATCACTCCGTTAGTTGGAGGGGACCAACGTACCTGACATGGATCATTAGGCGTAACCCTATGCGCTTCCAAGTTTACATTTGCTCGGGTAAAGTCATCCAATATCCCACACGTTGACAGTTTTATTTCATTCGGCTCTACATGTTTCCCCCCATGAGCTTTGGAGTTTCTTGCGCACCATATTCGCCACATAACCATCAACATCAAATTTAAAGTTTCATTTCCCCTATCCTTAGCCATGGTTATTATCTCCTCAATCAGTATTTCTGCAGCATGATCAATGAGATCAATCATATTCATGGTAGCCCATACATCACGAGCCCAATTACATAGAAAAAGTGCATGTTTTATGTCTTCCATGGGGGCTGTATAGTGAACACAACTGAGAGATCCTGGTGCTAAACCTTTAGTCATCAGGTTGCTTACGGTAGGTAGTAGATTCATACAAACCTTCCATGCAAAAACCTTGACCTTTCCAAGAATATTTGCCAACCAAATACACTTTAAAGATCTCCTTTCATGTGTTAATATCGAGTCTTGGAAGCCTTCTATTGTTTGAGTAGCAATCCAATATGCAGATTTGCACGTGAATACTCCATTTGATGAGGCATCCCAATAGAGAGAGTCATGTTCAAGTGTATTTATATGTGTATAAGCTATCTTCCTTGCGATCTGATGTGGGAATAATTGTAATAGCAGAGTATGGTTCCATGCATTTGTATCACCTTCCAAAAGATCATTAACGACACGATACTCACTATTTTCTGGGCGATAATCCAATGTTCTAAAACCCTCCAACCAATAGTCTTCCCATATTCTGACTTTCATACCATTGCCAATATTCCATCGTTGTCCTTTGCCAATTATGTCCCGAGCTGTGCATAAGCTTCTCCATACGAAACTTAGTCGGTATCCAATCCTTGCATCTAAAAACGAATCTCTAGGATAATATCTGGCTTTGAGGATTCTTGTTGGGAGTGAATCTTCCATTGTAATGAGTCTCCACCCTTGCTTTGCGAGCATAGCCTTATTAAATGCACTCATGTGTCGAAAACCCATTCCACTACGTGATTTAGAAATACACATTGATTCCCAAGAGGCCCATCTTATCGGGTAATCCTTGTTTCCATTTCCCCACCAAAAGCAATTAAAGGCTTTATGGATCTCATCTATAGTTCCCTCTGGTAGCATGAATATATTCATAACATACATCGGCATAGCTTGAGCCACAGATTTTAGCATCACCTCTTTGCCTCCTATTGACAAATTCCTTTCTTTCAAACCTGTAATCTTCTTACGCACCTTGTCAACAACAGCTTGAAACACACTTTTCTTTTTTCGTCCAATGATAGATGGCAACCCCAAGTATGTGGTTTGATCTAGAGCTTCCCGAACCTCAAGTTTACTTATGACAGCATTCCGCACTGTCAAGTCTACATTCGGACTAAAAAATACTTCTGATTTCTGAAAATTAATAACCTGACCTGAGGATCCACAATACTTGCCCAGTATATTTTGAAGCTGTGTACACTCGTCTAGCAAAGCCCTTGTAAAGAAAATGCTATCATCGGCAAAAAACAGGTGGCTAACTTCCGGTGCCCCGCGACAAACTTTAATTCCATGAATACGACGTGTAGCAACTGCACCCCTTATCATTGCTGACATCACTTCCGCGCACATGATAAATAGATAGGGCGATATCGGATCCCCTTGACGGAGACCTCTCGTGGGAACTACATGTCCCGCAACCTGCCCATTGATATTGAACGAAAAAGAGACAGTTGTCACACATGCCATAACCAGATTGATGAAGTTTTGTGGAAACCGAAACCTTTCTAGAACTGCTCTAATAAATGACCACTGCATACGATCATAAGCTTTACTCATATCGACTTTAAGAGCCATTGCACCCTTTCGACCACTTCTTTTGTTTTTGAGCCAATGAAAAACCTCAAAGGCAACGATATCATTATCGGTAATCACACGTCCCGTAACAAAAGCTGATTGGGTCTCACTGATTAAACTCGATAATACCCCTTTAATTCTGTTCACGAGGACCTTTGAGATAATTTTGTAAATTACATTACATAAACTGATAGGGCGCAAGTCTGTTAGAGAATCAGGTGATGGGATTTTTGGTATCAAAGTAATTAGAGTTTTGTTTATGTCTAGAGGCATACTTCCACTACAAAAAAAATGCACTACCACATTTACAATCGTAGGCCCAACTATATTCCAAAACTTTTGATAAAATAAAGCAGTCATACCATTTGGTCCTGGAGCCTTAGAGGGGTGCATTTGCATAACCGCGTCATATACTTCACATTCAGAAACCGGTTTTCCTAATATTTCGATGTCAGAATCAGAGAGAGATTTGTCGAGACATGATACCACTTCAGCACGCTATGGTTGAGTAGAACTAGTAGAACTATGAAACAGATTTTAAAAATAGGATGAGACCATGTTACATAGTCCATCAGTATCATCAACCCACCTTCCATCATCTGTTCTTAGTTTAAGTAACCTGTTGTGCTTCCGTCACTAAAACTAATATTTCATTTAATAACTAACATAACTTTTAAAACACAAATTAAATTAACCATTAAACTTAAAACATTAATTAAATTAAACATTAAACTTAATACACGAGTTACATTAAACACCGTGTTAATACAAATATCGCCTAAAAACGTTATTAATATTTTACGATCTTTGCTAAGTTTTGTTAATGACAAAGTATGAACTTTAGCTAAAAGTAAATCATCAATTTAAGTGTTTAAGTCTTGTTTAAACTAAGGTTTACATTTCCTTTTAAACAAAACATTGTTTTTATTTCCTAAATTAGAAACTTTCTTGTCACATCACATTTATTTCTTAAAATAGTAATGTCACATCACATTTAGGGCAAGCTTTGTCAATATACATTTATGGTAAGAAAGAGTGTTTGACTAACCATATGTTTGCTTGCAAGTCTTGTGTTTGACTAGGTGTAATGAGATGTGACCTTGTTTGGTTTGGAAGATTTATTGCAAAACCAACTGCAGCCCTGACGGAACCCTGGGGTACACGGGCAGAACCCATCTGAGGGTTCCGCCGTATCCGCCAGACCTGCAGAATGGTTTGCTATAAATACCAAACCATTTGTTAGTTTTGGGTAACCCTTTAAGGACATATTTTCACATACTCTCAAAACTAACTCATTAACATTTGACTTGTGTGATTCTCTTATGTAGCAAGGGACTTCACAAGATCATTCAAGAAGTTACAAACTTTAACTCTAAAGTTGCAAGTCTTGTTAGCTTTGTCATGTATAAGCTTTGGTAGTTTATACCTCATTTGTGTCATGTATGTAGAAGTGATTGGTTAGTATTTTAGGCCTCAAAATACGTATTGTGTCAAGAGTTGTTGTACCCTTGTAAAAGAACTAACGGGAGTGGTTGTACCCTTGGTAAAGAACTCGACATCTAGCTTAGTGTCGGTAAAAGTGTAAGCAACGATGGGAGTGGTTGTACCCGTGTAAAAGAACTCGACATCTAGCTTAGTGTCGGTAAAAGTGTAAGCGACGTTGTAAAGGTTTTCTCCGCCGGTGAAAGGAGCTTTTTTATTAGTGCTTATAACTCTCGAGTTGGAAACTCGGGGCGTGGATGTAGGGCAAGGAAAAAGAGTCCTTGTAGCCGAACCACGATAAACAATCGTGTTGTGGTTTGATCGTTTCTTTCTTTATCTTTGCTTATTACATATTGTCTTTTAGTTAGAATTGCTAATCACATATAAAGCTTTTCAAAAAATTAAACAAGTAAAGTTGTGTTTATATCTTTAAACAAATGTAAAGCTTTTCAATGAACTAAACAAACAAAGATAGGATTATCACATGTAATGCTTTTCAAAGAATGAAACAAGTAATGTTAGAATTGTCATTCACATGTAAAGCTTTTCAAAGAATCAAACATGCGAAGTTGTACTTGCATCTTTGAACAAACGTAAAGTTTTAAAAGGATATTCAAGCTAAAAAGAATTTACAAAGCGGTAAACTATTCAACCCCCCTTCTAGTTTTCCACAATTGGCATCAAGAGCTACGTTACTCAAGATCTTTAAAATAGAATGTATTTTAAAACTTGGATCGATCCATGGATTTTGAAAATCTCAAAGAAGGGTAACCTATTCAAAACCCACCGCTATTTGAAAAAGAAAACTTACTTGAATGGAAAAGTAATTTTGAAAACTATGTGAAATCAATTGATCAAGTTCTTTGGCATATTATTTCTTTTTGGTGATTTCTAATCAAAGAAAACAAGTTTTGAAAACCAAGATAATTATCTTAAACTTGATAAAAATACTAAAGCTAAAACAATGATTTATAAAGCTTTAGTACCAAATATGAAAGAATGTATTTTTGTCAAACGGCTAATGATATTTGGAAAAATATAATCAACTTTCATCAAGAAATATGTCAAGTCAAAGATGATCAATTTGATCTCACATATGAATTAGAAGTCTTAGAAATATTAATAGATAGACATTTAGTTGAGATAAATACATGTACTACTAGTTCAAATGTTTTAAATGAAGGTGTAAGTGAAGATGGTTACTCATGTCGAGCTCTTAGTGGACTTGCTTACGAATCATGGAATAACACGGATGAAGATGAAGCCAACCATCCGGTTTGTGATTCTCAACTAGATAAAACATCAAGCAAGGTACATTTTGAAACCAAACACTTTTGCTTTGACAAATTTATCCTAGAGTTTTCTAAAGTAGAAAATGAGTCTAAACGTTTATGTAACATGGACCTAAAAACTATCTTCAAGAATGAGTCTTCAAAATCTTTTTAAGAATATCTTTGAAAAGAAAATCTTGTTAGAAGATAAAATGTCTAGAATTGAGAGTTATGTTGAAATTGATCTAGAATGTAAATTGTGTCTAGATTACAAACATAAGATTAAAAAGCAAAATGAGAAAGGAAAAATATTAGTTAAATTTGATGAAAGCTCAAAATCTCTTGAAAGATTGTTGAGGAGTCAAATATTGTTTAAAGATAAAACCGGATTAGGATTTAACTCAAAAGCACCATCAACTAGTAAAACAAAACAAGTAAAATTTGTCAAACCTAGAAGAGAGATTTAGAGATAATTCAATCTCTAATAGAAACTCATGATAAAAGGATTAAGATTATCATGCTCTATGCTTTTATATGATTATCTAACCTTCTTGGATACATGAGTAATTGAGTTTCAAAGCGTGTCGTCAAACCAAGATTTTACGCGTAGTGTTTATCCTCTTGATAGCATCTCTATGCAATTTAAAAGGTAGGTATTACTTCAACTTGACTTTGATTGTCTCTTGTTTCTAGGATTATGTGTTGGAATATGTGTCATTAGTAATAGTCTAAAGTGTTTACCTGCTATTAGTAATAACTAAGATTATATTTTATGCAACAAGGAATTTCGTCATTAGTACTAGTAGGAGATATAAGGTGTTTTGATTCTTTAACCGTCAAGAGATAAACACGAGAAACTCTTGAGTGAGTCTCACTCAACTCTTGCTTACAAGTGAGCTAACTAAGAATTTCCTAAGTGTTAAAATGTCTAACACTTTTGTGATGCTTGCAAAACAAACCTTTGTTAAACAACATTCTCAAACACCATACTTTGAGTCTTAAATTGTGTTTTTCTTCAATCACTCCTTTATGATAATCTCATATAAAACACACAAGGTGAAATATATCACATTAGCATACATTAGGATGTTTGGAAGAAAATGAGTCTTCAACATCTAGGATTTACACATAAAATGTGACACTTAGTCTCATGATGTTGTACCTCTTGGACTTTTTCAAAACAAATAGAGTTCATAGTGTCTTAAGTAAGAAAACCCAAAGAGTTGAGGAGTCGTTGAATATAACATTTAACGAGTGATCTCCTCCTTCTAAGATATCATCTTTGGTAGATGATGACTTAGTCGAGAGTCCAATGATGGCAAGACAAGTATGGAGTAAAAGTACAAAATAAAATCTTCTCACCTTGAGTCAAACATTAAATCAAGCAAAATTGACAATAGTTATAAAAATTGATTTATAGGTCATAGTTGTGTCTAAACAAATTCAACAATAACAGTTTTTGGAATTTAGAGTAAAACAACTAGTGAAACAAAATAAATGTTTCGAAGTAATCATGTGATTATAAGTGTCAATTTTTGAAAGTCTTTTTGATTATAAAAGCAAGCTACAAAAGCAAGGGATTTTAACTTAAAGACATTCCTAGTTACTCTCTTGTTCTCAATGGTTAAGTTATTGATGACTTATCAAGAATGAGATTAGCAAATCCGTAGGTAAAACTAAACATAGAGAAATGTTCGGAAGACTACCTGTTCTCATAACAATTAGATCCAACATTATGTTTAGTGTTTGTCTATGTGCTCGTTTTAGAGAAGATCCTAATACAACTCTTTAGGAACAGCTTGTGTGGATATATCAAAAGGTACTACACAACTAGGATTATGGTCTCCCAAAAGAACGGGAATGGAAACCATAGTGTATGCCAAATGGAATTATGTCGGTAATAAGTTGATAAGAAAAGCACAAGTGGTACTTGCACTTTTATACTTACTTACCCAATGATTATCCAAAACACGTAAGGTTCTCAAATTAGTTTCGGATGGAGAAGCACATCAACAAGCTCCGCTTGAACAAGCAAATTCGTGTCAACAACGGAATTCATCTCATCAACATTGTTATCTCTTCAAACAAAGGAAGCATCGACTTCAGCGACAATTCAATCCATTATGTTCTTAATTGACATATTGTGATCCGTCATCATCATCTTGGTAAAAATGTTTATTGAGGAACATCTTAACTAAGAAATCCTTATACGTTAACCATTCTATCAACGATTTCACAAAACCTCTTGAATGAGAAGCATTCATCATCCCTAGGTTTAGTCAAGGACTCATAAGACCTAAAACCTTAGTTTTGAACATTAGGATAAAACCACAAAAATCAAGACAATCCTTTTGAATTTTTCCCTGCAGTTCCCACGGAACCCTCAGACCATACGGGCGGAACCCTCCCTTTGGTTCCGCCTGGTCCGCCAAGTCTACAACATGTTTTATTTCAAAACCAAACACCTCTTTACTCACAACTCCAACTTACCAACAGCCATTCCTCACTCACAAACACCTTACCACACGAAAATTAGGGCTCTCACTTACATCTATTCCAATCCAATTAACTTTGTAAGTATTCTTATCATAATTGCATTTTTAAACAAAATCTCATCACATTCACCTTGTGATATATCTCAGCCCATAAGATTCACAAAATGAGCAAAACTTCAAGCATCTTCCTCATAACCTTTCATCACTCAAACCTCAAACAACCAATGTGAAATGAGAAACCGGGTTATCCTTTGTCCTATCAATATCGAGTCATCCACCATTTCCATGCCCTCAAAGAAACCAAGAGTCAATATCATCTTCACCAATAACTCCACCTAGTCATCTTCACAAGAAGATTCCACAATGTAACCAAACAAGTGTGTCATCCCCACTATAACCTAACCTATTAAGATTAAACCACCTTTCATGATACATAAACCTATGTTCACCCTTGTGTCGCTCTTTGAAACAAAGGGCAATTGTCATATCCATTCTCTCATTAACATATTTGTCAATGTCGTCAAAAGTCAAGTGAATTTCATTATGAAATGCGTCTCTTCCACTTTCTAGCAAGTGAAGAACACAAAGAAGATATCCAAGCTTCAAGTATTGTCAAGCAATCACTACCTCATTTCACATATCCACTCTCGGTCGTCAACCATACTTTACCACCGTTCACCACATTGTTAAAACAAATGAAAAACGTCATTGAAACATCACTTGCATTATAAAACGTTTTTAAGCATCAAAATGAGTCAAGTTAACCGCATTGTTTTCATATAGGCACACACTAGAACATACACATTACAATAGTCGTTTACTTAGACTAAAATGTGAAATTTTAATTTTCTAGGAATCATCATGCCTCCTCTAACTCACTACGACCACAAGGACACCATCAAGTACCTACCCAAACACCACAAAACCAAAGGTCTTACTCAAACTCAAATCATTGTTTTCAAAGCCTTAGAAAAACGATATGTCCATAAGGGTAGAACCATTGATCCATCCTTCTTAGAAGGTACAAACCTCTACACGGAATTTGCCACAATCAACTTTGAGTGTCTCTTAGAAATCGACGAGCCTATTTGTTCTAGGTTCATTTTAGAATTCTATGCATCTGTCACCCTCTCCAAGGATGAGTATGGTCGCATGTCTATTAACCTTAGGGCTAGTAGTCATCAATACTCCTTCACTCTCGAGGAGTTTGCTCAAATCCTAGGTGTCCCAAACCATGGTACTTGCATCTACTCCGACTTGTACTCCCTCTCAACTCTTGACACACTCTTTGACCGCATCTATCCCTATGATACCCCTCTTGTGTCCAAAGATGAACTTCGTGACCACCTCTTCATTAGGACCACCAACACTAGGAGAACTAGAACCGGAAATGAGGTCATCAAGGACACATATGGAATGGAATTCAATGAACTCAAGCCCTAATTCAAGGAATGGGAAGAACTCCTTAGAGCCAATGTAATTAGCACCATAGGAAACCGGGATCACATCAATGTTTGCCTTTGCTACATGCTCTACTCCTTGTCCGTTAGGCAACCCTTCAACCTTGCCTACTACATGACCAAGAGAATGACCGACATTCCCGTGCAAGGCACAACGTCTATGCCGTATGGAATGCTCTTGACCCGTCTCTTTAGGTTCATCTCTCCCATTCCATCAACTCCTAGAGGTCTTCACCTAGACTACTCTCTTATTCCACACGCTTTTGTCCCACTAAGTGATAGGAGAATTTACAAAGCCCAAGGTAAACATTTTCCAACTCTAGGCTTTGCCCAACTCTAGGCTCCCACATCTAGAATACATTTTCCAACTTTCGGATATTCCAAATGAGTCGACGGAGTTCAAGCAAACAAAGGGGATGTTCAAAAACATCGAGAGATTTCTTGAAAAGCTCAAGAAGAAGATTGACCGTCTATGAGAGCGGGTGTGTAGGAGTGTTTGGCACTAGGTGCTATTTGAACGATTTGGTCATTTAAACATTACGTGTTATGTATTTGTGTGTTGGTAAGATATTTGGTACTATTTGGAACTTGTAGGAACTAACAATGATGCAGGAAGACAACATTTGGCAAGTTGTCAAATTTTCATGTTTATGAAATTTTCACTAAGTATAGTGAAATTCTCGACCCCCCGGTCAAAGTCCTATGGTATGTGTGTTTACATGTCCAATTTTTGCATTACCTAACCAGATATGCATTATCTTTTTTATTTTAGGAGTTTTCGAAAAATTTGAAAAACGTCTCGCGGGTCAAAAATGCGGACTGCCAAGTTTTTCAGGTCTGGCGGATCTGGAGGCACCCATAAATGGGTTCCGCCAGTGTATTTTCTGGGCAACCTAGAAATGGCCCAACGGACTAGACGGAACCCAAAACAGGGTTCCGCCTATGTATCGCGAGGTTTCCGCCAGTCACCTACAGAAAATTTTTGTCATTTTTCTTAAGTTCAAAACTTGTAAAGTGTCAAACCATTATCCTAAGTGAGAAACATCTTCCATTAACTCCAATAACCATATTAGGACAACTCTCACTCACTAAAACAATTAGGAAGTCACTTCCCTCCAAAAATTCAAATTCAAACATAACTAACCCAAGGAACCCTTTTAAAGGATCCTTCAAACCATTGGAACATTTTCAACCAAATCACATCCCATGATCACAAAGCATTGAGTGCATATGTTGGTCTTTCACTCCACCCTATTCCATTGAATTGACATCAAATGATGTGACATGTTCATGAAAATCATTTGAAACCTCAATCTTTGAATGGTAGAACATCAAATCCAAACACCCATTTCAACATCTTTTCCATCCTATAAATTTGAAAGTTTTGCAACAATTCAAATCACACCATCACCATCAAAATTTCTTCTCTTAAAACATC
The DNA here is from genome assembly GCA_030686995.1 of Artemisia argyi. Classification (NCBI taxonomy): domain Eukaryota; kingdom Viridiplantae; phylum Streptophyta; class Magnoliopsida; order Asterales; family Asteraceae; genus Artemisia; species Artemisia argyi. The sequence continues at coordinate 112,757,734 of CM060705.1, read as the reverse complement.
AAAACCACACCTTTGAAATGACTAAATCTAACACCTCATCCGAGTCATCGAAATCCTTCTCAAAACCACTAGGATTAGTGTTAAACCTTGTTGCTTCAACAAAACCGTCAAGTCAAGCTCATGGTATGCTTCGCTTAACATTTCTTCACCTATCCAAGATTTCCTTAACCTTACTACCTCAACACCATCCTCAACACCTTGCAATACCAATGTGATCAACATCCTCTCCCAAACATAGCAATACAAACATACACATTTTTCAACCATCAACCAAAACATCAAGTGATTTAACATCGCAACAAACTCAACCATCAAAAACTCCATCACCTCAATCACCAACACTTACACCAATGGAACTTTTTCCATACACCACCAACATCACCACATCCACTATTTGGAAACTTTTAGAAGACCTATCACCTAAATCATCAAGCCCTCCATATTTGTCACTCTTTGACACCATTGCTCAAATGGAAACCCAACAACAACCAAGTGAGCAATTAGATGATGAACCCCATCAACCATCATTGGTAGAACGGTTGGCCTACCGTTATGCAAAACCCTCAATTTTTCCCCAAATGATCAAGGCCATACACACCTACAATCATTTGTGTTTTACCCCATTTACAAAGACCTTCATGGTAATCCTTCCGGAGAACCAAACTTCCGTCACTTTGTTCAACAAAAACAACTACAACAACAACTAACCACCACCACATGAACTTTCCCAACACTTTGAATCTCTATTTTCTTCGTTTAAGAAAATAGAAGCATCTCAATGATCTTCCACCAAGACCAACAAAACCACCACCTATCACAAATGAATAACCAAGGTCATTGCTTGACCAAAATGAGTCGTTTAACCACAACCAACCACCACAACAAGAGTATCACCACCCAAAACCATTGTTGTTTCACCCAATCTACAAAGACATCCATGGTCCTCTAACCAATGAAATGAGGTTTATCCTAAGCCACATTTTGGATCGTCTCATGTTTAGAGTCTCCAAAATGAAACAAAACCGTTTCTTTTGGAAAATGTTTCACCATTTAAACCAACAAACCAAAACCGTGTCACCTCCACAACATTCAAAACAAAACCCGCTACACCCTCCAACACACATTTTCATCCTTAAACAACCTTAGCCTTGTTTTTGGAAAATGTTTCTCATTAATGAAAATGATGATTTCCTTATAGCATTTTATGTTCTTAGTTTATTTTTTGTTTTTCTTTATTTTTAAGAAGTAGGATAATGTCGTCCTAATTTCTTGTCTTTGACTTTTTAAGAGTCAAAATTTTAAATGAAATGAATTTCATTCTACTACAAGGTTTGCATTGTTTGATGACCATTTAGGTATAATGAGTGAACTATACCTTGCTATGGTAGTATACATATATCTTGTGTTTTAGAAACTAACCTTTGTTTTTGTAGGATCATTATCCATGTCTTCTTTCCTTGATACTCCATTTAGGGGAGTAACTTTCAAGGGGGAGCATGAGTGTTGCATTATTCCACTTCACAACTCTTAGTTGTGTTCTAGACATGAAATGCTTTCATGACTTGTCTTGTGTGGGAACTAACATTTTGTTTTGTAGGGTCAAAATCCATGTCTCCTCTCTTGGCACTCCATTTAGGGGGAGTATTGTCCAAGGGGGAGCATGTGCTTACTTCCGCTTCGCTACTCTTCTTTTTGTTTCGACAAAAAGGGGGAGAATTTATGTATAAACTTGTTTCAAAAAATTTTTTTTTGCATATCACATCATCTTAGCAAAAACAAGTTTTTATACTAACTTTATAAGACTTAACACTAAAACTAGTGACTTACTTATAAATAAAGTTTATGTTTTTTCATCAACAAAAAGGGGGAGATTGTTAATACAAATATCGCCTAAAAACGTTATTTATATTTTACAATCTTTGCTAAGTTTTGTTAATGACAAAGTATGAACTTTAGCTAAAAGTAAATCATCACTTTAAGTGTTTAAGTCTTGTTTAAACTAAGGTTTACATTTCCTTTTAAACAAAACATTGTTTTGATTTCCAAAATTAGAAAGTGTCTTGTCACATCACATTTATTTCTTAAAATAGTAATGTCACATCACATTTATGGCAAGCTTTGTCAATATACATTTATGGTAAGAAAGAGTGTTTGACTAACCATATGTTTGCTTGCAAGTCTTGTGTTTGACTAGGTGTAATGAGATGTGACCATGTTTGGTTTGGAAGATTTATTGCAAAACCAACTGCAGCCCTGACGGAACCCTGGGGGTACACGGGCGGAACCCATCTGAGGGTTCCGCCATATCCGCCAGACCTGCAGAATGGTTTGCTATAAATACCAAACCATTTGTTAGTTTTGGGTAACCCTTTAAGGACATATTTTCACATACTCTCAAAACTAACTCAGTAACATTTGACTTGTGTGATTCTCTTATGTAGCAAGGGACTTCACAAGATCATTCAAGAAGTTACAAACTTCAACTCTAAAATTGCAAGTCTTGTTAGCTTTGTCATGTATAAGCTTTGGTAGTTTATACTTCATTTGTGTCATGTATGTAGAAGTGATTGGTTAGTATTTTAGGCCTCAAAATACGTATTGTGTCGGGAGTTATTGTACCCTTGTAAAAGAACTAACGGGAGTGGTTGTACCCTTGGTAAAGAACTCGACATCTAGCTTAGTGTTGGTAAAAGTGTAAGCAACGATGGGAGTGGTTGTACCCGTGTAAAAGAAATCGACATCTAGCTTAGTGTCGGTAAAAGTGTAAGCGACGTTGTAAAGGTTTTCTCCGCCGGTGAAAGGAGCTTGTTGATTAGTGCTTATAACTCTCGAGTTGGAAACTCGGGGCGTGGATGTAGGGCAAGGAAAAAGAGTCCTTGTAGCTGAACTACGATAAACAATCGTGTTGTGGTTTGATCGTTTCTTTCTTTATCTTTGCTTATTACATATTGTCTTTTAGTTAGAATTGCTAATCACATATAAAGCTTTTCAAAGAATTAAACAAGTAAAGTTGTGTTTATATCTTTAAACAAATGTAAAGCTTTTCAATGAACTAAACAAACAAAGATAGGATTATCACATGTAATGCTTTTCAAAGAATGAAACAAGTAATGTTAGAATTGTCATTCACATGTAAAGCTTTTCAAAGAATCAAACATGCAAAGTTGTATTTGCATCTTTGAACAAACATAAAGTTTTAAAAGGATATTCAAGCTAAAAAGAATTTAAAAAGCGGTAAACTATTCAACCCCCCTTCTAGTTTTTCACACACCGATACGAAAATACATTAAACTACGATACGAAAATACATTAAACATGGAATTGAAATTACATTAAACAACGATACGGTAATTAAAACTACGAATCAAGAAAATGAATCAGTCTGATGGGTAGCTATCATCACTCGTATCGTGTGTATTTGAATAAAATACTTAACGGCTAGTTTGAATTTGAATAAAATGTGAGCGTTTACAAATGTTGTTGTATTTCTGTGTCATCTCACGATTACAATATGGGGGATATATATCCCAACTTTACAATGTATTTTAGTAAAATAGTAAATGCATACTAATCTAGAGCTAATAGAATAGTGGGATAGCTGGAACGAAATTCTTTAGTCGACTCGTAACAAAACCGTACCAACGATCGCTTTAGTCGACTGGTACCAACGGTCGGCTAAGTCGACTGGTAACACAACTGTACCAACGGTCGACTTTAGGGACTGGTACCAATGGTCAACTTTAGTCGACTGGTAACAAAGCCGTACGAACAATCAACTAATTGACAAACATTAAACTCCTGCATTAACATCAAAAGAAAAGATGATAAAACGAAAGTTGGTTCTAAAACTTCAACCCCCAAAGAACCTTCCAAACAATCGGGGCGTGTTTTTCCCTAGAAAAACATAAAGATAACAGATTTAGAGAAGTTGTGGTTTATTTTGGTATGGATTAACTGCATTAACATCATAAGAAAAGATGATAAAACGAAAGTTGGTTCTAAAACTTCAACCCCAAAGAACCTTCGAAACAAACGGGGCGTGTTTTTCCCTAGAAAAACATAAAGATCACAGATTTAAAAGAAGTTGTGGTTTATTTTGGTACGGATTAAAGGGAGCCCTCCGAACTCCGGTGTGTAGCCGGCGGCTGGAGGCAGCGGCGGAAGAGTTTAAGTTTAAGGTTTAGAGGATCAATAAACGTGGTGCTCTAAAACCATGTGAGCTTGCTCTAAAATCTCAGTAGCATACTTGCGCTAAGATAAGAACAGCCCGGAAGAGTCACGTATAACATATATGCCTAGAAAATAATTTAGAGGTCCCAAATCCGTCATAGAGAACTCTTTATTTAAAGAAGCTATAATCCTGTGTAACAAACTCTCAGAAAAAGCTGTAAGGATAATGTCATCAACATACAATAATAAATAGGCAGTATCAGTCACATGTTGATAGATAAATAATGACGTGTCACACCGACTATGATACCATGTGAGCGTTTACAAATGTTGTTGTATTTCTGTGTCATCTCACGATTACAATATGGGGGATATATATCCCAACTTTACAATGTATTTTAGTAAAATAGTAAATGCATACTAATCTAGAGCTAATAGAATAGTAGGATAATATCAATTACAATCAAGAAATAACTAAATGATAAGACTAAATCTTTATCATTAATAGCACAGCTAACATAAAATGCTTAACGTCTAGTTTCCATTTACAATATTTTCTAACAGCTAGTTTCCCCTATAAATACCACTTAAAAAACACTTTGTATTCTCACACAAACACTATGGCTAACGAACCAGCTGACGTGCAAAACACTATCCTACCCCGATTACGAAATGAACAAGAAAAAGAACTTAAGTTGATTAACAGTTTGCTAGGTGAGATAACTCGTATTATACGACAGATGCATACTCGTGCTCCAGAGATTGAAAGGTTGCGTGAGCTGCCTCAAGACCATCCAGCTATCAGGGTCGGTCTACAAACTCTTTTAAGAAATGATGAAACAAATCTGCAACTTCAAGTCGCCTTGAAAATGGTCAGGGAACAAGTGTTGCAAGTTTGGGAGGAAAAGTGAGATCTCATTGATAACTACAAGTCTATATAAAACTAGAAAACATGTTTAAATGTTGTGTTATCGTATCGTATTATGTTGTATTGAATTTTTCAGTTTGAAATATAATTTCGTATCGTGTTTTTTTTTTCCATAGTATTATTAAAACTATTATAATGTTGACGGGACAAAATGAAACCTTTTTTTTTTTTAATTTTTTTTAACACTCAACACATGATCTCAATTCATGGGGAGCGCAAATGATTTTTTTTTTTTTTTTTTTTTCATGTAAATAGCTTAACGCAGCGTTAAGCTGTTCACTTTCCTCGTTAACGCGAGCTTAACCATGGCCCTCAGTATGGTAATGAGCCCTTAACGAGCCCAAGATTAAGGTTTAACGAGCTGCCCTCGTTATTATACCGTATGCTCTTAGAAACCGGATACATGCATATTTCAATGTACTCTTGAACATATGACACGTACTTTACGTTGCTTAATATATACAGGCTGTGAGTTTGTATAGATGGATACAATCTTTATATCTCCTTGCTGCTTTATTTTATACTAGAACGGTACCCGCGTAATGCGGCAGCGGGTACCTGTGACTATATTTTGCGTTATTTGGTTATTCGATTACACATTTAGTTGTCTTTATGCTTTATAAGTAGAGATGGTTAAGCTAAATAATTTTAGTTTGAACAACCAACCTGCTTCTTAATAAACTTCCTAACCAACTTGCTTCCTAACAAACTTACTAACCAACTTGCTTCCTAACCAATTAATTTTGAAATCCTTCCATAATAAGCAAGTAAAAGTTTGAATTTTAAGCATTTCTAATTATAGAACAGCCCCAAGTGCATTATATAGTAGTATAGATAGTATGTAAATTGTACCTTGTTTATCTACTCAGGGTCTCAAGGTATTATAAAGTTAGAAACAGATGGATCATTTAGTCTCAAAAACCTTGGGGCAAGTTCAATTTCATTAAATGGCAAAGAAGTTGCTCATGGTCAAGTGGTTGCACTTGGTTCAAGCTGTTTGATTGAGGTAATCATGATTTCTAATTTTAGATTATATTACAGAAGATTATTAGTAGATAAATTAACTTCATGTTATTTCAGTGCCCCTAGCTTCAAGTAGTCTAAGTTTCCTTGACCTGTACTCATAACTCTGAGTAGTACAAATCGTAATACAAACGAATATTTCATATTACGATAAACACATTGAGGCCTGCGAATAGCAGTGCCCTATAACAGAATTTTGCCCGAATTGGTGCGACTATTTTGAGGATACAACAATCAAATCAAGAATTAATCTTGAATCTGACGAATCTGAATTCATGCTCTTGATGGAATTTGCAGCCATATATATAGTGCTTGAAAGGGTGTCACCAACCATTGCAACTCTTCTTCATACCTCTTCAAAATACCGTTATTTTTGTTATAACTGTAAAAGAAAATAAACGTTGTAACATTTCATGATACGGTACAATGAAACCTAATTTGAATTATTAAAAAATAAATACATATTTTTCTTATATATATTAATTATACATATATTAAGCCCAATAAGTCAAAACATGCCTAAAACCAACCACTAAGCCCACTACTAGGGACTTGATCCATTTGGAAGACATTGATTTCATATTTCTAGCAATGTGGGATGGAGCATTAATGTTCCAACAATAGCATTACATGTTCCAACAAGTATATGCCGTTAAGCCCAAGTGTCTCATGCCTACTAGTGTAGCTTCATTTTTTGTTTGACCCCTTCTTTTTTTATTTGACTAGTAATGTGCGACATCTCATTTTCAAGAAAATCCCATCAGAGGTGGTAAGCACAACCAATTTACTTATGAGTGTATTGGTTTTTGGTTATGCTATCTTATTTTAAACGGGCAAAACATTGTTCTTGGGTCATTCTTTCAACTCGTTACCCAACCTGTCCGACCCGCCCATGTTGCAACCTCCATTTTTATATGTTTCATGTGTGTATCTTATTTTACTTGTTCCCCAACCGGATAGTGTTCGGTTGGATGAATTCAATTATAGGCGCATGTTGGCATCACTTATTGCATAGTTCATTTTTTTTATAATTTTGATAACACAAATGACGTGTTTGATGTTTGAAATTGGTAGATAAGAGGGATGAGCTTCGTGTTTGAGATTAATAACAAGTATGTGAGAAGATTTTTGAAAAATCAGCCAATCTAAAAGTAGCAGAGTAGGAAAGTTTGACCCTTGACGACGAAACCATGAAAGGAAGAGTAATTATTTTAAGAGCTAATGCTAGAAATAGACCGATTGGGCCCTAGGTCCATGACTTGGTCAAAAAAACCCTTTTCCCAAAATGGTCATAGACCCAATGGGCCCAATCCGACCAAATCTAGAATTTTCTCTTATTTTAATTGCCCCCTTCACTTTTCTCTGATCCTATATTTGTACTTTTGTCAAAACTGTCCATCCTTCTCATATTTCTCAAACAATCTTACGATTCGGCCCCCATAAATAAGCAATTGTGTAGATATGTAATCAACAACAACAACAACATACCCAATCCCGGCCCCCATAAATAAGCAATTGTGTAGATATGTAAGGTATATCTTTATATATAAGGGATAATTCCAAAAATACCTAGTTGCCCTATGTATTTGCTTTTCTAGACGGAATCTTTTCTCCTTCCGAAAATACCATGGGCAACTGGGCAACTTTGAACAACCCAAGCATGTGTAGCAACTTGTCCGACACGAAATACATCAGTTGCCCAAAAAGTACACAAGTTGCCCTACCTTGCAATCCGTAAAGTCACACTTGTCACTTGCTAGTTGTAGTTGCTAATTTTACATGGTGCCCTTGTCTAGTACTTTAGTTTCGGAAGGAGAAAAGATTCCGTCTAAAAAATCAAAAGCAAAAGGAAACTGGGGTATTTTTGGAATTATCCCTAGATATAATCATGGCTGCTGCATTATTTAGTCTTATGGGGCCTTAATGTCATTCGTCTGGAATATCACATGATACAAGCAACTCCTGGCGATAGTTTGTTGATATTCTCTTGGTAGTCTAACATGTTACTGTAATTTAGTACTCCGTACATTTTAGTTGCATTGACAATTATTGGCATGAAAGCATGACATTGAAGTTGTATCCAGTATCTATCACTACAGCTGTTGAGCTGGTATGTACTAGGGGTGTTATCTAGTAGGTTTTACTGGTATTCGTTTTATTTGGTTGGTTTTCATGTCCCATAAAATAAACAGTGAACAAACTGCGTAAGGGACAGCCGAACCAGCTTTAACAAATGATAATTTGGTGTGATCAGTTTGGTTTTCCGGTAGTTAATGCTTTATAACATAGCATGAACAGATGATCGTTTTTTCTTGAAAGAGAAATATTAATATTTTGTGGGACGAAGTATGGATATTTAATGAATCTTAACGTAGTCAAACCAAAATAATAACCGAAATTTGAAAAACTCAAGAACTGAGAATGAAAATGAACACTGGTTTCAGACAGTAAACAATGTAGGGCCAAGAACTAAAAATAGTCAATCCAGCCATTCAGGTCTAGCGCGATCGATCCCCAATTTAGTCTCCATGTGTTACATGTCCGGACTGATTCTTGCAAGTTGCGAATCATGCGTACATACATAATATCACAACATGTCTTTCTCATTTCTCGTGTTTGATGTATGTTTTCTGCAAATGGCAAACATCAGAAACGTTAGTAGTCACATGCATAGTAATACATGTTGCAAATGCAGTTCTGTTGATGTTGTGGCTACCTAGCCAAAAACTTAGTTGTCACATCGATCTTTTATTCATTGTAAAACTCCATTTTTGAGATTTATACTTTTCACCTACAAAAACATGTACTCAACATGTTCAGTAAATATGTTTCTGTAACACGTGAAGAGTTGTGATATTAAAAAAAATAATAATAAAAAAAAAAAAAAAAAAAAAAAAAAAAGCTTTCATTGAATTATGTTTTTCTGATGTTTTAACGACCCTTTTAATCAATACATTTATATTTAGTATGTCTTACGAATTTCATCAAGAAGCACCAGTGGTCTAGTGGTAGAATAGTACCCTGCCACGGTACAGACCCGGGTTTGATTCCCGGCTGGTGCATTTTTTTTTTTTACCATTAGTTTTAAATTTTCTGTTTTTCCTTTTCTAGATTTCTAGAGAATGAAAAAAGTGAGAAGTGTAGAATGAGCTTTTCAAACCTTTAGTTAAGATTTAGAGAATGAGAATTTCACATTTTTTGAAAATTGTTAGAAAAAAATTTAACTAAACGGATTTTCAGTTTTTCTCTTTTCATATGAAAAATTTCCTGAAAAAATAGAAAATTTTTAATCAACTATTATATTTGTTTTTTTTCCTTCGTATTTTGCCAAAAGTTACTTCATAGGGAGAATTGTGACGTTTGTTAAAAGTAGGGAGAATTGTGACGTTTGTTAAAAGTTAAAACCAAAAACTAAAAAAAATCAACAATGATTCAACAAACTTAAAAAAAGGACCACAATACTTCCAAAATAGGTTATTTGGACCTAAAAAGTAATACCGTTTTTTTTTCCCTTTAATATTATAAAACTGTGAAACGGAGAATGCGGAACAAAATATATAAAATTAATAAGTTAAAAGTATTAAATTGAAAAAAAAAAATACATAACAAAAACTGATAAAAAATTATGTTATACTGAGGGAGTCAAAAGAGAGTGGAGGTTGTTGAAAGTACAAAACATGTGTGCCAAAGGGTATTAATAAAACTCTTCCAAATTAGCAATGCTATTCGACATAGTAGGTTAAAACATGAAAACGAAAGCTTTAACAATCGCTAGGTTAAATTAGATAACATAAAAAATGAAACAAAAAACGTCTTAGGGGGTATAATGTCGTCGTCGCAAGGTCGAGTGTAGGTTTTTTTTATTACTTGACTACGACATAAGGAACATATTTACTGGAACATATTTACTGAATTCAGTGTTGCTTTAACGAGATGATATATGTACCATTTAAATACCACAATGTTGCGAATTTCAATATCATCGTTTACAAATTCTTATAGCTATTCTCTTGCCTAATGTTAATTGTTCTTGCTTCAAACTTCAAAATTAACATGCCTAATCCAACGTGCTAGTTTCCTTCTATATTATTGTTTAATACTGGAGTAAATACACAAGTTCGTGCTTCAAACCACACCAACAACCAACAGTTATTACCACATTACGCATCATGCAATCAATGATTATGATCTAATATCAAAGGGCTTATGTCATAATGGTACATGTTGTTGTGCGAAAAGCTCCTCAACCAAATAATTGTAGGTTCAAGTCTTACTTAAAACATGTTAGATAGTTTGTTGTTCTATTTTATGAGAAAATTAGCTGTCGTTATAAAAAAAATGATTATGATCTAATACTTGGTCCTCGTACATTTTATTACTTCACTACGACATAGGAAACACAAGAAAATAATAAGTAATAGAAAAAAATATACCAACATCGTATACAATTTTGCATCGACAACAATAAAAAATGTTTGTTACATTCATCAATAATTGATACACTTAATATCACACACCGTATACGTATTCAAAATCTTTGAGCGAATACGTGGATATGAATTTGCTTAAATGGCATATCCTACGACCAAGATGGTCATATCAGTTAATGGTCTATATCTTACAACGTGGCTATAGATTTTCGTCAAAATACATGATAATGAATTAATGACAATGTCGCAAGATACTAGTTTGTATCAAATTGATTTGAAACGAACCGACTTTTAGGTTCACTTGTGGTAAGTGTTCCTTCTTCATATGTCTTGCACTACAATAAATTTGTCATTTTTATACGTTTTTTTCTTCACACTTTATAAAGTGTAAACTTTTTTTCAAAGATATTCACACTTACGAGTGTGAATAATTGTTTCAAAATCTTCAAACTTAAAAAGTGTAAAAAATTTCAATCTCACATTTAAAAGTGAGAAGAATTATTTAAAAATCAAAATCATCACAATTAAAAGTGTGAAGAATTATTTTAAAACCCTCACAATTAAAAGTGTGAAAAATATCATAATGCTTCACACATAAAAGTGTGAAAATATTTGTTACATCCAATTAGTTCACACGCATAGTAGTGTGAACTTTTTGATTCTTCACATTTTAAAGTGTGACAACATGATCTAATAAATGTAAGTATGTTACTATTTTATAGTAGTGTTGGTCTTTGACCCATTTTATCTAGTGTTCTCTGGTTATAAATAAAGGAAATATGAATAAAAAAAATACCACATGGAACTATAAAAGAATAATTAATGTGTAACACAAAGTTGATCGTTTTCATATTGAATTAAAAAGAAAAGAAAAAAAAAAGTTGGTAAATTACAGCAGTGATCTGTTAACGTGTGTTTCATCAAACAAATGCATTGCTTGTACATAATAACAATTTTTGACCCGTTTTATCTAGTGTTCTCGGGTTATAAATAAAGGAAATATGAATTAAAAAATACCACATGGAACTATAAAAGAATAATTAATGTGTAACACAAAGTTGATCGTTTTCATATTGAATTAGAAAAAAAAAAGTTGGTAAATTACCGCAGTGATCTGTTAACGTGTGTTTCATCAAACAAATGCATTGCTTGTACGTAATAACAATTTTTGATTAACGATATTTCGATAAAGCTATATATGCGCGTTGTTATATCCTCTTACATTTTATGTTTACTCATCTTGCTACTCATAAAAAAATATAACATGTGTGTTCTATTTATTAATAAATTTCATTTAAACGGTCAGTGTTTACACATGTTAGGGCATCCACTATGGTAGTTTCATTAAAAGGTCTAAAACCAATATAAAGCTTTATCTTTCATTTTAACCATAGTGATCATTTGTTTTATGTACATGTGGCATGAAGAGGTTCATATTCTTGAACCTATTCATAATTTAATGCATATGTTATTATGAATCATTTTAAGAGTTGTAAAAGGTTTATTCATAGTGAATATAGATTTATATCATCAAAAGCTTTATAAATTAATTATTATGGACCTATATAAAGCTTCAGATGCTTTTAAAATTGTGTGAAAATATGTGCTGTCAATTTTTACATGTGTGATAAGCAAAATATGTAAGAATTTATATCCCGGGTCTACCACCACTTGAAATGATTTAAATCGTCACATCAATATTTATTTTACAAGTTCATGGACTTTACATTGTCCATTAATTTGCATGTCGACCAAGACACAAAAAAATCAATCGCCTAAACATGTCTTAAGCGGCTTTCAAATCTCCATATACGACCAAACAACGAATTAGCTCAATCGCGACCATTTTAACCTAAAAGTGGCACATTTCATGTGGTATTCAGCATGTTTCTTGCTAATATCGTTATGTAGATACTTCATCTGGTCTTAGTATTAGTACTTCATTTCATGAAGCTATAAATTCCACGAAAGGTATAGATTGGCGGGAACACCCTGATCTCGGGTGTCTTTTGGTACCAGCCATTGTCCACCCTACAAGGAATAGCTCCGGCAACTCTCCTGGCCAGAGGAGCACCACCTGGAGTTAGACGAGCCGAGACTCGACCTCCGATCTCTTATTCCACAAAGTCTCTCCAGTGTGCCCATAGGCTTTACGGAGGCGGGTACCTATCTGAAGCAAATGTTAAGGATGGGATTCGAACCCGGGTCTATAGACTCAAGCACGAAATGCTCCAGTGGTGATGAAGCTATAAATATTGATGATCAAAAACATCAAAACCCTGACATGGTGATATACGTTCTTGTCAAAGCTAGCCACACTTTTCCAATTAGTGTACACACATACGTACACGACAAATCCATCACCTTCTAGATTTTGAATTTCACGTTTAAACGCGAGACATCGTTCAATCGCATTTGCGAGACAAGTCAGACAACCTATCATATTCACTAAATTAAATGTGGCAGTAATCATCGTATTATCAATCGATCAATGAGTAACATGTAACAGTAATACACTATATTACCCAGCGTCTTGTTACAAAATATTTTAGTCTCATTACTATATATACTAAAAGGCAGAAATGTTTACTGTAGCTGCTACAGTGCTTGCTACAGTACTCGCTACAGTGTATATATATATATATATATATATATATATATATATATATATATATATATATATATATATATATATTTTTGCGTCACGTGTCGCTACAGTACTCGTTAAAGATTTTTTTTTTTTTTTTTATTATTATTATTATTATTATTATTATTATTTTTTTACGTAAATTTCCTTATGAAAATTTATTTTTTCAAAAAAATAAAAATAAAAAAACACAAAAAATAATACACTTACAAAAAATTTCTTATACAAATTTGTTTCTTTTAAAATACCAAACAAGGAAAAAAAAGCATACCGAAAAAACAAACAACTCAAAAAAATTTCAACCGCAACGCAAAAAAAAAAAAAAAAAAAAAAAAAAAAAAAACCCGTAAACATAAACAAATTATGCTTTCAAGTAAACATATGCATACTTCAAATAACAAAATTATTAATTACACCGTACAACCCACAAAATACAAAACACAAAACACACCCGCCGCAACGCGCGGGCTACCCAGCTAGTATATACTATATAGTGCTCTTTCTATATATGGTTGTTAAGATATTTCCATTAAAATAAATAAATAATAAAAAAAAATGCTAGTTTGTCTTTTACATCGCAAAATATACTTCATCATATCATACCACTAATAAACTAGGTTTTAAGTTATAATTATTAGAATGCCTGCTAGTTCGTTCATTTGAAGTGTTGTTGTCACTAAATTGTACAGTAAATTGTTAATACCTCAATTCCTTCCTTATAAGGGTAAGATATACCCAACTACTACATAAACATTAACCTTTTAAAATGCTATTCATTCTCTTGACATCCTAATTAAGCAATCACTTACGTTTACAATTAGCACTAAACCATTTTTACAATCATGCTTCAACAATTCACGTAACTATATAAAACTTTCAAATGATGTGATTACATCATTACTGCTTTTCTTAATCACCTTAAGTTTAGGCCTCCCAATCAGCTTTCATTCCGTAATATCTATTAAAATTAGCCTCAATAAATCTACTTATATATGCATCCACACAATATGAATTTTTTTAGTACTTATTGAAAATTAAATACACGTTAGCTTGGTTTAGGTTGAACTGCAAACCTTTAATGTTATAGTATTAATTTGCATAATAGTTAACGTGTTAAGTATGAACATAAAAACTGTGTTACTATAAAGGATTTAACTGATTGAACAAAAATGCTTAAGAGCATATATGTATTATCGAATATACACGTGGATTATCTTTAAAACTTCTTTGATTTATCTTTTTCGTTATTTTTTCAATTACTCGTTCATCAGTTGGTCGAAGTTATTGCCCAACCACACAGGGGCGGAGCCAGGAATTTGTGTTAAGGGGGGCCGTAAATTTTTTTCTTTTTTTTTTTTTTTTTTTTTTTTTTTTTTTTAAACGGCAACTATCTCTCAGTAACAATTTGATTGAGGAGCTTCTCACACAACAAGGTGTACTATTGGGACACTAGTGCTTTGATGCCGTAAATAATTTGTATAATCTTTTCTAAAATAAATATCAACTTTTTGTTTCATCCGATAAAAAAAATTTGGTTGGAGAGCTTATCACATAACAAAGGGTATCATTAGAACACATGCCTTTTGATGCCGTATATAATTTGTATAATCTTTTCCAAAATAAATGTCAAACTTTTTGTTTCATCCAATTGTAAAGAATTTTGGTCGGCAGTGATGAAATTTAAGTTATTGTTATCTTAAAGCATCAACAAAACACTACTTATAGTATCAAACGAGCGGGGGTACCCGCGCGTTGCTGCGGGAATGTTGTGTTTAATCCAAATTATTTTTATTATTTTTAATTTTTTTAGGGACTAAATTTGCAAAAGATCGCTAACGGGGGACTAACAGTGTAATTTATAGCTAACGTGAGGGACTAAAAGTGTAAAATCGTTAGCTACAGTACACATACTATTACAAACTGATTTTTCACTGTAGCAGTTACTGTTTTGCACTGTAGCAACGTTATTTTCAGTTTTAGTCCCTTAACGTGGCGTTCTTTGCAAAGTTAGTCCTTAGGGACTAACGGTGAAAAAAAAGTTAACCTTAGGGGCTGTTTCTGTTTATTATTTGTACAGAAAAAGCCCCTGAAGTTACTGTTCCTTTGCAAATTTAATCCAAATTTTTTAGATAACGGTCGTTAAGGACTAATTTCGCAATTGATCGCTAACCTCAAAGGCTAAAATTGGCAAATGTGAAACTTGGGCGAGTACTGTAGCTACAGTGAAAACAAATGCCTTTTAGTATATATATATAACTAACATGTTCTCGATCTTTCCTTAATTTTATATCATTACTCAAAGAAATAAAGAAAACACCGAAAACTAAACTAAAATATTAGAATCAAACAAGTAATAAAGGCTTTTCCTTTGTCCAATGCAAGCTGACAATAGAGCACGAAAGTACTATTAGTCTATTACACCTACAACAAATATTTTATATTTAATATTTTTGATCTTCTTCCTCATCCAAAATTTGCATCCTATCTTTTACCCTTTCAAACAAATTAATGATTTGAAGACATTTTCAAACAATCAAACCCCCAAATATTTTTCAAAATTGTGTAAAACTTTCCATATATATTTGAAACGACTGAAAAACTTACTCCACAAGTTGAGAAAAGAAGAATACGAGCAAAAAGGTGGCTTAAAGCAGAGATTGCAGCAAACAAGTATGGTGTAAAGAGCTTAATGATGCTGAGTGTGTGTTTAGATATGGGATAGGTTGAAGATTTTTATAAAAAGTTTGCCAGAAACGTAGCTAAAACTTAGGCTGGTTGGGCCGGTTGGGGGTGGCTGAGCACCGGCCTGCCACCCTACTGGCTCCGCCTCTGCAACCACAAGAGTAGTTGATTAAATACGACGGTTAAGTGGGTCGCTGGTGCTTTTTTTTTTTTTTTTTTTTTTTTTTTTTTTTTTAGTTGTATCCATATAGCTTCTCGCTAAAGGATTTTATGATCAATAAAAAATTTGCTGCTTAAAAACAATATAGATTCTACCTAAAATAGATGTCCGTATATCGACATCACTGCCCCCAAACTCCATAGCTCAATTTCACACGACTCGATCGTTCAGTGTTTGGGTGTGAATTTTACATGAAAATGGTTGATTACAACATAGCACAATTTGTGAACCGTTAACATGATGATTCAACAAATTGGACCTTATATTAGTGCCTAATTTCGACCATGTTAGTCATTATATCACAGTGCGACATTTTCATCACGCTAGAAAATTTGAAAATTATTTCCCTCTGCAAACTAGCACAACTTTACAATAAACTCATGATAAATTAGAGTTCAGGTTCTTTTACATTTGCACCTTTCTTTGAACATCCTTTTGAGTTTTTTTTCTAGAGCTTTTTCCGCTTTCGGTGTATTCCATTACGTTGGTAAAAAACCATATATTTTGAACATGAACAAGTTATCGTGCGTTATAAAGATGACTAGATGAGTTAACATTTGTAAATAACCATAACGTACATTAAGCTATATAGAACATTCTTATGCTATCGCTATATGAAAACATATTTGTTATAACAACTCATCACCTTTTAAACTATCATACAAAGTAAAGTCCAACAAAAACAAGAAGAAACGATTGTCACTTCAAAAAGATGATAGGATGTAGAAATAATTGATAGTAAAGACCGTAAAATGTTTCTTTCAAAGAAAATCAACAACTCTAATAAATAACAAAAACAAAAGTCTTGCAAGGATTTATTATAATAACACATGTATTGCCTTTCAAAAAATATTATATATACACATGTCCAATATTATATGAAGAGTGTCCCATACTAGTTTATAAACACACAACCCTTCATTTTTATTTGTAACCAACATAAACCCTCACTTTGTAAACAACTTTTAGCTCCACAAAATGGAACTAATGCAAGTTCAAGGTTTATTGCCTACCAACTTCACATTTTACATCTCGGCCATCCTTCTAACGGTTTTCGTGATTTCCTGGAGCCGCAGGAAGCCACTTCCACCAGGCCCAATGGGTTGGCCTATCATCGGCAACATGCTGATGATGGACCAACTCACTCACAAGGGCCTAACAAAATTATCCGAAAAATATGGTGGCATAATCCACCTCAAAATGGGCTTTAGACACGTTATTGCAGTATCATCACCCGAAATGGTTAAACAAGTGCTACAAGCACAAGACAACATTTTCTCGGACCGTCCAGCCACGATAGCGATCACTTATCTCACTTATGGTCGTGTAGATATGGCTTTCGCGGACTATGGCCCGTTTTGGCGCCAAATGAGAAAACTTTGTGTCATGAAGCTGTTTAGTCGTAAGCGGGCTGAATCATGGGCTTCAGTACGGGATGAGGTGGATTCTATGATTAAAATTACAGCTGAGAACTCGGGTTTGAGTGTGAATCTTGGTGAAATGGTGTTCGGGTTGACTCATGATATTATTTACCGGGCTGCTTTTGGGTTGAGTTCACTTGAAGGGAAACAAGAGTTTATTAGTATACTTCAAGAGTATACCAAGTTATTTGGTGCTTTTAACTTGGCAGACTTTATTCCTTGGCTCAGGTTTATTGACCCGGTCGGGCTTAATACTCGTTTACCTGCAGCCCGTTCTGCATTAGACGGGTTTATCGACAAAATTATTGACGATCACTTGAAAAAAGAAAAGAAAGCTGTGGATGAAAATGTTGAAAGTGATATGGTTGATGAGATGCTAGCTTTTTATACTGCTGAGAATACAGGAAATAATGTTGATGATTTACAAACTACAATTAAACTTACTCGAGATAATATCAAAGGCATTATTATGGTAATTAGTACAGTAGCTTTTAAGTTTTTATGTAACGTATGTATGTTTACAAGATTAACATGACTGAAATGATGATATTCTTACAGGACGTAATGTTTGGTGGCACTGAGACGGTAGCTTCCGCTATTGAATGGGCTATGACGGAGTTAATGCATACACCTGAGGCGCTTAAACAAGTACAACAAGAGCTAGCCGATGTTGTTGGACTTAATCGTCGAGTTGAAGAGTCTGATTTCGAAAAACTCACATATTTCAAATGTGTTATTAAAGAGACTCTTCGGCTGCATCCACCAATCCCTATGGCCCTCCACCAGTCAGCAAAGGCCACGGAGATTGATGGATACTATATCCCTAAAGGGACACGTGTCATGATAAATCTTTACGCTGTAAACCGTAATAAAAAGGATTGGAAGGATCCTGATGTTTTTAACCCGTCCCGTTTTTTACAAACTGGGACTCCAGATTTTAAAGGAAGTAATTTTGAGTTTCTTCCTTTTGGGTCTGGTCGAAGATCGTGCCCAGGAATGCAACTTGGTTTGTATGCTATGGAAAGTGCCCTTGCACACCTTCTTCATTGCTTCACATGGGAGTTGCCTGATGGAATGAAACCAAATGAAATCGACATGGGCGATGTTTATGGACTCACGGCACCTAAAGCAACTAGACTTGTCGTGGTGCCAACTCCTCGTTTATTTTGTTCTTTGTATTAGAAAAACTGTCACGTTTATGACATACACTACAACAGAAATTATCACACTATGGTACGCAAAAGTTTTTTTTTTTTCTTCTTTTTTTACAACCTATCCCCACCTATCTCAAATATCTTCAACGATACTTGAACCCACAATCTCTAGAGTTGATAGGCTCACATATATACTGTGGCCAAGAAGTTTTTGGTTGTGTAAAATAGTTGTAATTTATCCACACTTTTTTAATTATGTACAAATTTGTCAGGGAGTATATTTATACTAATAATTATGTACAAATTTGTTATATTTATACTTACTAGTGTGTACAAGATAAATTTTGTCCGCACTTAAAAAAGTGGAATAAATTTGTGACACCATCTTTTCTCACATTCGAGGAAGTGCGGAGAAAATAGATGTTACAGGCTAATCTCTACACCTGTAAGTGTGAACAAGTTTTACGTTTCTCCGCACTTATAACTTTTTTGCTTTACAATTTAACATGTAAAGAATACGATGATTGTTTATATATCTTCACACTTATTAATGTAATAATTTTATACACATTTATAAGTGCAAATAACTGTCAATTTTTATACATTTTTCAAAGGTGTGTAAAAAACAGTGTGGACAATTGACATATTTTTCGTTAGTCCGTTCCCCGCTTTATATCAGATAGCAACAGTGATAAAACATTGGTATAAAAGTATAAACATCATATTAATCGAACTCATAAACACGATTACATGGAGTTTATTTTGTCTATCACTCATTCACTTGTGTCGTTGGGACGTGTCGAGGCAGAGACCACAAATACATCATTAATATTGGTTTGAAAGATTAATCAAACCGGCTAGTATTTTTGTTAGATCAAAACCAAAAAAACCATTTCGGTTAGACCAACTTAGCATATTCTTGGGTATATTTCCTTTTTAACATAACCTTCGTTGCTCCAAAATAACATCCAACACATTGAGATATATCAAACAGCCTATTACTAGTCGTATTTTAGTTTTGATGTTGAACATGAATCTATTTAGCCAAAGTCAAAAGCAACGTCAATAAATTTAAATGCAGAAACTAGTGTTACAACCAGAAATGCGACTTTATGCAACAAGTTCTAGTTTTCATACGAGCCATTGGTCAAAATGGGATCTGGTGGGGGCTGATCGAATTCAATGACTGTCTATGATATTCTTCGATATTAAATAAGGATAGGTTACATGTACCCCTAAAATACAAGTAATATTCTCGTTTGTTTTTAAAATTTTTAAAAAAATTTAAATAATGTTTTTAGTGTAAAACTACATAACCAAAAACACGGAACAAAAAAATATAAAGTTTACCAAGTGAAAAATATTAAACTGACAAAAAAATCTATACTACTTATAATACATATTAGACTCTCTCCTATTAAGTTTTTAAGATTTTCTAATATAGATTTTAAGTAAATAAACATATTAAAGTTTTATGTACAATTAATTTATACACAACCATGTATATTAAACACCTACAATTAATACTCTTCTTAAATCATCTATTTACTGAAAAATGTAACCATTTTACCACATAGAACAATCTAATCAAGCTATTAATCGTCTATTGTTAAAATCCAATGACCCAGGCACTTGAAACACCAGCAAAAAAACATAACCTACGCAACTTAAAGGACCAACATGTACAACTTAAAGGAACAACATATTTAAAGTTACTCAAATATAAAATTCTCACGATTTATAAAGTTATTGTAACTAAAAACATAAGATTAAAAGACATTAATCGTCACAAATATTGTTACAGGATACCCACCGCCGCATCGCGTGGATACCCTGCTAGTATGAAACAATAAACAAATTATGTTATAATATAAACAAATGACAAAAAGAGGTGAAAAAGTTAAAAAGTGAGTTAGGTATTCATAGTAGCACCTTATTTAAATATGGTTGATCAAGAAGTTACTACATTCGGTCCCAAACAAACTGCCATTTACTTCAAAGCTGATAAAAGGTCTAAATTAGATGACATAAAAGGAAACGAAGGTCTAAATTAGATGACATAAAAGGAAACATCTTTCGTTTCGTTAGAAGAATAATCGGACATCTTTACTATACCGTTGGTCTATTAGAATGGTGGCAGTGGGGGCGGCATCACCAAACGATATGGCCATACCGCCGGTGAACACCATTGCCACCTCGGCGGTATGGCCAACGGCAAGGCTTGAGCGGCAATTTTTGCTTCGGCGGTTTGAGAAAAATATAGACATTGGGAGCTTTTAATATTCGACCGTTGGGAGCATATAGGCGTCGGGCTAGAGCAAAAATAAAATAAAATAAAATAAAAAATAAAAATAAAAATAAAAATCTTTATATATACTAAACTAAAACACATACATTTTTAACACAAACAATACAATTCACATATTTAACCAATTCACATATTTTTACCATGGTTTCATCCTCTTCTTCTTCGTCCGACTCGATATTTATTCCCTCCGAATCGTCCGAACTATTGCCATCCGGTAGCACCCTACAAACCTTATTAGCCGTGTATGATTCAATTGTCGACACGGCAAGCTCTACCGAAACTCGGGAGTATATAGAACGTTTTCGTGAAGAAGCTTTACAAACCCTTATGAATGACTATTTCGTTGAACGTCCAAAGTTTTCCGACAATACTTTTCGTGTTAGGTTTCGTATGAATAAAAGCTTGTTTTTAAGAGTTATTGATGATGTTGAAGCGAATTTCGAATGGTTCAAGAGGGCCTAGATGCGAGGGGAAAAAAGTTTCACGGCGTTACAAAAATGCACATCGGCCATTCGGCAACTCGCAACGGGTGAACTTCCAGATATATTTGATGACTATTTAAACATGACACGCCGAACGTCAGGTTATTAATTTTTTTAAAGTTGTCGTTATATTTTTTATAAAGTTATCGTTATATTTTTTTTAAAGTTATTGTTATTAATTTTTTATAAAGTTATCGTTATATATATTTTTTAAAGTTATTGTTATTAATTTTTTTATAGGAGAATGTATTGATAATTTTTGCCAAGCGATTATTCAATTATATGGTCGAGAGTTCTTACGTAGGCCGACATCCCATGACATTGCACGCTTATACGAGTTCCATGAAGATAAACATCACATTCCTGGAATGATTTGTAGCATTGATTGTACACATTTCCCGATGATTAGTTATTTCCTTTTTTTTAAGAATAATGTAATTTTCTTTTAATTATGTTTTTTTTAAAAGTATTATGTAATTTTCTTTTAGTTATTAATGAAATATTATGTTTTTATTAAATTGTTTAATATAATTTATGAAAATAAAAAATAAAAAAATAAAATTAGTTGGAAGGTATGAAAAAGAGATGATTGCCACTAAAAAAGGGTTGGGAGATATGAAAAAAGTATAAATGAGGTGTAATGATATTATTGGTGGATTTGGGAGGTATGGGTGATTTCGGAAGCATGATTGTCACCCTCCTTGGTGTTGAAACCCGACTGAGTGAACTCGGAGTAGACCTATGTCATTGTTCGAGTGCTTGTTCTTTGCTAGCTTGTGGGTATCTTATCTTTTAGTATCCCGTCCCTCGAATAAAACAACCGTACACACAAATGTTGTACCAGGATCTCAACCCGATGTTGTGCCAGTACGTCATGGTTTGTATTGGCACCACTAGTATTGGTTAAGAGTTGAGACTATAAATGTCTCTTTAGGCCATCTCCAACCTTCTCCTCCAAACGCCTATTTTCTTCATATTTGAAGAATGAAGATATAAAAGTCATCTCCATATATTTGGATCATTGTTCATTCAGTATCCTTTATATTTGGAGGATCATTATTCATCCTCCAAATGCTTTATAACATTATTCAATTAGTTTTTTTTATATAAATATATTAGATATCTTCCAAACTTTGCACTAGATACTCTATATTTGGAGTACAAACAACACTATTAATATTTTTCTAAATATGCTGTCTACGCTAATGCTATCGGCCTCACGTCGTCCCTGGATGAATACGATTAGTCCATATACACGATGCCATATAATCACTCCATTGCCCATTGGTAAGTCTACAAATAGTCCAAATTAAGCCTTGTCACCACCAGCTACATCACTTATATTGCACATTCTTCTCTGTGTCAATTGGCTGACTATGGCATAGATATGAAATCAGATACTTATACTTTTAATAAATGTAACCCTACTTGTAGATGCATCAAGGCATTAAGCTACAATATTTCTGTGTTATTCGTGTGTTACAGCCGAAATATCATATTTTCTAGAACGACAACTTTCTTACACATATATATCACCAATCTCATAAATGTTGGAAAATAGTTCTGAAAAGCCAACTAAAATGGCTACCATTTATCAGAACTTGAACTTCAAACGAGAGCAACAGATTCTTTGGTCTAAATGTTACATTTACATTTCTATGCCATAGCAATTAGGTTTATGATGGTTAGGTACAAACTACAAAGTTGCAGTCCATAGTCATGAAACACAATTCGCAATATTGTGTTAAGAGAAAGTGGTATGCCGTTTAGAAGCAACGAGAGAAGATAAGACCCACTATCCCAGTTTACATCGACAGTATAAAATAATAAATGAATGCTACAAGTATCATATGTACTTGCGCTTGTGAAAGAATTTCAAGATGGTAAAATAAGTGCAACATAAAAGGGCAAGAATCACTTTTATGTTTACAATTAGTATAGTTATGATACATTTCCATTACTTGATCACGAACAAATAAAACGCGTGAAACCAAAGGGAATCAATTTTTCTCTATGTGTTAATGCTAATCTTTACAATTAGCAAAGATAACAGTTTACATCAGTATACGCAGCACGGCCAAACCGACTGCTGAAATTGAGACTAGGGTACCTATGCAGTACTTGATCACATCGTATTTGGCTGCTTCCAACTGGGCCCTTAACGAATGAATTTCCTGGTTCCATAGAAAAAATACAGCAGATATGAAGTCAGCTATTTTGTTAAAGTCGACATTTTGACACATATGTGGAATAAAAAAGGGCATTCTAAACTCACTCGATCAAGTTTGTTTGTGAGGTTTGCAGTTTCTTGGTTTTGGTTTGCTAGTTCATCACGAATTCTCCTGCATTCATTGATCACTAATGAAATCAGATTGGCACCAAGACAAATTACAGAAGCCAAGTAGGTTCTCTTTGCATTTAAATTTTCACACTTTGTTCAAAATCTGGGTTCTTATGAACAATGATTAGTTTGCAAATGAGAAACATGACTGGGCAGATCAAAAAGTGAAATCACTTAGTAAATAGTAAATAAAAGATGCATCTCGTTACCCCCTCTCAAGATTCAAGTCCAGACGCTGTCCAGCAGTGACTTTGTCTATTTCATACCTGTGTCACAATTAGAATCAGTATTTCTATGTTACAAGTACAGTTCTGAAATTCAATTAATGCGTCTGGCACTTTTATAAAGGAGTTTGAAAGTTGTATGCTGTAAAAGTTAATCGAATCAATATTCATTTACACATACCTCAATTCACTGCGCATCTTCTCTATGTCATTCCTCAATTTTTCAGTCTCACGTTGCAACAGTGAGAAATGATTTTCCTGCAAAAGAATAAAAAAAACCTCATCTAACTGGACGAAGAATTTTGAAATATCATTTGTCAAAGAAAGTAGCAGAAAAAGAATCCACCAAAATGAACAAGTGGTGTAACACCGTTACTATCTAAACAATCACTCCTGCTACAAATATAGGCACTTTTTTGGCGAAGTGTCAACCCAAAAATGCATGTAAGCATTGTAAACGACCAAAGATTACACCAGCTTTTAGCCCAACTTCGATTAATAATTAATCACTACTATGTCATATAAAAAATCCTATTGTTAACAAGTTTTTGTAATATAAATTTTGAGAAATTGATAATTCAATGCAACCTCACAATATGGATGTAATGATGTATATAAATTATCCAAATAAAAACTATTGAATAGGAAAAACAAGAACTAATTTTCAAGACCAAACAAATGAGTACGCATTTAAGAAAAGACATAGAAGAAACTATAGTGGAGTTTAGAATTGTTTTTTGAGAGTGATTATGTACTAAATTTTTTATAAAACTACATAATCATCCATAACAAAATAAGGAGTAGGAGATAACGTTTATATGTGCTTTTAGAGTTTGAAGTTGTGATCAATCCTATAATCACATCTGTATTTTGGCAAATTATAATCATTTGAGGATGTAGATGGAAAATGACCCCTTATGTGAAACAGTTTTGTTGCAAACTATTCTTTAAACCCTAAATAAGCAGAACCGATTTAACTATAACTATGCAAGCAACTATTAACATTGACTTATGAACTCCATGAGCAACTATTGACATGTACGATAAGATCATTGCACATTTGCACCAACTCAACGTCTCAATATACTGGAGGATTTAAGAGTGGGCCTCATGTTAATCACTTATATAAAAATCAACGATTCAACTTTACAAAGAGTATAACAAATTCATATCCATTAGTATCATACAATATGCTTCCTAACAAATGTTCAAACCAATAAATTATCTTTTCAACCTTAATACTTATTCAACTTTATCACCCAAAATTCAACAATAGTCCTACTACCATGGAAATGCTTAAAAAAAAGAACGGAAAAGCTAATCACCTGAGAGCTTTGTACTTGAGACTTAAATTTCCCCAAATTTCCATCTTGTGTCATCTCAATCTAAAACCAATAATACAGACGTAAGTTTAATCACCAAATAACATCATATTGAATCAATCAGAATGTAATACGTAACAAAAAGAAAAGAAGAAACAAACCCTTTGCATTTCACCCTTGGAAACAAAAGACTGAGCCACATTTTCCAGACTATCATTCAAAACCTCAGTAATTGCTGACGTTATCGCTTCCGCTTGCTTTGAAGGCACACCTTGTCCTTCTAATCGTCTAACCTAAAATTTCACAAAAACCATTAATCAAATTTCAATTTCACATTCGCTAAATCCTAAAAGTCTAGAACAAAATCAATACTTGATCAACCTAAAATATCTCACCAAAAGAATCATCAATCCCTTTTCACATTTGATAGAAATCTATATTTTAGGGCAAAATCAATACTACATTTCAATTTCACATCAATCAGAACCTGAAACTTAAGGCTACATTGACTATACTAATCTAAATCATTCTGCTAAGCGAATTATCAAAACATAAGATTTAGGGCAAAAAGATACTGCATACACCTATATCATTTTGGTACGTGAATTATCAATCCCATTAACCAAAGCATAGGGGACACTGCATTAGCCTATATCATTACAGTACACATAATCATGAATCGCTTTTCACATTCACTCGAACCAGAGGAGAAATCATCAAAATTATATTTCACAATCACCAATACCTACACGGCTAAACCTAAACCTAAACATTACGGGAAAATCGATATAGGTGAATGTGGAATGAATTCATTTAATTAACGGCAATAGTACATTTAAAATAATAGAACAAACTTATTAATTAATACTACATTTTATAAATTATAGCTATATCATCTAAAATAATAAAAATACTTACAAGCGCTAAGGTATCAACGAGAAATAAGCGTTTGCCGTTAGATTGAACAAGTTGTGATATCTGTCTACAATCAAATTTGTTACTATATAACCAAGATGAAGATATTGATGATGAAGGTGACGTTATTGATGACGTGGCAAAGGTTGCTCTGAAAAGCGATGATGAATGAGCGGATCGGAGTATAAGTCCGGCCCGAATACAGGCCGCATGTGCGGCCATGCCTTTATTCCTTTTGATTATTATCAAAACAAGAAGAAGAAGAAGAAGAAATTTGATTGAAATCAAATGAAGATAGATTGGATTGTTTTGGGGGTTTTTAAATTGTTGTTGGTTTTATTGGGAAACGTGAAAAACGAAATTGTTTATTGATTTTGATAGATGATATGGATTTTAATAGTTTGTTTTATTTTGGTTTGTTGTTGTTGATGATCAAGACGATCCGTACACGTTTTTGGTTTTTTTTAAAAATAAAAAATAAAAAGAAGAAACGCCCACCGTGGGGCTCGAACCCACGACCACAAGGTTAAGAGCCTTGCGCTCTACCAACTGAGCTAGACGGGCTTTTTGTTCATTCTACGGACCTTTAATATTTTGTTCCCTTTACTGAATTGCTTACAGTTGCAAACGATTGACGAATTGTTGTGTTGTTGTACCATTTGGTAACAAAAATGTTTTATTTTTTATTTTTATTTTATTTATTTATTTATTTTTGGGTAACGAAAATGTTTTATACCAGACGTTTGTTTGGGATAATGATGTGATTACTGTGCGGCTAAAAATTTGATCGGTGAATATATAACATGTAAAAGATGATGAGTGCAAGACATTTGTTATAATGTCTATGAACCCGATTAATTTATTTGTACTTTTCATTAATTAGGTCTATTTATCATTATTCTGCAATATAGTAGTTTTGTAAGAATTGTTATTTAAACACCATTGATATAGCAATGTTAATGCATGCACCATCATATACATTTTGATTATGTAATAGAATGAGGACATATCATATGGTTTTGTACTGGTCAGCTTTGAGCTGCTGAGTAAGGAGGGTTGTTACTTGTTAGATATTTTAGTTTAGTGGTGTACAAATCATGTTTCTCTATATAATATTTGTACAAATCTTTAAACACAAGGAAATTTGATTTCAGCCGAGCCAATATGACTAATATTAAAAAGAAAATAGCTTTTCCTTCAATCTTTAATGGGATAATTATTCTCCTAAATATTAAGCCGAATTACTCGTTTATAAATTGTTAATGTATGCCCGTGTTAATAAACTAATTGAAATATAGAATATGCGAATATGCGATGTCCAACCCTTCTGCAAACTCGAGCAAACTAAAGTCTATTATTACTTTGAACAAAGTCGTTATATATAGTTTTGATCATGAAGTCGTTCACGCTATGACATGTAAGTTACTTCATCCTCCTTTCTTACCATGATTGTTGCAGTTTAGAGCCACATGATCATTTGTCTGGTCGTAAAAGTTCCTCTCCAGCTGAATGTTTTGCTACACTAAAAAGCCAGTTATTGCCCAGTTGAATCCCCCTACTTGAATACAAAATGTTACCAAAAGCTTAATGGATTTGATGCATTATTTCCTAAGTATTCTCAACCATTGTGCAAGCCGTGCAAGAAATATGTTCAATGACTCAACGAGTCACATGGGTGACAACTATTACATATGTTTAAATGACAATGATGTACTGATCATTGCAAATAACAAACGAAATACTAAAGGTGGCACGTACACCTGTTAATTATAAGCTGTCAAATACTATGTTCTATTGAATACAATATACTACAAATTGTTGCCAGATACTGTAAACCCTAAAGAACAGATTATATTCGATTACCAATCAAACAATATATAAGGAACAAGTCACGATTATTATCATAAGGTTTTAAATAATATCATGTAGAGAAAAATCCAAAATACATCCATGTGGTTTGTCCTGTGTATAGCTTTACATCCTCGTGGTTTTCTATTTTGCACAAAACCATCCCTCCGCTAGTAAAGTTGGCAAAAAACCATCCCTCCGTTAGTAAAATCAGTTAATGAGGACAAACGATGCAAATTATTCTCCGTTATCTCCTAACGCAAGCGAAAATATTTGCATCGTTAGCCATCCGTTAATCCGTTATCACCCACCATGCATCTCCTAACCGATTTACGTTTTCATCGTTTTTATACGTTTTCACGTTTTTATCCGTTTTCGTCCGTTTTTTTCACGTTTTTATCCCTTTTACATGTTTTCGTCAGTTTCTTTTCACGTTTTCATATGTGTTTATATGTTTTCGTCCGTTTTTAAACATTTTCGGCAGTTTTTTCACGTTTTTATCCGCTTTCGTCCATTTTTATTTGTTTTCGTCAGTTTTTTTATGTTTTCATACGTTTTAATTGGTTTTCATACGTTTTTATTTGTTTTCGTCCGTTTTGAAATATTTTCGTTCGTTTTTCTCACGTTTTTGTCCGTTTTAATCCGTTTTCATACCTTTTTAAACATTTTCGTTCGTTTTTCTCACTTTTTTATCCGTTTTTATCTGTTCTCATCCGTTTTTAGACATTTTCTTCCTTTTTTTTCAAGTTTTTATCCGTTTTTACACATTTTCATCCGTTTTTCTCATGTTTTCATACATTTTTATTCATTTTCCTCTGTTTTCGTCCATTTTCTCACGTTTTTATCCGTTGTCATCAGTTTTTACACGTTTACCGTCTGCTTTTCTCACGTTTTTATCCGTTTTAATCCGTTTTCATACCTTTTTAAACATTTTCGTTCGTTTTTCTCACTTTTTTATCCGTTTTTATCTGTTCTCATCCGTTTTTAGACATTTTCTTCCTTTTTTTCAAGTTTTTATCCGTTTTTACACATTTTCATCCGTTTTTCTCATGTTTTCATACATTTTTATTCATTTTCCTCCGTTTTCGTCCATTTTCTCACGTTTTTATCCGTTTTCATCAGTTTTTACACGTTTACCGTATGCTTTTCTCACGTTTTTATCCGTGAGAAAAATGGACGAAAACATATAAAAACGTAAATCGGACGAAAACGTATAAAAATGTAAATCAGACGAAAACGTATAAAACGTGATAAAAACGGACGAAAACGTATAAAAACAAATGAAAACGTAAATCGTTTAGGAGATGTAGGGCTGATCCCACAAAATCATATCAGCTGATTTGGTGTTCTTGGGTATGGATAAAGAATGTCCATTCCTGGATCGTTATTCAGTCAATCCTTCTTACTTTGGTCGTCTTCGATAAGGATACAAAATGTCATCAACACTTTCCTTTAATTGATTGCCAACTTTGTGCACATTCTTTGCTACCCCTAATACAACTACAATTGCATTTCTTGTAAATCTGTTTACAACAAAAGGAGGTGAAACTACAGTGAATGAAGATAAGGAAAATGATATACTGTAACAATTAACTTTGATATTTAAGGTCACATCTTTTACTTTTACTTGATAGTTTTCTTTGGCTTTGTCACATTTCTTGAAAGGTTTAAAACTCGCAACAGAATTCGCTTTTTGACCTCAAAACCCAACTGCCACTTATTTATTTTTTATTTTTTTAATTTAACAAAAGGAGCATTAGAAACCATAGACACTAATACTTTCCTGCTAAAAAAATCATTGGCTGCAGACTGACCTTGTGTTGGCCTGGTTACTCGTGGTGGTTGTGGAACAGCATGGGTATCTTCAAAAAACAACAATGCATTAGTTTTGTTATACTTACGAAGTGAACAAGTGAACAACCCAGTGAAGAGCAGGTGATATGTCCACACAAAAAATCAATATCAAGCAATAGATGCCAAATGTACTACGACTTGAATATATTTACTTATTTTGGGGAAAATACAATAACCGCTTCATGATATTGGTAGTTTGGTGCTCTAATAATTTGGTCAGAAATCACATCATGGAACAGGCCAGACTCAATCTTTTGAGTCTAATCAAGTCACATCGTGAGCCGAACTCAATCATTTGAGTCGGTCATGAATTTACAGGGCCAAATTGTGGGACGGTATAGACTTAAACCGAAACAAATTTGTTTATTTACACGAACCAAGGCAAATCATTTTTTCTTTAGTAAAGGACCTAAGACCATAACAGCTGATGAGATAACATAAAGACATAAAGCAAAGATCCGCAATGAACATGAGCTAAAGCGCTAGTTGGGTCATGGGTGTTGACTCGATGATTCACAATGGTCTCGAATTGATATATTAAGATCTAAGAAAACAGTGATAGGACCAAGATAACCAAAAGGTTTGCAAAAGGAGCTAATATACCTTGCTATAAATCTTTGTTGCTTAATCAAACAATAGCCAAACTTAATTAAAATTAGTGCTAGTAAAAAAAATTTAGTAAAGAACAGCATACGACAACCAAAATGGCTTAACCAAAATCAATTAAAAGACCACAAAGGCAAACTGACTGTAGACTTTACAAACTTTCAACTAGAGATTGTAGGGCTTTACCCTTAAAAAGAGAGCCCTTAGAGAAATTCTCAATGGCCAAGGGAGACCCAAGGCACAGGAGGGGGTTTGGAAATAGCCAGCAATTGACACGCCTTAGTTATTACCTCATCTGCCACTTTAGCTAACCTAGCGACGTGGGACAAGAAACCTCATCAATATGCACTTTTTAAACCTCTTCCACTATTTCATTTGGCACAAATTCCCATAATGAATTAAGTTCCTGTGAATCCATAATGAATTAGATTTCCTCACTCAGGATCTATGGAATATTAAATTTGTAGGAGGGCTTAAATTTTGTCTGAGTTGGTAAGGGGATGAATAGTCGGAGTCTTGACAAACGTAACATTAGAGTCAATGAGGTTCAGTCTTGTAAGGAATTAGATTGTCATAATCGAGACATCAGTGGTGGTTATTAAGGTGGTAGTTACATGAATTGAAATTTTGATAAAGGCGGAAGGGATGACAACAAGTTCAGTGGTTGTAATGGTTCTCCAGTTGATATTATTAGCTATGTAAACCCGACAGACTTAATAGTCATTATCATAAGTCCAACTGTAAATGGGTATATACTGAAAATCTCAAGATTGCGATGAGGTTTAATACTTAAAAGTTAGAACCTTATAAATTGATTACTGACAACAACCTAATACACAGTTCATAAATCATTGTTACTGTAGGGGATGTCACAGATCAATTCTTAAGGAGCAAATCACATAAAGAATTACAATATTGGCATAAGATTTGGCTTAACAAAAACAAAGCGTTAAATCCCTGACTATTGATAAACTACAACAAGTAAAGCACAGACTCGAGAAGAGAAGATAAACTGAAGCAAACAAGTAGAGGCAACAAGAAGGCAATTCCCATTTAGAGATTGATTACATGAGAGAATTTCGATGCAAGATAGAATACGACTCATGCATGAAGTATTGAACCGAGATCAAATGGAGGTGTAATAGAAGTGCAGAACAACAACCATTTCAAAAAAAAGGCTCGGTACCTACTTTGATTGTCCAGTAGATTGACATTTTGGTATCTACTGTATCAATTTTTATTCTAGTTTTGGCAACAAAATAATATGGTAATGTTATTGGACATCAAGAAGATCCCATTGAAGACTTAACTTGTAAAGTTAAGAACATAAATCACTTGTAACTACTAGTCGACAAATTTGTATAAGAACTTGAACATTTGATTTGAACTTCAGCGCATGCCGCATCTTGTCTAAACGCCATGTGACATTTGCCTAAGAGGTTAAAACGATAAAGAAAATGCTTGCAGAGATCGAACTGCATCTTTGCTAAGCATAAGAATTTTAGATCAGTATGTCACTATTTTAAATTCCTCGTATTTTAATTCTCATTTTAAGACATCACCTATAAGTATGCTTCACCATTGAACATCCTAAAAGAAACACACTAGACTACTTCTATCGCTTAATCCACGTCCCTTGGCTAATTCATAATCCGATCACAAGCAGGTGGTGGGAGAAAGATCAAGAATGAAGAAGTATCTTATTGTTTCATGAGTTTTAGTTTTGTGTTTGTTATGTTGAGTGTTCTTTGTAAGACAGAAGTATCCATCAACGTCGAAGTTGTACAACGTAAATCCGACAGTAGTTACTTCAATTGTAGAGTTTTACCCTTAAAAAGACAACCCGGACACCCAAGGCCAAGGAAGGTTTGTAATAAGTTAATTTCAAACGAGCAATTGACGTGCTTATGACATAAACCAATTTTGATAGACCAATGACTTGCAGGCCAACATTTAATTTGAACACCTACCTCCAATTTAAAGTCTTCTTGAACTCTCATATATTCAAAGTTGCTGGTCCACAAACAGTTACATCCCAATCAATCTTTCTTAGACATTTCTTCACTGCATTGAGCTCATTGGTTCGATTTAGTCTTCGTTCTATTGGTTCAACAAGAAATTAAATTTTACCGCCTACCAATTTTGATAGACTTGTACAACACAAACATATCTGGATCATAGTCATGTGAAACTAGTGTTAGTATATATATGTGTGTAGTAAGTATGAATGTTTATAGCAATTCAAATATAAAAAACAATGAGTGATTCAAAATTGTTGAGTATCTTTTCTCTTTTCTTTCTTATCACCACCTTTGCTTCTTCTTTCGATAATATTCATAAATGTCCTAAAAAACAAAGTGATGCTTTGCTTCTCTTTAAACAAAACCTTTCATCCATCAACGACACAGACTACGACTGTCTAGATTGGCTTGGTTCTGATTATCATCCAATAATGATGAGCTGGAACACAAATTCAGATTGTTGTAAATGGGATGGTGTTACTTGTGACCGCTCCACCGGTGATGTCATCAGTATCGATGCTAGTTGTGGAAGGCTACAAGGTACACTTCATCCTAACAGCTCCCTCTTTGACCTTCCTCGTCTCCAAAAACTCAACCTTGCTTTCAATGATTTTACTGGTTCCCAAATTCCACGTGAAATTGGAAGGTTTTCAAATAGTCTCACTCATCTCAACGTCTCTTTTTCTTATTTTTCTGGCCAAGTCCCACCGGATATCACACTCCTGCATAAATTGGTCTCTCTTGATCTCTCCTATAATGATTATTATAATAACTCTGGAAATTTGAGTTGTTTACAAATAGGACCACATGTTTTCAACAATCTGCTACAAAATTTTACTAGTTTGGAAGAACTTTCACTTTACGGTGTTAATATCTCTTCGGTTTTACCTACCAGTCTTAACATCTCTTCTTCTTTCAAATTACTAAATCTTCAATCCACTGGAATGAAAGGAAAATTACCTCATTATGTTTTCAATCTTCATTCTTTGGAAACACTGGACTTGTCTTTCAACAGTTTAACAGGTGATATTCCTTTGGAAATCCCAGTTAACCTAACAGACCTTACTTATCTGGATTTATCAAGAAACAAACTTAATGGGACATTGCCATCTTGGCTGTTTACTTCCCCGTCTTTAGAATATCTCTCTGTAAGTTATAACATGTTCAGTGGAAATGTACCGTTTGAGTCATTTGCTCTTCCATCATTACAAGTGTTAGCCCTCCGTATCAACAATCAGTTAGCTGGACATACTGATATGCAGACATTTCGAAAACTCACCAACCTCACTGGCCTGTACCTTTCATCTAATAATTTTACTGGCGAATGGGAGTTGGATACATTGCTAACAAGCCTCAGAAACCTTGAAGATCTCGATCTCTCTTACAACAGTTTCTCTGTTACAACAAAGAATGGCAATCATTATGTCAACCCTGGGTTTAGAACCTTGCGATTGTCCTCTTGCAAGCTCAAGGTGTTTCCGAATTGTTTTCGAGCCATGAAACAACTTGAAGAGTTACAACTCTCTAGCAACGAAATCCATGGCCAAATTCCTCACTGGGCGGGGGAGATAGGAGGCAATGAGTTGTATCTTTTAAATCTCTCAAATAACTTCATAACAGGCTTGCCACAATTTCAATGGTATGGAATATCTGAACTGTATCTGCAGTCCAACTTGATTCAGGGACCATTCCCTCCATCAATTTGCAACATGAGCAACCTAGTGTATTTAGATATGTCCAATAATCGCTTTGGTGGATTGATTCCACAATGCTTTGGAAACATCACCTCATCTCTTCAAACGATAGATATGGGAAATAATAGCTTTCAAGGAACAATTCCAAACATATACGGGGATTGTGGAAGTTTAGGAGGGCTTAGTTTGAATGGAAATCAATTAAGAGGAGAGGTGCCAATTTCCTTGTCTAAATGCTCAGGCCTGAATGTGCTTGATCTGGGAGACAACCACTTAAATGGTACATTCCCTGGTTGGTTAGGAGATCTTCCAAATTTGCAGGTTCTTGTCCTTAATTCAAACAACTTTCATGGACAGATTCAACCCTCTTCTGCTATTGAACCCCCCTTTCCAAGTCTTCGAGTTCTTGACTTATCTCAAAATGGGTTTGTAGGTCAACTCCCTGCAAAATATTTTCAAAATTTCAACTCCATGAAGAATGTTGTTAAAAGCAGAACAACACCAGAATATTTGTCCATGGGTGGTGACAAGTATTACTCATTCATTGTTGCGGTGAAAGGGGTGAATCAAGAGTTTCCCCAGATTTCGGTTGACTATACAATTATTGATCTATCAGATAACACATTTGAAGGAGAGATCCCAGACACTATTGGTGGTCTTAATTCACTAATAGTGCTCAACTTATCCCACAATTGCCTTAAGGGTCCAATTCCACATGCTCTGGGGAATCTCACAGAGATTGAGTCGTTAGACCTATCTTGGAACCAACTATCAGGAGAGATTCCTCAAAGCCTTGCAGACATCAAGAACCTTGAAGTGTTAAATCTCTCGCAAAATGATCTTGTGGGTCGTATACCCGAAGGACCTCAGTTCAGTACATTTGAAGGGAACTCTTTTGGTGGGAATCCAAAACTCTGTGGGACTCCGCTGCCAAAAAAGTGTGGTGAGCATTCACATGAACCACAAGTTGAAAGTGATGAAAAAAGTGGGTTTACGTGGGAAGTGGTGATGTTGGGATATGGATGTGGGACGCTACTTGGATTAGTGATGGGATATCTCATGTTGTCAACAAGAAAAGTCAAGTGGTTCAATGCAATTGCTGATGCAACAGAGAGTTTGGTCTTGAAGAAGAAGAAGAAGAAGAAGAAGAGAAGACATGTTTCTATCGGGAAATAACGTTAGATAATAAAAGGTACAATATTTCATATTTTCTTATTTAATCAATTTTTGCAAAATGCCTTACTCTATAACTTATATTGCTCTAAAACAATTTGTGATGCAGATATAGGAGTTTGGGGTGGAGCTGGGACCATTTAAGTTAAGCTGTCGTATATAAGCTTCTGAATTATATGTTTGTGTGTTGTCTCTTTGAATTACTGTTTTATGTATTTAACATTAAATTTACTTTGGTCACTGTGTGATCTCGTATAATGTTGTTGACTTTAATGGCAATTCAGTAATTTTATTGTTATTTTGATGATTATAGAACCATTGAAACTGTATAATCAAGTGACCACTGCAATAATTTGTGTTGCTTTGCTTTTGGTAAAAAATATGCTTCTCATTTCTATCAATTTTAAGTTGCAGTAGAAATATATATGTGAAAATGAAAGCATAATTATTAATAACATGTGTTTTCGTATATATACTTTTACCATCCATTGTGTTCTTGTGTTCTGCATATTATTATTTATTTATTTGTGAAATGGTAAAGTGTTATTATAACTCAAAATAATCAGCTTACGGGAATTCGTAAGACTCAAATGGACATGCTCATTTAGCCAATCAGATACAAAAACTACCATACAGAACTGCATACAAATGCTAAGCTGAAACAAGTCACCATTCTTCTACGCTAGACCATTTCAGAAGTATGGCTAGACCTAGGCAACCATGGAGAAACCTCTCTTTCCTGCCTACATTTCCTCCTGCAAACACCCTACCTAATGCCACTAGTAACCCATACACATGACATTAGAGGCTCTTACAGTAGGCATCAACAAGGAGAGTAAAACTCCTGTTCCATTGAGGGTCTAAGACAAAGAGCTACATTTCCAAATAAATGGCATAGCTCAAATGAATAGACTTGCTCAAGGATACATCCCACCTTGACTACATTTCCCATAATTTCAATCCCTCTCATTACTAATGCAGCTTCATCCTCACAGAGGCAATAAAAAGGACAGAAACATGGGCTTCATCAAGTTGGCACTCCACCAAACAATAGCAGGAAACCTACTTTATGGCCTTAAGGGTAGCCTTTAACTACTCAAGAAACCATTCACAGGCATAATGATTAATCCAAACATCCATTATCCTGCAAACTGGGCTGAAATAGAAAGGTTCTTAAGGACAAGGTACAAGGCCATCTGCACACCCAATACTACCAACAAACCCTGCATACATACTTCATACAACAGCTGACCTTTGAGACCCAATGACATAAAGGCCATCAAACAAAATCCAAGCTGAACTACCTAATCTTCTTGAAACTCATCAGGTAGAATAAGACAAATGAACCATATTAGTAAACACATGATTTCTGGATAGCAACCTCTATAGGGGAGTTTCATCTTTCACAACTCACCAAATAGACACCCTTGTATTCAAACAATCATTGTCCCAAACACCCCTTTAGGCTATCTCTGTCCACTTTATCAAAGAACTTAACACCCCACCATTCCTCAACCAAGGAAACAGCTTTAGAACTCTGCTTTCAATTTAGCCATCCTCAGTTTGATTGTTTCAATAATGGAATCACATAGGGTATTAACAGTCCTTGCTTCATTTTTGAAAATCCTAGCATTCCTTTCCAGCCATATGAAGTAATCAGCTGCACATACACATAGTCTTCTCATCACACTTCCAATTGAGTTGTTACTAGTCATGGTAGTTAAAACATAACTATTAAAATATATATGTAACAACCTGATGAAACACGTGATACAATACATAATGAGTTGATACACG
The DNA here is from genome assembly GCA_030686995.1 of Artemisia argyi. Lineage (NCBI taxonomy): Eukaryota > Viridiplantae > Streptophyta > Magnoliopsida > Asterales > Asteraceae > Artemisia > Artemisia argyi. Next base: position 112,720,474 of record CM060705.1, on the reverse strand, counting down.
TCAAACTAAATTAATAAACACAGAAAGAATTTATACACATGACTAGTAACTAACTAATACACTATCAGTTGATACACAAACTACAAGTTAATAAACAATGGCGGCGGCGACTAGGTTTTTTACAGCGGTTGGGTTCATCAATTCGTCGGAAACCAAAGAAACACGATGGAGGAATGAAATAAGCGGCATGCCTAACTTAATTTACAGTTAAATTAAATATTCCACATGTCTAATTCTTATTGGCTTCTTGACAGCCAATTTAATTTCAACCAAACCCCTTTGACCAATGTAGAAAAGAAAATTGACTCTCCATTTTGATCTTTTGTTGATAATTATCATACTAACTAATGTGCCCAATCTCTCGTTTTTAACTTGTTAATGTATTAACTAAAATGGACAGAGTATGTCAAGTCCACCCCTCCTGCAAACTCGAGCAATCTAAACAAAGTCGTTATGTATGGTTTTGATCATGACGCCGTTCACACTATGACATGTATGTTACTTCATCCTCCTTTCTTACCATGACTGTCGCAGTTAAGAGCCACATGATTATTTGTCTGGTCATAAAAGTTCCTCTCCAGCTGAATGTTTTGCTACACTAAGAAGCCGGTTATTGCTAACCCAATTGATTCCCAAACTCGAACACAAAATGTTACCAAAAGCTTAATGAAATTGATGCATTATTTCCTAAGTATTCTCAACCATTGTGCAAGCCTTGCAAGAATATATTCAATGAATCACATGGGACAACTATTACATATGTTCAAATGACAACGATATACTAAAGGTAGCATGTACACCTGTTTACTATAAGCTGTCAAATACTATATGTTGTGTTGAATAAAATATACTACAAATTGTTGTGAGATACTGTAAACCCTACAGAACAGATTATATTCGATTACCAATCAAACAGTATAGAAGAAACTAGTCACAATTATTATCATAAGGTTTTAAATAATATCCTGTAATAATATACAAAACAAAATTTAACTTGAACCTCATTTCTGCAACTACAGAGTCGGTGTACAAAAGCAGTATTAGGATGCACACAACCATATTTTAGTGTTCAAACATTATGAGAGCACATGAGAAATTCTGCATCCTCAAAAGCAGGCACTTCATGATTCTTGATGTTCTTTTCTTTTTTAAAATTCTTGATCCCACAAAATCATATCAGCTGATTTGGTGTTCTTGGGTATGGATAAAGAATGTCCATTCCTGGATCGTTATTCAGTCAATCCTTCTTACTTTGGTCGTCTTCGATAAGGATACAAAATATCATCAACACTTTCCTTTATTTGATTACCAACTTTGCGCACATTCTTTGCTACCCCTGATGCAACTACAGTTGCGTTTCTTGTGAATCTGTTTACAACAAGAGGAAGTGAAACTATAGTGAATGAAGTTTAGGAAAATGATATAATAATTAACTTTGATATTTAAGGTCACATCTTTTACTTTTACTTGATAGTTTTCTTTGGCTTTCTCACATTTCTTGAAAGGTTTAAAACTCGCAACATTTGAAAGCTGAGAATTCGCTATTTGACCTCAAAATTCAACTGCCACTTATTTTTATTTTTTTTATTTAACAAGAGGAGCATTAGAAACCACAGACACTAATACTTGCCTGCTAAAGAAATCATCGGCTGCAGATTGACCTTGTGCTGGCCTGCTTACTCGTGGTTGTGGAACAGCATGGGTATCTTCAAAAAACAACAATGCATTAGTTTTGTTAGACTTACGAAGTGAACAACCCAGCGAAGAGCAGGTGATGTCCACACACAAAATCAAGATCAAGTATTGAACGCGATAATTTAGCAATAGATGCCAAATGGCCCAAATGTACTACGACTTCAATATATTTACTTATTTGGGGAAAATACAATAACCGCTTCATGAAGTACAGGTACTATGAATTACCGAAATTATGAATTACTCATTAATAATGTGACAACTGTATATCACAAACATATAGTGTAAGTTTTGACATTCCAAAAACAAAGGATGACACATAATAGAAGACAGAGTAAGCATATCAAATAATATTATTGGTGAGTCTTCTCAAATGTCATTGGTCACTAAAAATAGCATCTACCAAGAGATCACGCGTGATAGCCTATAACAGGTGGTAAGAAGAGCTCTGAACAAATTAGTAACTGATCCTAATTAAATACTTTACCTTTGTTATGAGCATGAGTAGGAGCAGAGTTGGCATTAGTAACTTTTCTGTCAACCAAAACCTGCCAAGATTTGTCTACATGTGAGTGAAGGTGTTATTGTATTTTTTGTATAACAAAGCAATGACGAACGAAAAACCAGCACTGCATGGATCAAACATATGCATATCAAAAGGGTAGAGTATATGCAACATGCACCACAGCTGCCTCAGGCATAACGCGCATAAGTAACATTTAAGAGAGAGAGAGAGGACCTCGATCCCGACACAGACTGGCAACTCCTTTTCTGATTCTTTTGCATCGCCATTGTTATTTTTCATATCTGAATAAACAGAGTAACCAACACAACCGTATCTGAAATCAGCAAGGCTCCTACCCTCTTTTGAAGCCTCCATCTCCGATTCTCCAACATAGTAGCGAGGTACTAGTCACAAGAGTTAAAATTTAGGATCCAAGACTTATAAATTAACAAGCAGAAATATCTGTATGGTACAATCCGAAATTTTTAAAAAGCTAGCAAAAAAAATAGATAAAAAAGAGTGTTCCAAGACTGATTAATACATAATGCACAACAATATAATCACAAAGCCATCAAAGGTACAACATTTTAATCGAATCAAAGTTCAACATTCAATGGTTATATCATTTGTTAAAGTTATAACTACCAACTGCTAGTGTAATAGGATAGTATTATCATGGTAATTCTCTCGTAAGAAACTTATAATATTAATTATGAAAAATGTCATTCATACGTTTCAAAGCCATATATAAACTATTATGCAAACTAAGGCACTAATTCATATATATTGCGACTTGTGCGACAATGGAATAAACGCAAAAGCATACTTGGCATAAAACTATTACATCAACACAAACAAACATGCTGACATGAAAGACAGAGACGGAGTAACCTCTGAGAATACAATCCAAAAAAAGATAATATTTGCCTATATTTTTGCCTTTTCCAACCCAACTTCGGATCAAGTCATGTTTAGGCCATCAGGTAACAAGTAGGTTCTTGCCCAAAGACGTTGCCTAGGTTACGAAATGAAGTCTTGATTTCTCCTAGTGACACCAACAAACCCATGACAAGTGCCTAATTATAAGCTTACAAGGGAACGAATTGCCATGACTGTTGCTGATGGCCTTCTGTCATGGATACATAATGAGGGCGATGTTGCCTAGAGAATATAATGATCAGCAGATTGCTTAAGATTTTGTCCATACAAACTGTCTAGAGAGACTATTTGCCATTGATTTCTTGTTCTTTATAAGCACCCTGCCACCCTCTAATTGCCATGTCTCACAGACTCACAGTAGATAAAAGATGATCACATTGAATGGCATTTCAATTCCCAAGTATGCAATTCCAAGTTAATCAACTGTGAATTGCAGATAGCCACAAAATCATATAATTCAATGTGTTTCCATTAATTTTTTGCAGGACGGGGTAAAGGTAAGGACGTACGATTCAGTACCAAAAAATCATGGAAGGGACAACAGTAAAAGCTATGACTCAAATCTATATATCGCCATCAAATCAGAACACAGAAATGATATACTGTTGTTGGTAAGGCTACAAACATAGTTTACCTCACATACTAGCATATCAAATTCTTCATCTCAAAAAGTGTATCCACTATGTGCACTGCATAAGGCACAAGGCGAGGACCCGAGTGCATTCTTTTGGATATAATAGTGTCTAACATAGACACAATGATTATAAAAGCTTAATAGAGAATAGATGAGAGTCATAAGTATTTTGGTACGAGCTAAAATCAGCTACTTGTTTCTTTTAGCCCAAGGCCAAAATTCTTTGTTAGTTGAAAACAACTGACAATGATACCAGCCTAAATGGAAATTAGTTAGTATTTCCCTAACACCTTATAAAAATGAAAGTGTTACCTGAAAAATCAAACATTTCATCCTTTTTTTTCTAAACGTCTTAACATGTAAGGTGGTAGGAATATTTATTTTTTAACATGTAATTTGGATCAAGAGGTTAACACTCTTGCCTCTGGAGACAGAGGTCAAGGGTTCGATCCTCACCCCTTACAAGGCCGGAGGTGCTTTTCTACCTTTGGTAGAACTGGAGGCAGCCTCTCTACCTTAGGTAGGGGTAAGGTTATCTACGTTTAAACATCCCTCATTCTCTGTGGAAGACGGTATTGGGACCCATAACCCGTGGAAGACGGTATTGGGAGTCACTTTACTTTACTTTACTTTACAATCCTAAACAAAACTAAAAGCAAAACTAAAGATAACTCAACTGCAAACAAGTTGAAAAAATTCTTCCTAACTTGCAATACAATTCAACTATGCGCAAAACTAAAGTAACTTTACATATCACAAATAAACTTATTTGCCCGAAACAAATGGAATTAATCTAACCTAATAGCATAAATGATTGGTATACCTTTGGGAAGGGAGCGCGTGAAACCGACGCAGAGAGGGTTACGGTGATTAGATTTGAGAGAGGATGAATAATATAAACATCCTTTGCATGATTTGCCTTTTCTAGATGCACCTTTTTCATTCAACAAATGTAAATTACTTTTTTTCTCATTTTCTGTAGAGCTAGGGTTTGTTATTTCTTCTTCGCCTCCTTCTTTCATTTGTTAGATTTGTGATTGATGGTTCCGATTTAGTTTCGTCGGAGATGATGGTTTGTTTATTATTATTGGTTAAGGAGGAGGAAATTGGAATTAACAATTGAAAATGGCATTTAAAGCTTTTACCCGCATGCCATACTTCAGTTTTGGTTAATTGGGAATTAAGCAAAATCAATTTCTTTTATTTGTTTTTAACTTTTCTTTCCGACGGAAGTCAATCGTTGATCACGTTCACGAAAATAAATAAACGGACACGAATTTTTCACTCATTTAATTAAACGAACGTAAAATAGTGTTCATGTTCGTTCATTTAATAAATAAACGAATATAAGCAAACTTTTTATTAAACGGTTCATGAAATGTTCATTGAACGTTTATTTCATTTACAGCCCTATGAATCAGCCATTCGTTTCGCGTATTTCATTAGGTCATCTCGTCGTGGACTCATCAAAAGAGCGGTCCTAACTCTTTTGCAGTGTCATATCAAGTTTTCTACTTGTGTAACCAGTGTTCTAAAATGCTCAAGGCGCACTAAGGCGCAAAGGAGGCAAAGAGACTCGAGTCGAGGCGCATTTCAAGGCGCGAGATTCATGAATGCGAGACGCACTAAAAACATTAAGTTTTTTATAACACATATGACTATTTATGTAGTTTAAATAACACAAAATAACATTAAAATACTTAATACATGACACATATTGCCATTACAAATATTAAAATGAATCAGTTGTCACTTCTAAAACGGATCAACTATTTGGCTCGATGACCTATATAGAGATTAAATCTATATCAAACTAAATATGCTTTTGTCTTACACTTATAGCTTACATCTAACAAAGCTCACAATTTAACCCAAAATATCAAGCAAGCAACATATTAATATTCAAGGCACAATGCTATATTTTAATGATAATATGTCGTAAAGAAAATGTTTAATGAAACAAAGTAACTTCTTAAATAAAATTATAATCAATAAAATAAACATAAAATTAATTCAAATTTACATATTATACAATTACTCACTCTATGACTTAAAAGGCCCATGTATCTTATCTTAATATTAAAAAAATAAAAAATAAATTGTTACATCTCCTAGGCGCAAAGGCACAAAAAGCCCCCAAGGTGTATGCTTTTTGTGGGATTCATGCATGCCGTGGGCCTCAATCTGAAAAAAGCCCAAAGGCTAGAGCCTTGCACCTAGGCGCGCCTTAGGCGCGATTTTCACAACTATCACTGTCACGTACTATAGGTTTATCGTTGAGATACTCCAACAAGAACAACATAATAAACATGAACCCACAAATTCAACACGCTTTCAAGTAGAATCCGACCCCTTCAGAATTTGGCTCATGACATTAAGCATGGTTTTCAAAACCAAACCGCACATCGAACCAGGGTTTTTTTCGATTTCTGGTTTAACTGGTTGAATCGGTCGATCTGGTCCCAATTCAACTAGTTGAAGCTTCTAGTTCGTTCTGGTTTTCAAAACACTATATAAAGCTATTCATATAAATAAAATACTTTAAAAAGTCCATTGGGGTGACCGGTTCAACCAATCGAGCCTGAAAACCAATCCCAGAAAACTTGCTTTGATTCATGGCATATTTCACGAAAATAGATGTTAGTACTTAGTAGCACTTAACAGTACTTATTTTGTTTTATAAAAATGTTTGCTACGGTAGTTATAACTAAATTTTAATATGTAAAAGGAAGTAAAAGTAGCATTATAATTTTAAAGCTTGTTTTGTACTTTTAATGACGGCTTTAACCTCTTGTTGTCGAACAAGATTTTTATCAAAACGTTAACTGCTTTTAAATACTTTGAAATGCTTAGCGCCAAATAGACTTAGGGTCCGTTTCTTTTTTCTTTCACTAACAAATAAATAGGACCCACGTCTGTTGCTTCCTCTTAATGGGAAAGAGCACATATTTTACACCTGCTAGATATAGATGAATTAGATGAATTTTGTAGGCCCCACTACAAAAAGAAATGTTAAATTATGTCTTGTGGGTCCATTCTCTCCACTAACAGAAAAAAGAAACAAGGCCTTAGTCGTATCATGTCACAAACTCGTTACTCGGCATCTAATTTGTGTTTATTTTGTAACAAACATAAGGATCCGGTTAGGTATTTAACACTTTTTGCATGACGCTAATTTTGAATTAGACCTATAATATTGTGACTATAAAGTACGTTCAATCAAGCGTTTCAAACAAAATTTGATTTTCATGTTTTTGCTATCGAAGAGCTAATTTATGCTAAATAAATACGAGTATTTAACAAATGTTAAAAGCATAATCATCATAATGAATAAAAGGATTTAAAAGTAAATCTTCGAACAAGTTTTCTTTTAATGCAAAAGCTAAGACATTAAGAAAAAAATGGATTTAAAAGCAATGTTTTAAAACCCGGGTTAACCCGGCCGGTTGAACCGGTAACCGGCTCGGGGACCGGGCCGGATGGGACCGGCCGACCGGGTTTTTGCTTGTTTGAGAACCGGATTGAACCGCCGGTTTTTCATTGACTCAGGTTGACCCGGTTTGATAAACCCGGCCGGGTCACAATTTTTTATTAAAAAATTTAACAAAATGATTTTTTTTTCTATTAAATTTTCTAAGTTTAAGTGAAAAGTTGAAGTGGTAATGACTAATGTTTGTTAAAATTTTATAAAATAGTAAATTATAGTTATAAATTATCTTAAAATCACCAATTAATATAGTTTTCCTATAGACCATTATAATTTAGAATCACTTGTTGAAATTTTTTTTGCTAAATTATTGTAAACATAGACTTAAAAAGCAAAACTTATTGGTATAGTCTCTTCATCGATTTAATCGAATGTATGAATAAAAGCGAATAAATTTTAAGATCATGCAATACTAATTATTAAATATAGAAAAAAGTATATATATATATATATATATATATATATATATATATATATATATATATATATATATATATATATATATATATGTATAGAACCGGTTCGACTCGACGGTTTAACCGGTTGAACCGGTGACCCGATAAACCAACGACTAAACCGGGTCGATAAAAAAACCGGTTTTTAAAACATTGTTTAAAAGTAAAAACTTCGAACACGTTTTCATTAATAGGTTGATGAGTTTGATGGGGTCTCTCGTCTCTATTCGTTGAAAATGGATAAAACTTTTACCAAATCAGAATTTTACATAAATAAATACGTAGTACGATATGAAATTTGCTTGAATATAGTTTTCAAGAAACCATTAAAATACACAATGTCACAAACCTTCCTCGCAAGGAGAAAAAAACTTTTGTATCATCTTTGATGGGTTTGGTGAAAATGCAGTCGCATCAAGCCACAAAGCTAGGTGTAGAACTTATTCCAAAAGGTTAGCTCAAAGAAGGAGACACCTACACTTTATAAACCATCAATCAATCTCATACTTGACAGAAGTGGGATCGTAACACAAAAATTGTGCCAGCAATTTCACTATAACCACGAGGATGACCAAGAGTGTAATTTACCTATTTGTTCATATCATATTTTGTCCCCAAAGAGGAAAAAATAATTAAAAAAAAAAAAAAAATGTACAGAAATGCAAACTATTTACTCAAATATTTTACAAAAAATATGCGAGTCAATTTACATAATTAAAGTTGCATAAAGTATATTATAACGTTATTATCGTCGTTTATTTAGTATTTACTTTAGAATACAAGGGTCATACTATATCTGTCAACCAAGCGCACTTAAGTTGTTCAACTTGTATGGAGAGACGAAATCACAGAAGACAAAATTTGGGGGCAGACAACTGTTAAATGAGTTTATATTAAAATAATAATAATAATAATTTAAAAAAAAAAAAAAAAAAAAAAAAAAAAAAAAAACCTTGAACACACGAACAAACTGTACACAAACAACATGAAGAAAGAGCCATTGACTGTATACCAACCTCATGCAATTATGTACCATTCCTATTCCTTAAACCTTTGGTTTAACTGATTTCGGTGTAGCAGCACGGCTACAACAATCTTGAACGCACCTTAATCCTTGGTGGGTCTTTTGGTGAAAACAGGAAAATACGATTCTAATTCTAGACGATCTAGTATCTCCTGTGTAGCCCATAGGTAAGATGAGTGGCCCTCAATGATTTCTGTAACATCAACCTGTTGACACAACATATAGCTTAGATTTTGTTTTGGCAGCCATTTCTTATTAGTTTTCTTTTTACTGTACTTTTCTCTAAGTATTAAAGAAGTACAACATATTTGTTTTGGCATGTTACTTAAGATCCAAGAAAAGTTTACAAATTTCTGCAGATGCTGGGAAAATGAACATGCAATGAGATTGAGATTTCAAATCCAAGAAAACACAACGTGTATCCTTTTTTTGGCTTCCAGTGAGTTTTTGAAAGCGAGTTTAGTTCTAAAATTTTTAAACATAAACATTGTAAAGCAAGAACTACAAAGCATGGGAAGTTTATATCTTGCTTTTTGCAAGGATATAAGATGTCACACATATTTAGCATGTAAAAGAAGTAATAACCAAATCTGAACTTACATTCTCGATTCCAGGAACATTCACAGACTGGATTCCAGCTAACCCTTGACTTAGGAGACTGTTCAACGACATAATTAAATCTTAGCAAAAATTTGAAGGTTTGATCTAGTAAATAGATACATTTAAACAACTACACTACATGTGCACACATGTAAGGAAAACGCTACATTCACAACTATGAGTGGTGTTCATACAAAAGGTGCCCAGTACAATGGTTTGTTTTGCATAATGTCTAAGAGTTTGGTGTTCCATTTTCGTTTTCCAATATCAATGATCTATTTCCAACAAAAGGCAAGTAAGATGATTTGAAAATTGATAATTGTAACTTATATGCATGTGTAACCAAATGAGTGTACATTTTTCTTCATATACACACATAACAAGAAGTATTATCCATGTGGAAGATAAGAATTTGCATAATGATCAAAATGTTAAAACTGCAAAAAAATTCCTACAGTATACAACAGAAAAGATAGAATGCTGTGAGTCATGGAAGATTCACTTGTACCTGGCACGAAAGGCTACTCCCAACATCCAATCATTTGTGGAGAAAGCATTTATGAATCTGCCAGAAACTACCTGCAAAACGGGTATTCTTTATGCATGACAAAGAGCTATATAAAGAAATGATGCCAACGTAATTTTAGTATTGAGGAATAATGAATTATTTTTTAGTTTCGTCCAAAAATTTTACTGATACCTTCCTAGCAGCTCCCCAATTTTCACCTTGAATAGCAATAGGGGCGCCAAGTAAAACCACTCTTTCTACAAGTCCATCTGCAGTCAATTACAGTTGTGCATTAATATCTCTTAAGCAAGAACAGCCACGACATGAAACCTAATTTATCAGAAATAACTGCTTACCATTTCCAGTTTCAGCCAGATGTTGAAGACATTTGAAGATAGCACGTGCTCCAAGTGAGAAACCAACAAGCGTCACAGGCCTATAATTTATAAGTACCCAATAATTTAATGAAAGCTTTTTATCTAATAATAGTATGGTAAACTAAAAACCAGAATGGAACTTATAAGTTATTATTAAAGGATGACTTAATGGCATAACGTGAGTTTTATTGTACCTGTTGCCTTGTAATCCCTTAATCAGCACTTCAGCAAGCAACTTTCCGGCCTTGTCAGATCTGTGAGAAACAGAGAAACTGAAAGTTTAATATGGGGATTTATGTGGAATAAATGGAATGCTACTGTCCCGCTAAAGTTAAAGTTGGTTTGGTATGTTCAGTTAAGAAATATCAAACCGAGTCATTTTCCGGCTTATCAATATAAGGGCCTTATTTAGATTTCTAAGACAATGTAAAACCATTATTGATGAGAACTAGCACTAAAACAGCCTATCAAGAAAAACAAATTTCAATCATAAAATAATAAACCTGTTCACAGCAATTGTCCATTTGCTGTCAATAATATCCGTTAACCAAAGTAAAGTTGCAGGCCAGGCAAAGGCTGATAGAAAACCGCTTAATACAGTCATCATCGCACCTCGTCTCATCAATTCCATTGCAAGTGCTGCATATAATTAAAAGAAATGAGTATATCTCCAATGATGTAATTGGTGCATTGTCAATTTTTTATATTGATTTAATTACTTGATGAAAGCCAATCCTGAATGGCAGTGCTTACGGCATACAGATGCTTAGATTCCCATTGTAGCGCATATCTGAGAAATTGTAGCTGTTAGAAAACAAAAATCAAAACAACATAAACAACTACCAAACAGTTTATGAAAGTCTAGTTACCTTTCCATGTTGTCAGTTTGCCCTTCCCAAGGCCTCAAAAAATCTAGCTCCTCGAAGACAAATCCCGAGACCAATATTTCAACTGCCAACCTCTGGTAATAAAAGTTGTATAAGAAAGTTTCCTTGCAACATACAGGGAAAAAAAAAAGAAAAAAAAAAACACACACACACACTCACGCCTTGGTTATGGTTTTCTCCTATGGCTTTAAACTCGAACTCATCAACGCTTCCTGTCCTTCTAGCCATTTTTGTCCCGGTAAGTCCCGCTCCAGCAGCTGCATTAATTTAAATGTTAGCCCTCAGGAACAGTACTCGATTAAAGGTCGTGAATTCTAATAGATAAACTAAGAAGATCTGATTTTCTTCACCTCCAAATGAGGCAGCAACTGCAACAGAACCTGCAACACTTCCTGCAGCGGTTGCAACAGCAGCAAACCCACCGGCTCCGATCACTGGTATAATTGTTCCCAATGTAGGCGCTAAAGCACCAAATCCAGCAGCGATTGCTGGAGCAGCTAAACCTGTTACAGACAACAAAGGTAGTAAAATACCATGTCCCATTTACAGATGACATTAAAGTGCACAAAAGACTTCAAAAAATTGCGATATCATACCACCAGTAATCGCCATTAAGGTTCCACCAGTTATAGCAGCAGCTCCAATGATACCTCCACGTTTCCACTTGGCCCACTTGCTTTTGGGCTCTTGTTCCTCTTGTTTTGCCTCTTCCTGTTTCAATATAGCCATTGCAGAGCAAGCAACAATGATCTCGATTGCTTCCTGCAAAAACAATACCTCTCTTTATATAATATAAAATAAAAGGAATGCATATGCATCATATTCATCTTCACCAAACAGAAACACAAACCATTTTAATCCATTTGATGTCAAACCATGTTGACAGCAACCGCAAAGCAGCACGATGTCGAGCATCATAACCTTTGGCTCGTTTCTTAGATTTACTGTTATCTTCAGGTATATCAGCCAGACAAGCTGAAAGAAGCTGATATAAAACAGTCACTTTCCTTCCATAACTGAGCATTTTCACCTCTTCATTTACTTTTTCTTCAACATCACTGTTGGATGCAATAGGCACTTCATTGGTATCAGTTGACTTGCAATTCTTTTCCTTGTTTCCAAAGTCTTCATTTTTGGAATCTTTTTCATGCTCGTTTTTTAAGTCCTCATTTTTGCATTCTTTTTTATCCTCATGTTTGTGGTCCTCAATTTTGCAATCTTTGTCGTCGTGTTTAAGATCATCCTTTTCGCAATCTTTTTCTTGCTTGTTTTCAAAATCCTCATTTCTGCATTTTTTTTCATGCTTGTTTTCAAAGTCCTCATTTATTCCAACTTTATCCAGCTCATTTTTAAGGTCCTCAGCTTCTGGTTCAGGCTTTGCTTCATTAGTGGCAAGCTTTTCCTGCAACTCATCAGCGTATGCACGTTGCTTCTCTTTACTTGAGATGTAATCTTCGGGAGTTGTCTCTATGCTTGCCACCATGGCATCGACAGCATTTGACAAAGCAAGTTCTTGATCTGAGGTTTCTTCAGATACATCGTCACTATCTTCTGCCAGTAGTCTTAGAAACTGTCATAACAAAAATAATGGTGGTCAACTACAATATATGTACCAAATTTATAGTTATGCGGTTTTACATCATGTCCGAAAAAGCAAATAGCATCAGGGGATTCAATCATAAAAGATAATGGCTGTAGAGTAAATAACAGAAGAATGATATAATATCTAGGGATGAACATATGAACGCCAGTCGCCAGGTATGTGTGATTAGGAGCTCATAAGTTATCCGTATTTTAAGGAGACTATATATTAGTCTGATAAAGTATTTAGACAAGTATAATAAAGTGGCATACCGCTCCAATATGTTGACTTGGACAAGAACCACCAGCAGTTTCCTCTAGGCCTGACCAGGCTGAACTGTTGATATCTAGAAACCTGTTATTGACATAAATGTAATTTATAACAAATCGTGTCACTGCTACATACTATAGAACCATTATCTCTTAAATTTCACATTATAGGCGGAATTGAAAGTTAAAGATGGAAAACATAATAAGCTAAAATACGTCTATCTATAAACATTTGAACATCGGTTATGGTCTTGCAAGAGTATCCGAATTACTTAGTGTTTAAGATAAATATATAAAACGATTCATGGTATGTCACAAGTAAGGGCAACAAGCATTCATAATGACTTACGTAGACCATTTCGAGCAACAATGACATAAACATTGTAGAGCCAGTAAAAGCTCATGTGCATTACGCATATACAATAAAACTTCATTTGACAAGTAGACGCATGCCCAATATTGGTATACATAGAAATGATTACTATCATTTTATCACAATAACAACAACCATTAAAAACATACATGGCACCGGTATCCATTAAGCCATACACAAAAAATTTACACTGAAAGATTTTTATCACTAGAGCATTCACAGTACTAGCTATATCATACTAGGAGGTATTTCACACTGAAATTTAAAAGTAGTATTCTAATCACTGCATTTTCAAGTCGCAGATAATCATTTAATATGTTCGGGTATAGCAAAATTAATTCTAGTATTCTAGTTATCAGGTTATATATCACCTAAAAAGGGATGACACATACTTTGAGCATGCCAGTGAGTCAATTTGAACACTATACCCAAAACCTCCCTTCATGTCACAATATACTGCTTGTTTGGCAACGAGCATTAGCTTTTGGACTTTGTTTAAACACTCCTATGTTTTTTTTGGTAACTATCTTTTCCAACATTTTGGCCAACTAATCCATAGGGTTTGAACCAACCACCACACAGTGTAAAGCTCTCCCTTTTCAGGTGGTTGGCGTGGCCACTTCAAGATTGTTTGCACCTAGCACGAATTGAACCTGAGACCTCTCACATTGTAGTCATGATAATCACATGCCTTTTGCCACTAGGCCACCCATGAACTTACATTTTATAAAGCTACAATACCAAAAACACTTTTTTATAAAATAAACCGCTACTAGTGAAATGTTACTTATAGCGAAACATAATACAAAAACCATCAAATATTAAATCATTTTTAACCTAGGGAAAATGTAAACTATACATGCAATTGAGTAAATGTAAGAAAAAACCTGAAAACGCAAGTGTTTACCGTTTACTGTCATTTTACAAGTTATAACTACAATGTCAATCACTTTTATAAAATACACCGCTACCAGCCTACCACTACTTTTGCCAAACACAAGCAAAACAGAATACAAAATCATCAAGTATTATATCATTTTTTTTTAAATAAAAATAAAAAATAAAATAAAAAACCTGAAAACGGGTCGGAGCAGACCCGTGGAGTGGTTAACCCAAAGAAGCGGATCATCAGCAACAGAGTCACTACCATTACTAGTACTACTACTGGCATTACTAGCACGATCTGAGGTGACTTCATCATAAGCTGACCCCAATAGCTGTGTTTGATGAATCTGCGCTTGGTTTAACGCTAATCCGAATAACGCTGCTGCCGCGTAACGCTGCGTTTGCGTTAACGTTGACGACGACGACGACGACGTCATTTTACCACTCCGGAGATCGGAATTTACACGGTTTGATCGTTTTTATTTTGTCCTGAATGTTTGGCCCGGTTTGTTAGTATTTGTTATTTTTTGTTTGAGAAACAGTCGTTTGAGACGTAAGGATTGTGACTTTTTGTGTGTATATTTTTGTATCATTTTGTTTTTTGATTTTATTGGGTAAAGTTTATCAACTTTTTGCCGATTAATTTACAAGGTTTAAATTTATCATCACATAGATTCAAACCGGAGTTTATGAACTTTTTGCTGACTAATTCACGGGATTTAAACTTACCATCACATAGATTCAAACCATGTAATTACTCACTTTTCAGAAGGTTGGTGTAACCTCTTCTTCATGATTGTTTGCGTCTACAAATAACTTTTTGCAACTAAACCACTCATGGTCGGGTAAAGTCTTCACTTTTTAAAAGGTTAGCATGACGACTTCATGATTGTTTGCACCTAACAATAACTTTTTGTCACTAGACCGCCCATCAATGGTTATTTATTAGTTTGCATAGAAATGAATTGGCTCAGAGTTGTAGCGAGCGTAACGTTATCATACAAGTTTAGACATGAAATAAAGCTTATTTTTGAGTCACCAATCAATTTTGTATGTTAGTCGTGTGATTAATGAGTTTGATTGTGAATGGTTAAGTTTGTGTTTGTGCCCTTCAAGTTTGAAGTGTGTGTTAATTAGTACTTGTATTTGGTCTGAACATAAAAGCGTTAACATCATTTTATGACTCAATTTCATGATTGGTTTTATTTTTTTATTTTTTATTTCCCTGAATTTTTGGTCCGATTTGTTAAGAGAATGTGAGTTTGCTGATATTGTCCCTAGTGGTTTGTTGTTTTGTGTATTTTTACGCTCAAAGTTTAAAGATAGTCAATGAGCAACTTTTATTTGAGAAATAGTCTCTCACGTAAATATTAATTTAGTGTCTAAATTTGTATCGTATTTAATTGATTTGCATCAAAAGTGGTATTTTAGTTGAAGTCATGTAGATTTAGACATGAAGTAAAGAATTTTTAAGTCTTCAATCATATTTGTATTTGAGTCATGAATCGTGATATTATCCGGATATAATTGTAAATGGTTTTGAAGTGGTCAGCTATTTTGTTTTTTATTTGATTTTTATAAGAGATTGGTGTTGTGAATTTATAGCAAAATTATCAACCTATAATGTCAGCTCAGTAATATGGTCGGTGTTAATGCCTGATTTTTAAACCATAGTGAAAGTTCTTGGCCTTTTTTTTTCTTCATGCGTGTAATTTAGTAAGTCTTAATTTATAGTGTTATTACTGCTAGTGAGAATGAGTTTAGTGTTTTTTATGTGACACTACTTATTCATAGCATTGGTCATTTGACAATCGGTGTTCAGAATTCGATATTTGATTAATGTTGAGTTGCGTGGGGCTAACTTTATATGTGTGAGTCTCAAGTTTAATGTTTTGTCGAATATTTGAAAGAAATGTCTCAATTTTTTTAAATATAAGAGAGATCCGTTTGGTTTTTTGTGAGAAATGTTTTGCATAATTAACCTTGTGGATCAGTCACACCGCAAGGTGCGGATACTTCAATTTACAATATTTATAATTAAAATTTCAAAAATGCTAACAACGGGGTTGTCACTAACTACTAATTTAAAAAAATAATAAAAATAATAAAAATGAAAAGTATTATTGATACATAGTTACATACTATGTAAATAATAGAGGTGAGTTATTTTAGAAACTAAGTTTTTGTTACAAACTGAGGGACAAATCTTCACCATCCATCTAGTTTGATCTAATGGTGGGGGATTAACCTAAAATTTAATAAGACAACCTAAGTCCATGTTTTTTTTCTTGTCCTTTTCGTCTATCTTATTTATTCATTTTTTTTCCTTTTTTCTTTTCTTTCTTTTTTTTCCTTTAAATCAAGGTTTTTTTTTATTTTATTTACTTTTTTTTTTTTTCTTTTTTACGCTTTTTTCGTTTTTCATACATATTCGTTGGTTTTTTTTACGTTTTCGACAGTTTTCTTACGTTTTCGTTTGTTTTCATACATTTTCATCTATTTTCATACGTTTTCGTCTGTTTTCTTACGTTTTCGCTTGTTTTCATACGTTTTCATCTGTTTTCTTACGTTTTCACCCGTTTCGTCCATTTTAATAAGTTTTCGTCCGTTTTTATTCGTTTTCGTCCGTTTTTTTACGTTTTCATCTGTTTTCGAATTTTTTTCATATGTTTTCGTCCGTTTTTGACCGTTTTCATCCGTTTTCTTATGCTTTCGTCCGTTTTCATACGTTTTCATATATTTTCGTTCGTTTTCGTCCGTTTTCTTTCATTTTCGTCAATTTTTCATACATTTTCATCCTTTTTCATATGTGTTTTTACACTTTCATATGTTTTCATCTGTTTTCATTCATTTTCATCCATTTTTAAATGCTTTTGGCCGTTTTCAGACGTTTTTCATACGTTTCTGAATACCATAAGAGATATTCTATAATATTCAGAATATCGCAAGTGATATTCTGAATATCACAAGTGATTTTTTGAATATCACATGTGATATTCTTTGATTTTCTGAATATCACAAGTGATATTCTAAGTACTACAAATGATATTCTTAATATCATAAATGCTATTCTATGATGCTCAAAATATCACAAGTGATTTTCAACTAATGTTTTGTAAGTGAATATCACAAGTGATATTCTGAATATCACAAGTGATTTTCAACTAATGTTTTGTAACATGAAAATCACAATTGATATTCGAAAAACCAAAAGAGATAGATATTCAGAAAATCACAAGTGATATTCAGAATATCACAAGTGATATTCAGAAAATCACAAGTGATAGTCTGAACATCAATTGTGATATTCAAAACGTATGAAAAACGTAATAAAATAGACGAAAACATAAGAAAATCGTAAGTGATATTAAGAAAATCACAAGTGATATTATGAATATCACAAGTGATTTTCAACTAATGTTTTGTAAGTGAATATCACAAGTGATATTCTGAATATCACAAGTGATTTTCTGAATATCATAAGTGATATTCAACTAATGTTTTGTAACATGAAAATCACAATTGATATTCGGAAAACCAAAAGTGATAGATATTCAGAAAATCACAAGTGATATTCAGAATATCACAAGTGATATTCAGAAAATCACAGGTGATAGTCTGAATATCAATTGTGATATTCAAAATGTATGAAAAACGTAAGAAAATAGACGAAAACATAAGAAAATCACAAGTGATATTCATAAAATCACAAGTGATATTCAGAAAATCACAAGTGATATTATGAATATCACTTGTAATATTCAGAAACGTAAGAAAACAAACGAAAACGTAAGAAAATGGATGAATACGTACGAAAACGGACAAAAACATATGAAAGCGTAAAAGCACGTATGAAAATGGGCACAAACAATGGATGAAAATAAAGGAAAATGGATGAAAACGGACAACTGAAAATGAACGAAATCGGATGAAAACGTATGAAAATAGACGAAAACGGGCAAAAATGGACGAAAACGTATGAAAACAGACGAAAATGAATGAAAGCGTAAAAACACGTCTAAAAACGGACGAAAATGGATGAAAACGGACGAAAACGTATTAAAACGAATGAAAACCTATGAAAACAAACGTAGACGGGCGAAAACGAGCGAAAACGTAGGAAAATGGACAAAAACGTAAAAAAAAATAAACAAAAACGTATGAAAATAGACAAAAACGTCAAAAAATGGACGAAAACATAAAAAAAATTGACAAAAACGTATGTAAACGTACAAAAACGTCTGAAAATGGACGAAAACATATATAAACGTATAAAAACAGACGAAAACGTATATAAACAAACGAAAACGTTTGAAAACGGATGATAACGTATAAAAACAGACAAAAACAAATGAAAACGTGAAAAGAGACGAAAACGTAAAAAAACATACGAAAATATTTGAAAACAGACGAAAACGTACGAAAACATGTGAAAACGGA
This sequence comes from Artemisia argyi, assembly GCA_030686995.1. Classification (NCBI taxonomy): domain Eukaryota; kingdom Viridiplantae; phylum Streptophyta; class Magnoliopsida; order Asterales; family Asteraceae; genus Artemisia; species Artemisia argyi. The sequence continues at coordinate 112,701,814 of CM060705.1, read as the reverse complement.
CAAAAACGTTTGAAAACGTATATAAACGTATGAAAAAGAATAAAAACTGACGAAAGCGTAAAAAAACGAACGAAAACGTTTGAAAACAAACGAAAATGTATGAAAACGAAAAAAACGTTTGAAAACAGACGAAAACGTATGAAAGCGGAAGGAAAAAAATGTTAATTATTAAAAAAATGAATTAGAAAGAAAAAAACGTGAATTGTTTTATTTATTTATTTATTTTTTTAAAAGAGAAAAAAAATGTAACACCCCCAAAATACCGCAGCGGAAGACTGTGTCATAGGGGTGCTACTTTATAATACAAAGTACAAGTTATAGAAAATGAACTCTAAATGAGACGTTTTGAAAAGTTACCATTCGATTAATGAATTCAAAGTTACAAACATGAGATTCCAAAGTATGATACATAAATGTATACAAAGTTTTTGAATGGTAAATGATAAAAGCGTAAGTTTTCAGAATATGCAGCTTGACTCTAAGTTCCACGCACTAGCTATCGCCTTAATAACCTGAGATAAACATGCTAAAGTGTCAACACAATGGTTGGTGAGTTCATAGAGTTTGTCTTAAAACAGTTGAAAAGCCTTAAAAGAATGTTCACACAGCAAAGGCATCGTGAATCCACTCAGTTACAAGTCCCGCCATAAGAGACTTGTAACCTGTGTGTTCACAACCCATTGCTAAAAGATAGTTTATACAATGCACCGGATTATATTCACCCAAGGTCAAGAATAGACACAAGGGCGGGGGCATCTTCCCAAATAGTACTACGTCATCCAAGGTCAAGTATAGACACAAGGGTAGGGGGCATCTTCCCATGAGTACTACCAATACCTCTCTGACAGAATAGAGTATTATGTATGCATGTAAATACGAATCTTGTATTTAAATTAAGCAAGTATAGTGTAACAAGTATGTATAACGCAATCAAGTATAATGCCAATCAAGTATAAAAGTTTAAGAGTATTTGTACAAGTAAGCAAGTAGTTGAGCATGTTCCCCCCCCCCCCCCCCCCCCCAAGAGTTAAAACAAGTATGAAAAGAGTAGGGGCTATGACTCACCTTAAGCTTATGTATGAGAAATGAAAGTGGTAGTCGAATCGCGAAAGTCTCTAAGAGCAGCCTATAATAGAACGTTGCGACTTAGGTTTGGAGTAACGTCTAAGAATACGAAGAATTGCCCATATATGTCTTGCATAATGTTCATGATGTAGTACTTAGTATATAGTGTAAGTCGTTGAATATAAGTGGTCTATGAAACATGTATAAGTTGTATATCTCTTACTACCGTTCGGGCCGACATAATTCAGAAGTCATGGAGTAAACGTTCGAGGAGCCAGGACACTTTAACTCGTAAATCCACAACTCGCCTCGACGGCTTACTCAATGAACTCCTCACATGAGGCTCCCTACTATTGTAGTATTTGATAATATATATATATATATATATATATATATATATATATAAGCTTTTTGATCTTTAAAAGTTATATGGTCTTTAGCCGTGGCTTTGCCGTGACTTTGGTCATGTTACCATGGTCTTGAGACTCAACCTTGGCTTTAGCCATGGTTGTGGTCTTGGCTTTAGGTCATTAGACCTCTTGGTCTTAGTAATTCATAACTATAATATAGTGACTTTGGTCTAAAAATGGGCTATTAAGAATTTGAAGAAATTATCACTCGGAAAGCGTTTTCAGGGCTCGAGCTTCTTTGTTCCTGAACGAAAACGTCGTTCCGGACAACTTTCGTGTTTTAACTTTTTGATGAATCGGACCAGAAGTGGGACTTTCAAATTGGCAGAATGCAAACAGTAAGGTATTGGCAGTTTCGGCGTTTTGGTGTCGCTAACTTCTTATGGTCATAACTTTTGACTCGTGTACTCGTTTTGGGTGATTCAAATTGCTATGTTTTCCTTTTGAAGTCCTTTATAACAGTAAGTAAGTGTCAAGTATCATAGTTATACTATTTTGGTCGTGGTTCTCCATAAAAATCACTAGTTTGCTTGTTTATTTGTCATAAGTTAACATATGTATACCAATACTTATTTTATCCATTTTTAAACATCATGAACACAATACAAAGACCATATATAGCATGAAAGAAACATAATAAGCATGAAATGATATTGAGCAAGAAAGTGTATAAGGGTTTGCTTACAACTTTTGGCTTTCTAAAGAAAGGAAGTCAAGTATAGAACTAGGACACTAAACCTAAGCTTGTAAACCCTTCACCATAACTCTTGTAACCCTTGCTAGCCTTGATCTAACCCTTGTGAAAACCACTTAACTTCAGCCCTAGTAACCTTGTGTAGCTCCTAAATCAACCATGGAATCACCAAACAAACTTGAGAACTAGGTAGAGAATACTAAGACATTGAACTTTGTAGTGTAACTTGTGTATTGAAGATCAAAGGATCATGGTGCTAGGTATTGATCTTGTGGCATTTTTATTGATGAGAAAGGAAGAAGAATGAGCTTGTATTTATACTATGAATGAGGAGGTTAGGAAGGTGGCTAGGAAGGTGCTTAAACTTGGAGACAAAGTTGTAATTAAGTAAGATCTAATGGCTAAAGTCAAGATTTAACCACACATGGTGACTCCCCCCCCTCCTAAGTCGGTTTGTATATGGATAGGGTGACTAGATGAGTAGTCATGGTCTTTGGATGATAATATCCTAAGTATGTAGCTAGTTTCGACTTCGTAAATTGCTAACCGTAAGTTTTTAAGTCACGAAACGTAAAACCGGGTATCCTAAAAATATGAAACTTATAAATATGGTTAAACATGTCAATATAGTCCATAATAAAATATAAAATGAGTGGTAGGTTCTATCGGGTGCGAAAACCCTGCCAAAAACTGGAAACACGGGTCTAAAACGCGCAATTCGCGTAAAATGCTGAACTGAAAAACGTAAAATTCCGAAACTTTTGGAATTGTCCTAAAATGAGAGAAAATCATATTTCTATTGTTTATAATGTTTTATGGACATATCGGGATGCTAGAAGGACGTTTAAACCTAAAAGTAAATCTCGGACACGGCTTTGTGATTTTTGCAGAAATGATCCGACGAGCGTCAAACTCTCGGATTATCGTTAAAATAGTTTAACTTACGAGAATATGAAATAAAAATTTCTGAGATGAATAGTGAAAAGTGAAAAGTAAAAAGTGAATAGTAAAATTTTCGGGAATAAAAGTTAACCTGAAATTGCGAATTGTTACAAAAAATGACTTTAAAAAATAACTATTAAAAAAAAGATAAAAAAGAGCTTGAAAAAAAAAAGTCAAAGAAAGAAGAAAGAAAGAAAAAAGACGTTGAGCCCCAAATAAAATAACGAAGACAAAAAAAGAAAAAAGAAAATAACAATGAATAAATAAGAAACAAAAAAAGACAAAAAAAAAAACATGAACTTAGGTTATATTTTTAAATTTTAGGTTAATCCTCACCATTAGATCAAACTAGATAGATGATGGTGATTTGTCCCTCAGTTTGTAACAAAAAACTGGTATGCAAAAGAACTTTTCTCGTAAATAATCAAGAGCTGCATTTTCTCGCTCAGATAACCAATAAAAATAGTGGATTATGATTGTGTTTGAAAAAAATATCAAAATTAATTAGTGATTTTTTGTAGTTGTATCCAAATATTTGATTATTTTTACTGTTAAAATGTGAAGAAATAATTAAACACAGTTCTTAAGAACTATTGTTAGCAAATACTTAAAAATTTTCACGAGACCGGGTTAGATATTCCTTAATTCCCTTGACTCCTTCAAGGTTCAAAAGCCAGCCCGTGGTCAAGTTCATGTTTTTTCTTGTTGAATTTATCAATCCTGATTATAAACTATGACGACTGTGTATATAATTTAATAGAAGAAATATTCCTAAGAAATAATAAACTCTAATACAGAGTCTACATATATGTTGTCATCTTATTTAGTAGAAAAGAGAGGAAGAGAGAATTCTTATTTTAAGTGATCATTGGATTGTATATATAGGATGGATGAATGCATCTCAAATCCTAAAGCCCCTAGAGATAAATGTAAATAGACATAAGCCCATTAATATTTACAACACTCCTCCTTGGATATTCACTGTTATTAAAAACCTTATCAAGAAAAAACCTAGTGGGATAAAAACACTTGATGAAGGTAAAAAGAGTGCAGTGCGCATAATACTCCTCCTCAATTTAATGTATATCTTTCAAGCATCGCATGCTAATCTTCTAAACGAGTTGCTCGTATACTTTTGTTGGCAACAACTTTAAAATGAAGTCTATCAAATTGATGATGTTACAAATAAGTCCTGCAAAAATGACAAAATATATGTGTAGCTTCCAACCCAATATCAAATCAATTAGTTGAAAAATATATAATGCATGTACAAATATTAAAAGAGGAAAATACACTCTCGTGATGCACATTAATTACAAAATTGGCATCCAAACATCAATTGTACATATTTATGATACTTGAGGACCAACTATTTCTTTGAAACATGTGCAAAAGCAATTTATATAATAATCGTCCAAAATCATTTTGATCCTATGGATTCATTCAACTTTATCAATATAAAGTTATTGAGAACTTTATTAATCGTATCTAAAGTTGAAGTTGTAAGTCATGCTTGAGACATTACAGATCATTCATGGTATATGAGAGCTCTAATAAAACTCATTTAGAGCGAATTAAATACTTCAATTTTGATTGTCTCGTAAAATATCAATAAGATATTTACATCCACCTCGAGACAATATGTCTTTTAATAATCAACTTTGTATTTTTGTGAATTTATTTATTCACAATTCATGTCTTAAAAGACATAACTTTAGAGCTCTTATTTCGCATTCGCACAAAGATTGATGTATATCCAATAAATTTTACACATTCATGTGTATGGACTTCATATCCCAATATTTATCGTATTTTTACGATATTGCGTCTTCCCATATTGGCCAATCATTTTCTTGAGCGCACTTTTGATTTATGATCCTCATTATGCATAATAGCAAGCACTATATTGTATGTAAACAAATTTATCAACGTCGTTTATGTTTCGATTCCATATAACTTTAGACATGATATAATTTATTGAGATCTCATTAGCTATTTGAGGTTCTTTGGAACCTTCATGTCTAGTGTCTCTTTATGAGACTATCATGGGGTCTTTTATACCTCGAACAACCATCTTGTTTTCATGCTCCATATTTTTCATCGAGAATTTTATTTGGAATCAATTTGCCTACCATGCTTGAGGCATGTCATAATAAAATAATGTCCTTGAGGACAATTTCTAATTAGAGCATGAGTAGCTGAAATTTTGTTTTTGGCCAATGTTTATTTATGGCTATTAGATTATTCATTGAATAATGAATTCATAAAAATTTCCTTCGAGGATCAATAGAATATGATAATTCATTCTAATTTGCAGCTACTTCTCTCCTCATGAAGGAATTATCCATCTTCTATATCTCATATATGTGCATTTAGGTGAAGTAATTTGCACACAGAAAAACAAAAAAATGGAATATGTTTGGTTTATAACCAAAACCAATTATAAAAGGAAGGATTTATAATACTCCCTCCGTCCCACAATAAGTGTCCACTTTGAATTTTCAAAGTCTTTCTCATTCAACTTTGACTATAGATATTATTATTTGTGTTATATAACACTTGATGAAAATTATATCAATGAAAATACATTTAAAACTCAATCCATTCATATATTTTTCATCAAATATTACATAACACAAATATAAATATTTATAGTCAAAGTTGAATAAGAAAGACTTTGAAAATTCAAAGTGGACACTTATTGTGGGACGGAGGTAGTAACATATTGGCATGATGCTAATTTTGTTGTTGTGCATATTATAATATGACCCCATATAACAACACAAGTTTTTCTCTCAGTTTCATTTGATAATTTAGAAGTAATTCATCGCATTTTCATGATGAAATACTTACTCTGGAATATTAGGCTCGCATTGAGCTATTAATCATGCAAACTTGAGGTTGCGATTTAATGACCATTTAGACGATGCATCGATTTTAAACTCTAAATGGTTCATACAATGGATGTGTATGCCTACATATCCATTTGTTTTCTTTCCAGAAAATTGAGTAATTGAGTCCCCATTCTTGTTGATAGATTAATAATCAACTTCTTTTGAAAGATATACATTAAATTGAGGAGGAGTATTATGCGCACTGCACTCTTTTTCCCTTCATCAAGTGTTTTTATCCCACTGGGTTTTTTCTTGATAAGGTTTTTAATGAGGCGGTCTATAGCGTTTAATAAACAGTGAATGTCCAAGGAGGAGTGTTGTAAATATTAATGGGCTTATGTCTATTCACATTTATCTCTAGTGGGCTTTAGGTTTGAGATGCATTCATCCACCCTATATATACAATCCACTTGTAACCTTGATGATCACTTAAAATAAGAATTCTCTCTTCCTCTCTTGTTCTTGTTCATTATTTTGTAACAAGACCATATTAGAACTTGAGGTTCTAATTATATATCATTTTTTTTACTCATAACTTGAGGTTATGATATTTTTTCAGTCATAACATAAGGTTATGATTTTTTTTTTTTTTTTTTTTTTTTTTTTTTTTTTTTTTTCATGTTGATTCTTAAAAGAACCATATTAGAACTTTGAGGTTCTAATTTTTTATTTTTTTTCTTAACATAACATGAGGTTATGTTATTGATCAATTGATCAAATCATATTAGAACTTGAGGTTCTGATGTATTATCTCTCACATAACTTGAGGTTATATGATTTTGATTATGTTCATCGTAGTAGAACTTGAGGTTCATACTTTTTTTTTTTTTCTAAACATAACGTGAGGTTATGATATTGTGATTCTCTTGAGAGAATAATAACTGAACTTGAGGTTCATTAAAAGAGATAAAATAACTTGAGGTTATTATATTTTTTATGTTATTCATTGTAATAAAAACTTGAGGTTTTATTATGAATAAATATAATCATAACATGAGGTTATGATATTGATTCATGAAAGAATCGTATTAGAACTTGATGTTCTCTCTTTTTAAAGTCATAACATGAGGTTATGATGTTGATCTTTATGAAAAGATCACATTAGAACTTGAAGTTCTAATTATATATATATTTTTTTTCTTCTTAAATAACAACATAAGGTTGCGTTATTTTGATTCTCTCTTTAGCAGCCACAATAGAACATTTGTTGTTCTTGTAAATCACAATAGAGTTTAAAAAAAATTAAAAAAAAAATAAGATACTACACATCGTGATAGATCTTAAAGATAAGAAAATCATATATATATATATATATATATATATATATATATATATATAGAGAGAGAGAGAGAGAGAGAGAGAGAGAGAGATCCAGTAAGAAGAAAAACTAAAATAAGAAGAATAAAAAGAATTTCTAGCCACATATTTCAAATAGGAAGGAGAATTTTAAGGGGAGATGCATCTATTTTTGTAGATGCATCTGAAATGAGTGGTTGTGGTTTCTTCTTATCATTCTTATTTTAACTTTTCTTCTTATTTGATCCTAACTGACTTGCACCCGACTTTAGAAAAAGTGGTGTCCTAAGTTTTTAAGCTACAGAAGTAATATATATATATATATATATATATATATATATATATATATATATATATATATATATATATATATATATATATATAACAACAATATCTTACCTTTTTCTTGAGATCATATGCAATATACAATGTAACATAAACAATGTAATGTATATGAGATGGTACAACAATTAAAACAATTAGATCTCAAAATCATTTATAAACAAGATATGGCGTTACTTATGGTTTACTTAGTTAAAAAGAAAACTTAACTAAACAGCATATCATATTTATAATAAAAACCTAGAACTCCAAAAACAAAACTAATTTTGATCTAATGAACTAAACTGTTGTTGATATATACAATAAATATTGTTGTCGTTGATATAATAAAATGATGGAGTATTAATTATATGGAACATTAAAGTACCTTGATAAGCGATTCAAGTTCCTACCATTAAAACGAATTATAAATTGTTAGTTTCGTATATACTTTAGAGACTCGTGCTGATAACGTGTTACAAAATAATGAACAAGAACAAGAGAGGAAGAGAAAATTCTTATTTTAAGTGATCATCAAGGTTACAAGTGGATTGTATATATAGGGTGGATGAATGCATCTCAAAATATGAATAGACATAAGCCTATTAATATTTACAACAATAAAGCTAAGGATGTCTTTTGCAAGTAGTATCGCTTTGATTGTTAACTTAAATTGTATTAGTGTAGGGTACTAGTGTACAACATATTCGGAGTTAACTAAAGCCACAATGTGGTCTCTGGGAAAGACAAAACACACAAAAGATCAAATCATTCTTGTGTTCAGATATTCTCAAGAATAAAACGAACAAGAAAACAAATAACATGTGCATCGTTAACATTTGACTGGTATCAACACATTTAACCATAAATGTATGAGCAAGTGATAAATTGAATCATAGGCAGAGGCAATTACATGTCACAACTCCATATGAGCTTCATCTAGACAACAAACTAATACATATACTGATTGATTGTACAAAAAACAGGTCACCAATTCAAAAGGAACCACCTCCCAAAATATTACCGGTCTTTTGGGTGCAAATAGGCGCAAGCCGATCCCTTCTTGCACCGCCCACTTTCATAAAATTTACATACACGCTGCGCTTTTGACGGTGGCCTAGAATAACCACTTCCACTACCACCACCACTACTGGCACCGAATGAGCTTTGCCTACTCCAAGAAGATCTACTGCTTCTATTATATCCCGAGTCCTCAACATGGTGACCTCTTTCTCGTGGACTGTTACTGCTGTATCTATCTCCACCACCACTTGACCTCCTGTGGCGCGAGTCCCGCGTTACACTCCCGCTCCGATTAGAATTCGAGTGTGTATGGACTCTGCTTGCACTTGTGGTTCCGTGGGACGGTTTTCCTGATCCCGATCTCCGTGAATCCACCACATCAGATCCCATTGTTTGTGGTGGTGGTGGTGGCGGCAGCGGCAGTAGTGGTGGTAGAGATGATGGTGGCGGCGGTGGTGGTAGGGATGGTGGCGTCGGTGGTGGCGGTGGCGGCGGTGGAGGTGGTGGTGATGGTGGTGGCGGTGCCGCCAACTCGGGCTGGACAAACTCACCTTCTTCCTCCTCTGCTTCTTGAAAACCACCAACAAGCTTTGTTTCTGACACCTGCCCATTTACACTCTCGCCCTCTTTCTCTTTAGAATTACTTCCCACCATACGGTTTGTTGCCTTTTCTTCAATTTGATCATCTCTTTCTGCCTCATCAGCTTCAGCCCGTGTGTAATCATTTAAATCAATCATGTTTTGGCGGGGCGGGTGGAGCATAGCACTGCCCATTTCCGCCCACTTGAACCCCATATTATCCGAATTTGTTGTCTGGGGAATACTAACAGCCAAATTAGTTGCATGAGGAATACTTGCAACTGAATTAGGTTTCGTCTCGAGCCCGAAAGAGAACGGTAAACCTGTAGATTGACGACTTAATTGTATATCAGCACTCGAACTAAACCCATCACTTCTTGTACCCTGCTCTCCAGTGGGACTGAAATCGTCAATGGACCCGTTAAACAAATCCTCAAGAAAACTATTCCTTCTAGAAGTAGGCGACGGCACACAATTTTGGGATTCCATTGCATCAACTTCAGCCAGTAAATCTGAAACCGATTCTTCCGCCAATGTGCTAAACTCGATCGTTTCACCAAGTCCATGCCATGAGGGCAAATCAGTAATTTGGTCCATATGCGGGTTTGAAGTAACAACTTGATGGTTTAAAGAAGATACAGGTACATGGCTTGTGTCCCATTCCACGGGTTTGACAGCCCAATCATTGGCTGTTTCAGGAAGTTGGGCCCCACCAACTTCTAGACTTAAAGAAGTACTCCAAGCAGGCAGGTTCTCCGAATCCTGAACCACAAGTTTTGTCTCTTCCTTTTCAATAGAATCTTGTACTTTCTTGTTTTCATGGATATCCTTTTTCAGCACCGAACTTGGTAAATGTATATCCACAGGAGCTGAATCTGTAACTTTAGAAACTGAAGGAACGTGTTGATTGATATCAGGCACATTCCGGGTATTTATATGTTCCGTTGATTCATTCGTTTTGGTCAAGATAGCAGCACTTGGGGGATCACAATTCAAATTGTTGGGTAAGATCTCAAGATTGACAGAAGTGGTGGGTGTTTGAATTGCACTAGAAACATCGACCCTCTCGATTTGATTTTGAACTTTATTATTGGGAGCCACATTCTTGGGCAACAAATTATTGTAGTTATGAATCTGTTCTTGCAATACTTTATTCAATAGTAACGAATCGGCCTCACGGGTATCCCAAATTCTCATATCAGGTGGGAAATATCCACTTGTACTCCATAGCCGCAGCTGTATAACAGAAAATGGTCCTTGAACATTTCCACTTGGGTCTCGGTAATGCCACATGTCAACAGTATCCTTGGGTAAAAATGACCTGACAGCAGCTTCAGGGTTGGATTTTGAGACGGTTGGGCCGTCGCAATCAGCCTCAATTTGTGGGGTCCTCAAGCCACTTAACCCAACCGGATCTTTCCCCGTGTTTGGCTTACTGGTATCCTCTTCGAGATTTGGGTGAGTAGTGCCACTTGAGTCCCGAGGTTGATTATCTGATGTTAAACTCTCGGGTGCTTTTTTAGGAGTAGTATTTGTGTCACTGACCCAAGGAAATTCTGGCTTCGGATGTTCTCCTGTAGAGTTTGATGACAATTGATCATTAGAAGTCACATGTAGGAACTGTATGAATATGTGGAATTACAGTATAACAAAAGAAAAAAGCAAACCGTCTTCGTTGTTGAAATACTCCTCCGTGTCATCAGATTCATAGTCGGGATTCATTTTTGGATCAAAATGAACCTCAGGAATTTCCCGTAACTGCCGTTCACGTTCCTCTGGTGTCTTCAGACGTTTGAGCTTCTGCGTACATTCTCTAACAGTGGAGCTTGTCAAGGGATTTCAAGAAAATAAACCATTAAAAGGATACAACTCACGTATTATGTAATGGTACATATAATTAAAAGTTATATATATATATATATATATACTGTCATCAAAGGATATATCTTTTTCTGCTTGTTTTCACTTGCGCGATCGCGAAGTTGATTGAGCCGCAGCATCTCAATTTCCAACCTCTACATTGCGTAAGGAATGAAACCAATTAATTAAAGCAACAGAAACTACAAAATTTATTACAGGCAGCAATTCTCGCCCATTTTCTTATGAATGGATCAATTTGCATTGTACTTTATCTCAAAGAACAAGTCAAATTAAAAAACTTGTGAACCGAAGTGTGACAAAGAAATTAATAAATTAAACTTTCTAACTAAGCTTATAATAAATCTTCTGCCCGACAACGATATACTCGAGACTTCAAATTGAAGTTGGTGAAAGAAGATAGGTTGTGGAGCAACATTGCATAAGAAGATGGTTGGTTGTGTTATAAGATTACAATTCTTAACGTAGAGACGAAAATGATCACATGGACCCGTGAATTGATGAGGTTAAGTTGTTTTTGGGATGATTTTGATAAACTATTAGAAGTTCTAAAAAGTATAATCAAAACCACTAGCCAAACTTTATGTCAATAGCTTAACGTGTTATGATCTTAGTTCAAAAACAATTGGTTCTAATAATTTTTTAAACATAATCATAGTCAACTGTTTATTTAAAAAAATAATAATAATTGGACAAAAAGGTGTTTACGGTTCAATCACTTCTGACCCGTACTAAAAAACAAGTTTTGGCCCATCTACTACGTCGTCCAACCCCTCCATTTTGCCACCTATACAACTTATAACAAAGCTTGTTTTGAAAATGAAACATGTTAACATGTAGATTTTACCACACACAGGAATTAACAAAAACCTATGAAATATCATTTTCAAGCACTAAATCGTGAAACAAAATAACTCACATCATCAATCAGCACTGATTGGAGGGCAATTGCCTTCTCTTGTATCTCACCCTGGATCAAGCACAAAACTTAGCAGAAGCAACACAAAAGGGATGGAAAATTCATGATAAAGCTGGCAATGCAGACTTACTACAGTAAAGCATCTCACGAGCCCACATCTTACACTCTCTCGCATGCGTCTGCATTCATCCTGAAAAACAAAAGAACTGTTAATTATCCTTTTATATTGTACATCAAAAAATGAGCAATTGTGTGGGGTTTCGAAAAGATCTAATTAGTCACCTCAGATAACTCTTGGTTTGAAATAGTATCAATTGACACCGTCTCTTTTTTTTCTAAATTCGATACTTCGAGCATAATATCCACTGATTTATCGCCAAATTTATACGGTACATCCACCTTAGTCGTACCTGTAAATACAATTCGAGAGTTAAGATCAAAAAACAACCAGCACCTAACATAACAGTTCATGAAATGGTATTACCTACGACTTGTACAAGCCTATACATATCATCCTTCTGATCACTCCCAGATATTCTAATTTGCACAATCGATCCAACTACCTTTTCATGAAACTTTTCCCTATCTTCAATAAGACTCTCCATCACATTACGCCTCATATAAATTAAACTCATGTTATGAACATCAATTGCAGCATATTCATCCAATTTATTGTGTGTTATACGTTTTTCAGCTTTCCTGTTACTTCTGCGCTCCTTGCAAGCCACGACTACCATTTTATTATTATTATTGGTGGTGTTGTTATTTATATTGGTATTATTATCGTCAGTCTTGCAATCAGTCTCACCCTGCTTTACTGTCTCACCCTGCTTTACTGTTTCCCCCTGCTTTACTGTACCGTTGACTGTGTTCTTCTGAGATTCTTCTTTTAAAAGGAAGTGTAACTCCAGAAGCTTCAACATTTCAATATTGCCAACACGTGCTTTACCAAAAAGATTCTTTAACATTGTATCACAAACTATTTGAGTTTTCTTCCGTGGGTCCCGCAGATTATTTCTTTTTATATATTCTAGCAGAAGTGCCTGGACATCAAACTGAGATAACACCGACGTATCGCCATTTTTCATGTGTGCAACAAAATCTAGCAGCTCTTTGCTTGCCCATTCCTTGGGCCCATCCATAGACGGACTTTCTTTAGGGAGTCCATTTGTCTGCTCATCTGTCTTTCTTCTTTTGGATTCATTAGCTTCCATATTTCCTAATGATAACTCAGCTGTAATGCTTCTTCGACCACTAGCACTAATATAACCAGTTGGTTCAATGGAAGCGATTGTATCTGATATTTTCCATGGATTCTTAGCTTGCGTAAGTTCATCAAGTGTTAAAGATAACTTTCCTTTCATGTAGACCCAATAAACCTTAAAAAGATACTCCCAGCTAGTTTTATCATCAAAATCCACTTTTCCCTAAAAGCATGCAGATAAGAAATATGAGCAAAATGATTAAAAATACATACATTAAGCATGCAGATAAGAAATATGATTTTGCATACCGCTGCATCTTTGTTTTCAATCAGCATGATTGTTTTCATGCATACCGTACAAAAGCCTTTATCTCTCACACACACATAATCAGATTTTTTGATGCATCCTTTGCACAATGAATAAGTACAAGTATAGCACACATGGTGTGCTGTCTTTTCACACATGCTACAAATATGCCAGCCTGAAATTTATAGAAACAGCAAGGGATTAATGACTCCACTAACCTACCCAATTAGTGATTGTAATTGATATCCTATTAATCAAGACATAAGAAGTGAGCCAATATGCTAACTTCTAAAGCGAACACTTGAGGACTCAATACGAAGTGCTTTCATGTATAAAAACTCCAATACCAATATCGCAATGATTTACATTGAGATCAATAGAACACATGTCGTGGGATGAACAATACTAAGAAAATGGAAACCAGATAAAAATTATTAAAGAGTAAGGGAAAAAATAGAAAAGGGAAGTGTGGCCAAACAAGGTCAGGATACATGTACTAAAAAGCTATCCAACATGAATTCACGAACTAAGAAGCAAATACATAACAAGTCACAAACTAAGAAGGAAATACATAACAAAAAAAATCAAGTATCGCAACCTTGCAGCACAATATATTGGCAGGTGAGTTACATAATTGCAATTAGAGCTCTTCTTCCGGCATTAAGGGAATGCATAACATATTAACTACATTAAGGCAAATGACCTACACATAATGACACTAAATGCACTTCAAATTAATTAGATTCTTATGCCGGCTTGGCAGCTTTATCGTAAACATGACCTAGAATCTAATTAAAAGCACGCAATCTAGCTTTGGCAAATAAATCTTAAACTTTAATAGTAGAGAGACCCATCAAAACACAAATTACATGTCCAGACAATTGTGCCTCGAGCGTTGTCACACTTAACAATTACGTGTTATCCAGTTCTTTACGGTCAATTCCATGACCTAGTTCATTCCTTATTACAGACATTCAGCCGTTTAGAAGAATATCTTAGATGTTTACATCACTCCACCTTTAATATTTGTCATGTAGCACTTAACGATATAATAGGAGGAAAAACCAATGAATTTTAGAAACTTTAACAACCAAAATTACAAAAATTTGAGACATATTAGCTGTGACTCTGTGAGACTGGCACTCAATGAAACATAGGGATCTATGTTAACAAGCTATATATATCATAACTTATAACAAAACAGCTCCAATCATGTTCACATATCCTACCATCTAGTTCACTCCAATTTTTTACGACCCTATGAGCTTACTTCTTCTGTAAGCAACAATAACCAACACATATTTTCCTATCATCGTGACCGAGTCGGTAAAAGTTTGAACGAGGTTTCAAGTTCGAACCACACTTAGTGCAAACAAACCTAAAGCGGCCACCCGGGTTGAATCTGGGTGGTGGTGGGCTTGTTACCCGAAATAGTAACCAACACTCCCATTTCTACAAATTCAGAAATTCTTACATCCATCCTACATTCTATATCCGACGCATTTATCAAAATCAAATCACTTACTTCACAAATTATAAAACCAATGAAGCACAACATACCGCAATTCCACTTAGCTTTGGATCGAAAAAACGCTTCGTCACGTTTAATACAAGCAGGATGGTACGCCTTCGGACAACCCCTACAAACACCACAAAATCCATTAATTCAACAACATCATCTAAATTAAACTACTTACTACATTTACGAAACTAACAAACTAAAACTAGAGCAAATACACAAAATGTAAACCCTAAGGCGAAACGTACTTGCGATCACAAAGGACTAAACTACCGCCATCAAAACAAA
Organism: Artemisia argyi; assembly: GCA_030686995.1. NCBI lineage: Eukaryota > Viridiplantae > Streptophyta > Magnoliopsida > Asterales > Asteraceae > Artemisia > Artemisia argyi. Next base: position 112,686,475 of record CM060705.1, on the reverse strand, counting down.
TAAAACAAACATCCTCATCATCATCCACTACTTCTTTACTCTTCTTCGCTACCGGCTGCTGCTTCGGCTGAGCTCTAGGCGGCCGTCCTCTCTTCCTCTTCACCACCTCTCCGCCACCTCCAACACCATTACCTACCACCACCTCAGCCGCCACCGCCGTTGCTCCGCCGTCAACCAGTTGACTTTGACTTGAATTGCTAACTTCCATTAGTTAATTGTTATCACTGCATCTAGTTAGCAAATTTAACTCAAATGAAATGAAACCCTAACTGTGTGTGTGATTTTAAATCGTGGAACTGATTGGGGGATTTTTATTTTTTATTTAGTAATAAATGAGTGATTATTGGATTGGGGTTAGTTTTTTTTTTTATATTTTTTTACTGAGTAGAAATAAATAAATAATTGAGTTTTGATCGGAGTTCTCCGGGTGATTTGTTTACGATTGGCAACACGTGGATATAAAGATATTTTTTTTCCTCTTTTTTATAAAAAAGGGAAGTATTAAATGGTGTATTGATGGGTGGTATGTAGGGGGTGTTTGATTTGAACTTTGCAAAGGAGTAATTATTATTAGTGTGTTATTAAGACCCCTTGCCTCTTAACCTAGAGGTCAAGGGTTCGATCCTCACTTCCTACAAAAGGCCGGAGGTCCTTTTCTACTTTAAGTAGAACCGGAAGCAACCTCTCTACCTTAGGTAGGGGTATGGTTGTCTACGTCTCAACCTCTCCCATACACCGTGGAAGACGGTATTGAGACCCATAACCCGTGGAAGACGGTATTGGGAGTTACTTTACTTTACTTTACTTTTGTGTTATTAAGACTTAAGATGGATAGTTGAGTGGATTAGGGGAGTGTTAAATGTGTGTAGTTACGTTTTGGTATGTGTTGTGCTCGGAACGATAAGGTTCACATCATCACATGCTGAGATGTGGAGGTTGGTGTATGTTTTTATGTATTTATGGGCAGTTAGAGCATGAGGTATTTTGAGAAAATTATTGTACTAAGATATACGTTTTTTGTGCTTTTTTATTTAGTATCATGGAATTACATAAAAGAGCGTCAAATGAGGAATTTTTTTTTTTAATAACACCTTCGAGAAAAGAGAAGGAAAGCACTTTCCCTTGCGGAAAATCCAATGCAACCTTTACGGAAAAGTAAAAATAAATAAGTAAATAAAAAATAAAAAATAATAAAAAAAATGTCAAGCGGAACTTTAGTCACGACCCAAAATCACATTCACCAACAAGGGAGTTTTTTTTTTGTTTTTTTTTTTTTTTGTGTGTGGTGGGTATATGTGTTTTAGGGTGTTTTTAAATAATAAAAAATAAAATTAAGGAAATAAAAAAGATGTTACAAAAGTTGAAGGAAATGAGAAGGAAAGAATGGTGAGAATGTAAAATATGACGTGAAGCTCATTTGGCTAAAGAAAAAACTCAACCACACCATGCGCACTAATCTTTCGTACCAATTATAGCAAATGATGATGTGATGTGTCATTAAATAATCATGTATTTTTCTTTGTTAACAACATACTATTTGCATGTCGTGTGTTAGTTATTTATATCCCGTTATGACTTTTGCATTTTACATTTACTCTAGAATCAAAATAAGAAGCATATATACTTTTTAGTAACATGCACTTTTTGGTATTGTGCTCAACTAATTTGTTATCATTCTAAAATATACCTACTTTTTTAGTTGTTATAAACATGTAATTAGTTATGTAAATATTCAATTGTTTTTACCAAAAATCGTGTTACTGATAACCAGCTGAAATAATCTTCAGCTAAAGACCTCCAATCTCCTTTGAACGCTACATTCGTAAGAAGTTGACACAAAAAGTAACTTAAACTTATGACGCTAACATGAAAAACAACACGGCAATTTTAATGATTTAGGAATGAAATGTAAAATTCGACACTTATCGTGAGAACTGAGAACACATGTGAAAATTGAAAACGATGCACAAAAAAGCTCCATCACTAATTGTTTTGTAGATTCCAATTCATAACCTGAAAATCATTTATGGTTACATTCATCTGGTTCAAAACTATAGCATCTTGATTGCAAAAATACCAACTAAACATGTCAAAATAGATTTATATTTTGTTAGGGGAAGTGTATTGCATTTTGACACATTCGTGTATTGCATGTGTCATCAGCTCATTAGTTTGCTCTTCAATAAAAGATTACCCTCGCAAGTCACAACTATTCTTTAAGTTTGAACCTAGTCGGCATTCGAAAGCATTCAGCTCAAACTGCGAAGATGTGCTAAATGTACCTTTTGAACATATATATTACTTTATATAACTCATGCATATTGCTGGAAATTTATCATAGCCGTGTTCCTTTTGTAACTTGTTTATATATTTATTAAATATACAAAAATCTTAATTGAGTATTTTTTTTATGCGGTGTTCTATATACACCATGATAATTACCTTATGATTGACTTATTATAAAACATTCTTACCTTTTCGTAAGTTACTCCAAGATTTAGTGACCATAAATGAGAACAATAACTTACAATAACTTCAACAATTGAATAAAGTAGGGGTACCTCATCATTAACGTTATCATAGTGTCTCAAAATAAATCTTTTTCTTTTTTCTTATTTTATTTACTTTTGTTATTGTACTCCTCCTTAATTATAGCACATTTTAAAATCAATTAAGGGTTTTGAGGGAGTTATCTTGATCACTCATTTGAAAGATTTTGAAAAATCTTTTGATGAATCTTGAAAAAGTGCTCAAGATTTCTGTTTGGAAAAACGAGTTTTTGTTTGAAGTCTTTTTCATTTGTTTAGACTCGAACTTTTTGAAAAAGATTTCGTCTGTGAAAATACGAGTCCTTGATTTGAAATAATCAGAAGTCATCATTCGGGTCTGGGTTTCGTACAGAAGTATATGAAAGCCATAGAAGCACACATAGAAGCACCCCAGAAGAGATAAGTAGAGATAAGTAGAGAGAGAGAGAGATGGTAACTTCTGGAGAGAGAAAGGAAGATGTATTAGATTAAGATACAGAAACACACATAGAAGCACCCCAGAAGCAACACCTCCAAATGGGAGCATTTGGAGGTATTTATAGGTAAGATAAGAAGATGGGCCGGGCTTGGGCTTTTGTAATAAACAAGACCTAAACTAATACAATATTAGATTAAACCAAGCCCGTTTACCCTTAACTAAACTACAAGACTATTACAATATTATTACAAGACTAAATGACTTAATAAATGATCGTCACTTCTATTTCTAACAATCTCCCCCTAAGGGGCGATCATTGAGATCTCTCTTTGATTCCATTGATGATCAACACTTCTATTGCTAACATTGTTCAATCCACGATAATCAATACACATTCTCAAAGATCCGTCTTTCTTCTTTACGAATAGGACAGGAGCTCCCCAGGGTGATGTACTTAGGCATATAAAACCTCGATCAGTTAATTCCTAAAGTTGTTCAGAGAGTTCCTTTATCTTTGAAAGGGCTAACCTATAGGGTGCTTGGGCTATAGGTGCCACTTCGGGAATTAAATCGATTTGAAATTCTATCTGACGAACAGGAGGTAAGCCAGGTAAATCCTTAGGAAAAATTTCTGGGTATTCCCTGACTACAGGGATCTCCTCCAGTCGTTTTTCATCTGACTTAGTCTCCGTTACTTGAACCACGAAAACTTGACAACCTCGTGACATGTATCGTTTCATTTTGATACTTGAAATGAAGTTAAGTCGAGTTTTACTTTGATCTCCTTGGACAGTTAAAGTCTCACCATTGATAGGTACATGGATGATTTTCTCGTCACAAAGAATCTTTGCTTGATTCTTGGACAACCAATCCATTCCCACAACAACGTCAAAACTACCGAGTCTAATAGGTATGAGATCAATCTCGAAGGGGTGGTTAAGTAAAGTTAGGGTACAACCCTTGATGACCGTGTTAGTACTAACTAAGTTTCCGTCGGCCATTTCTATCTCATAGTAATTATCTAAAGCTATGGGTTTAATCCTAAGTCTAGAGGCTAAGGGTATAGATACGAAACTCCTATCGGCTCCAGAATCAAATAATATTCTAACTAAGTGATTGTTTAAGATAAACTTACCCGTGACTACGCTCGGATCTTGTGGATCATTCCTATCCCTCAACATATATGCTCTTCCCTGGGCACCATCAGTATTTTTCTTTGGGCATCTATTTGCATAGTGTCCCTTTTCTCCGCAAGTATGACAAATGACTGTTGTTGGTGGTGGATTACCCCCAGTAACTGGTCCTTTGTTCTTGCAATCCCTTAAGTGATGGCCCACCTTGTTACATGTATTACATTTAATGGAACAAGGCCCTGTGTGATGCTAGTTGCATTTCTTACACAGAGGGGCATTCCCAGCATAACCACTTCTCTCATTTAGAGTGGTGGCATAAGCTCTTGCATTCTCTTGCCTTGGTTGAGGATAGGGGTTTGTATGATTATTACTAGTGGTATTATGAGTGTTACCGAAAGCTCTCCCATCGTGGAACTTTTGTTTATTATTGTAGGGCACTGGCACAGGGTTGTGCTTTGTTACTTGGTCCATTAACCTCAAAGTTATGTTAATGGCCTCCTCTAAAGTTTGAGGTTTAGAGGCTGTAACATTCCCTTCGATACTTCGGGGCAAACCTCTGATGAAAACTTCTATCGTCTTTTCAACAGTCGGCACCATTGTAGGACACAAAGTTGCCAACTCTTGAAATCTCCCAATATAAGTTTTAACATCATTCCGCTTCACAGTCAAGTTATAAAATTCATCCTCCATTTTCTTGACTTCCGTTCGAGGGCAGTATTTCTTAATCATAAGTTTCTTAAATTCAACCCAAGATAACTTGTATGCCTCTTCCATTCCTATTGGTTAGGCACACGAGTTCCATCAAGATAACGTTTCCTCAGTAAGCGTACCAGTCACAAACTTAACCCTACAATCCTCAGTACAGTTACTACGGGAAAATACCGATTCACATCTCTCAAACCAGTGAATCAATCCTATGGCCCCTTCTGTCCCCTTGAAATTAAAGGGCTGACAGCTCATAAATTCCTTGTAGTTACTCTTCTTCACTACAGGAATTTCGGGGTTTCTAGCCATGTTTGCATCCCTAGCTCCTAGTGCTGCAGTCACACTGTCAGTCACTAGTCGCTGGATGTCTTCCTGAGTCTTGGCGGGAGTAATGGGAGTAACGGGAGTGGCAGCTCTTGTACATGCCATTCTATAGGTAAGATGTGATAAGAATAGTGTCATAGTTTATGTTCTAAGTTCTTGGAACACTATCTGATACCGGATGGGTAGGGAATCCTAAAACTAAAAGGGCAAATTTCCTAACAAGAATCGTTATATTTCACCGAAGATAGTTTCCCCCGTCTAAAGGCATAGTGATTCTAAGAGATCCTAAATTTTTAGTGTTCCTAGGTATGTCTACTTGTTTTAATTTCCTATATGTTCTAGTTCTTAAATCCTAAGGTAGTCTATAGTGTGTCCTAAGGCAATAGGGGATCCTTATTTTGTTTCTTTGTTACCCTTAAGTTCCTGAATGGCTTCCAAAATATCATCTATAGCTGACCTATGATTATCCCTAATATCCTCGGTAACTACTTCGTCAGAATGTCCCTCATATTTTGTTTGTAACCTAAAGATTTGATTTCGAGTTTTCTCTAATTCATTTTCTAACCTATTTCTACCTATTCCTAAATCCCTAATCCTATTTTATACTTCTTCCATTCGTCCTAAAGATAACTTATCTAAATAACTAAGTGTTTCTTCTATTTGTTCATCATGCCTTTCTAAAGGCATTTTTTATGAACTACTACCTATTTTCAAACATAGGGGAGGTGATGGTGGTATAATACGTATTTTCTTATGGGGAGGTGAAACTATTTCGGGAATATAATGATCTTGACTATTATAGTGGGGTATAGATGGGATAGGGGTTATAGTAGGTACGGTAGGAATTTCTCCACCATATGCTTGCATATACCCATTATATGCCTGCATATAGGGATCATTCGGGGAAAGTTCTAAACCTAAGTTAGTTAAGATGTTCTGGGCTAATTCTTTCAGAAAATTAGAACCAGAAGATGAGTGAGTAGGAGTAGCCGGAGCATACTCATAACTATCGGATGAAGTATCCGTATCATCGGTATCCAACACGATGATAGGATTGTTAAAGGATGACATATCTAACTGTAATACCCGAAAGAGTATCTTAGCCTAATTCTAACCTAAGTAGATATATCCTAGAGGCAATACTAATAGTGGGGATTCTATCCTAGAGGCAATAATGAGGTATCTATCCTAAAGGCAAATTGAGGGTTCTAACCTAAAGACAAGTCGGGAATCCTAATCTAAAGGCAAGTTGGGAGTCTAAAGGCAAGTTCGGGGATTCTAGTTACACGGAGGACCTTTTGAAAAAGTGGTTATAGTTTAGGAAAAATCCTTTGTTCTCTATAACCAAGGCTTTGATACCAATCTGTAACACCCCCCATTTTTCACTGATCGCAGAGAATTAAGTGTTTGGGGTATTACTCATGGAAACAAAGACAAGATAATAGAAAATGACTCGAAAAGAGACGTTTTTGAAAAAGGTGTTATCATTCATTTATTCATCAGAGTTTTTACAGTAAAAGATGTACTTTTACCAAAAGAGAGGTCCCTAAGATACGTTTTATAACACAAAACTTGATGAATGATAACTATTCTGGACATCCTCATGTCCAGTACTTCTCCGTGCCAGGGTTCCTATAGTGCCTAATTACCTAAGATAACATGCTTAAAAGTCAACACGAATGTTGAGTGAGAGTCATAGGTTTAAGTAGACAGAGTATGAATACAAGTTCCACAGGGTTCGGCTTAAACCCTATATGTGGAAAGATTTTAGTGATAGAAGGTATATTGCACTAAGCTCATGAACCACACGTTAACAGTCTGGGTCATGGGGTATGCAGACCAAACCATGAAGGGATGAGAAGGATAACTTGCCAAAGTCAATCCTTCAGTGGGTTCAAATATAATACTTATTGGTACCATCCAGAGAGATGTTAATAGTTGTCACACTCCAATAGATCTATCAACTATATTCGCGTTCGCGTGGGTAAAATATCCCAAATGATTAGATTCATGAATTTTGGTTATGTAGTGATGGCAAATAGTTTACTCGTGCAATAACCAATGAAAAATACTTGTATTCGGTTTAAAGCATGTATCCTCCTCACAGGGTTGTAAAACATTTAAAAGTGAGGCTATGAAAACTCACCTGGGTCTTAAGGTAAGTAAAGTAGGGGTTTAGACAATTCACTCACGTATCCTAGGGGTAGTGTAGGTGTGTGTATGTCAAGCCTTAGTCTAGGTTTCCTTTAACTAATTACTCTTAAGGTTTTTATATATAACATAGCACTGTTCGGGCCATCGTAATTCAGAAGTATATGGCTCCTCACATGAAGCTTCCTACTATTCTATTACGTTATCAACATAATACCGTTCGGGCCATCATAATTCAGAAGTTAATACTCCTCACACGAAGCTCCCTACTATTGAGTTATGTTGTTATTAAGGTTTAGTTATAACATAACACCGTTCGGGCCATCATAACTCAGAAGTATATGCAATAATCGTTTGAGGGGCCAGGGCACTTTAATTCGTAAACCCAGCAAACTCGTCAAAATGAAATATCCACATAGTACTCCTCGCATGAAGCTCCCTAGTATTGTGTTATGCTTCTAACTTAAATAGGTTTTATATTTATATGAAAATAGTCCGTTTTTACCCTTTATGTTTATATATTTACATTTTCTACCCTATACTTATAAACTTATAACAATTAAGCATATAACTTTCTAACTTTTGCACATTTAATCCCTATTTGCACATTTAATCCCTATACTTATATATTTTATTGAAATGACAGAAATAGTCCCTAAACTATACTAACTTTCATTATTTACCCTTTTTACCCTTAACTTTATAATATTTGCATAATTAATCCTTTTTAGTTTATAACTTGTTTTAATTTCTATCCTAAGGTTTCAATACTTTGCAAAATGAGTCCTTACACTTATAACTTCTAGGAAATGTCAAAAACAGTCCCAAGACTTTATAGTTTCAGGAATTTACGATATATACCCCTATGCATGTAAAGTTTTGAAAACTAGTCCTAAATGCATGTAAATTATATTTTAACATAGCAGCTAAGTTTCTAAGCTCATGTTTAGCTAATATATGTTTAAATAAGTCACCTAATTCAGATTATAGCATGTAATAGAGCAATTTAGCACATAAACACATAATTTTCTAAATCTAGGGTTTCAAAATGAAAACTTCTAAAACTAAATGAACAAGGCTATCCTATGGGTTCTAATGCATGTTCTAAGAGTCCTAGGTCTATTCTAAGGTTACTAGATCAAAATTTAAGGCTTACCTAGGTCGTTATGAGTTAACGAGGCAACTAGGGTTTCTAGGGCTTCTCTCGGCTCAAACCACAACTCGACACTACCAAGGCTTCTATACTCGACTTCTATGGCTTCTAAGGTCTTAGTACTATAGAATTTAAGTGAGGCAAAGAGGAGAAGAGGTGTGGAGTGAAATGGAGGGGAGGGGAGGGTATTTATAGCCGCGTATGGAGTAGCGACCAAGGAAAGGGGCTGCCATGTGTCGAGGTGAGGTCGACTAAGCTGAGCTATGGAGGGTTGTGGCATGTCTAGAGGATGATGAGTACGAGCTAGGAGGTAGCTAGGGGGCGTCATAAGCCGGTTGTGGTGGTTAAGAGCCGAGAGAGGCGGTTTTGGGCAAGGTGGTGACAAGTAGGTGATCCACCTACTTGCTTGGGTGGTTAGAGGTGCTAGGGTGGTTGCTTACTTATTAGGGAGGTGCTAGGGTGGTTGCTTGGTTAATTTGAGGTGCTTAAGTATCATAGTTTAAGTGTTTAGATCAAATTCTAACCTAGTTTTGTATAGTGAGAGTTTAAAGTTTTACCTAGGGTTTAGTGTTTTATTCGGGGTCCTAATGGTGTTTAGTAACTAATATAATGTCCTAAGTGGGTTATACTAAGTGGTGATAACTTATGGTAAAGATTTGGGATAGTTTAGACCTAGTTTCGAGAAGTTATGACCTAATTAAGGTTTTGTGATTATATGACTTGTACCTAAGTTTTAGGGAGTTGTACTATGATCTAGGGAATCTAATATATCCTAAAGTAACTAATGTAACTCATATCTATGCCTTAAATACTTTCATGTTAGTTCAGATAAGCAATTAGGGTTTTTAAGGCTAACCGGGAACACATAGGTTCATTTAGGGTTTTCTAGCAAGTATGGTATATTAGAGTGATAGTTTTCTTAGTGAAAATATGTTTATAACCTTGACTTGACATACCGGGATGTTTACATCAAGTAAACATGGTAGTGGTTGGCATAGGTGGATACATGAGCTTGTCTAGAGGTTAGTTAGGTTATAAGGATATAATAAAGCAAAAATTTAACTCGGGAAAATCTTATAGGCATTTCTATTCCTAGATTGTGCTTAGTGAGGGCCTAAGTTAAGTTAGTAATGCATTTCTAATCCTATTGTGCTTAGTGAGGGCTTAAGTTAAGTTAGTGAGGCATTTCTAACCTAAGGGGATGTTAGTGGGTTATTACAAGGAAGAAGAGATAGGGGTCCAGGAAGGTGGTCAAACCCGGACCACTCACCACTGAGTCCTCTGTCTCAAAGCCTAGCAAAAGAGGGCAATCACAGACCTTGACTGCTGACACCCTCAATATAATAGCCGTTTCACTGACCCCAAAACAAAAACCAACGGAGGGCACTGAGACATCACACTCAATGTCCTCGAGCGAACCCATTCCCAAAGGCTCTTATGACATACACAAGTCAGTGGAGTCAGAATCAACTCAACTTCCACATCCTGCTAAAGGCTCTGGCAAATCACAACCAGGGTCTCAGGGAGCACGGGGTCCTATATCCTCGGTGGGGCAGCACTACTCCACTAAGACGGGGACCCACACCCTCTCACATCCTGCTAAAGGCTCGGGTAAACCACAACCCAAGCATCAGGGAGTTACTATCCCAAAACCTTCGACAGGCTAGTTCAAGCTTGTTGGAAAGGGGGACATAACCATTCACTCGCCTGATGAGGACATTTGCAAATCAAAGCTTTTGTCCAAGGGCACCAAATCTCATCCCAAAGACTCAGAGAGACATCTACAACCCGTTGATAGGGAAACAACACTCACGGTTCCTAAGGATGGCACTGGGAAACACCCATCAGTGTCTAAAGGGGCCTCAGGGGACAAAGACTTAGGGGGCATGCGACCACCCACTTATATGGAACCTAAACACACTCCTGGAGGTGCGCATCACTTGGAAACTGGCTCTGAGGACCAGGCAGATAAAACCCAGTATGCTGGATTTGAGGGGTCAGGACCTGGCCAAAACCAAGGTAAGTCTTCTAATGAAGAGGAGCCGGCTAACCCACTTTTGCAGATTCAGTCCATGGCTGATATTTAGGCAGCTCTTTTCTCAGATGATGAATTTCATAGTGAAGAGGAAGTGTTCGAAGCTGGGGAGGATATGGACACTGAGGAGCAAATCACTGAACCAATTCCTCAATCTCCTCAGTCTCCTGACCATGAAGTTGTTGATTCACATTCAGAGTCTTAGCCTTCTGATGATGATACAACCCCTCTCACTGAGAGATTTTTTGTCAAGTTCATAAAGAAGGCCACCAATGCCTTATTCCGTGGGGTCACTGATGAAGTGTTTGACATGCACACTGAGTAGGCCGTTCATTACTTCAATCTCAAGGATTTGGTTGAAGCATTTCATGATGATGTCATGGAACAAAATTCATCTATTGACTTCTCACTGACAAAGTTGGTCTCATACCTCAACCAGGTTATTGAGTCCCTCAACATGCTGAATGCAGGGGTTAAGTCTGTTCAAGAATGTGTCAAAGATGATCCTAAACTCACCAGGAAGCTCCTTCAGGCATCAGAGACCTATCAGCAAAACTCAGTGAACCTCACTGAGCTACTTACCTTGATGAAGTCCTCCAATCTTCAGGCCTTCAATACTTCAGTAGAGTATGTCAAGTCCTCTCTCACTGCCTTGGAACAATCAGTGGCAGCTCAGTCTCAGGCTTCAACCTCTATGGCCTAGAATCTTGGTTCACGAATGACAAAAATTGAAGGTGCTCAGGCGTCTCTTGAAGCCAAAGTCTCTACCATTCAACAGAACACGTCTGACATCAAGTGCATGATGACTGAGATTTACCAAGCTTTCAAGGGTACCACTCCCTCAGCATTAGTAAGACCTCCAACTCTTGCCATCACACTGTCTCCGGCAACAGTTGAAGGGGAGAATGTCACTGATGCCCCTTCCACTGAAGCACAAGATTCTACTGATGCTGCTTCAAGAGAAGCTACTGATGTTGCATCAAGAGGAAAACCCTCTCACACTGAGGGGGAGCATGTCACTCAGACCACTCCCATCTCATCATATCAGCCTCATGAAGCAACAATTTCCTCAACACACTAGCAGGATAAAGGCAAAGGCATTCTCACAACAACTGAGCCTGAAATTCGGTTGGTGCCTGCTTCCTCCCTCGTCAGGCGTGACCCTGATGAGCCCATCAAGGTTCCATATGAAATTAATGGAGTGGTATATCAACTCACTGAATCAGAAATACAAGCTCATATGGAAATAGATGAGAAACTAAGGAAAATGGCCCAGGAAGAAAGAATGAGCAAGCCTTCCCTTATAAAGATTGTGTATGAGGAGGCTTAGAAAATTGGGCTGGACACCAAGGCACTGGCTGGTGGGCAAGCTGGTGCAGCCTTCAAAAAGGCTCAGGAAGAGGAATGGAGTGCTCTTCAAAAAGAAAGGGAAGAAAAGCACAGAAAGGATGCTCAGGTTAGGAAAGACAGGATAGAAAGGTATACCTAGGTGATGAAAGAAAGACTGAGACCTGAAACCATCACTGACATTCAGATTCACCGCAACACCATTCCTGCTATAGTCACTGTTTTCCAGGGACCTGACCAAAGAATACTTGATGTTCACAAACCATTCAAGTTTTCTGAATTTGGCATCACTGAACTGGATGAACTTCGACCTATCATTGCCAAGAAGCAAAACGTTGTAGTCCATGAACTTCTAAAGTCACTGAAGCTTAGGTACGATTGGCTGAAGAAAATGCCTGAAGTGCTTGATATTCCCTCTCTCCTTCCTGCTTCATCAACTCAGGCTGCTCCACCAAAGATCTCCAAAAGGAAAAGGAAGCCAGTTGAATTGGAGCCTGAGATCAAGGTCCCTGTGTTAGATTGAAACAGGTCTCTTCCTGAAGGAATCAACTTCGTGAACAACGTGGTCCTTAAGGAACCTGAAAGAGGCATGTGCTTCACTGATGAATATGGGAACCATGCCTTCCAAAGATGGTCTAACATGGATAGGGCTGGGATCAAGGCAATGCTTGGATATCTCATGATGGCGTCTCCCTTCAAGAGTGCTGCAAATATGAGGTTCTGCCTGGACCTGAAAGTTGTGATTGAGGAACATCCTGACAAGCATCTACTGAGATCAAAGAGAGCAAAGCTTGAAGCCCTTGGTTACAAACTGAATATCTGAATCTGCAACAACTATCTTTTTTTGTGTTTTGTAATTTTTCTAAGGATTTGTAATAGCTATTAATGAAAATTGAAGTTTTTTTTTTTAAGTTATTAGTGTCCTATTCAAATTACATTAACACTCAGTGAGAGATGAAGACCCCTACCCACTCACACTGAATCATGAAACACTTAGGCTATTTGTATATCTAAATAAGGGGAGACAGTTGGGTCACTGAATTCCCCAAACTTCGTCTAACTAGGATTTGAACATAAAATAACCTAAGTGTTTAATATCCGTAAACACTAACAAGTCACTGAGTGAACAGTTGCTTAGTGAGTCATCTTCAGGATGCTTAGAACGAGCCTATGATGAAAGGTTCCCCATTCAGTGAGGCGGAACTCAGTGAGTGGCATCTAAGCCAAGAAGAAGGTGATGGGTTCAGTGAGGATGACAGTAACTCACTGAACCCCCAGGACTCCTCAACAACTATTGATGTACTGAAGACTGAAGACCTGAAGACTGATGAATAGGCGGGACAAAGCTGGAAACATTTGAAACTATGAATGGGTGTCCCTAACAACCTGAAGTCAAACTTTCCCTGAAAGGCATAAAGTCAGGATGGTGTCATCACTGTGCATCAAAAGGCACATTGTCTTTTACCCAATATAGTCCATTGTAACAAATAAAAAATATGTAAGTATTTTGTCTCTACTAGCTTAGGTCATCAATTGTCTTTATCAATAATGTTGTAATTCACTTGTGTATAAATAGGTAGCATAAGTGAGGAGTAAAAGTTGACAAGTTTGTGCAATTAATACTTAGATATTCACAAACAACTTTTACTCCTTCAAAGAACAATATAGTCCCTGAGATAGCTGGTGTGTCGGAATTGCACCAGGCTTTACCTCTCGAGGGATCTCGAGAAGCATACAACCCCCACCAGGCAGTGTATCTGCTCGTTGTAGTATAGTATAGTGACAAGTACCGGGGGATTGATCGTTCAACTCAGGAATAGTGTCGCTAGGATTAGAAAACCTAAAAACTAGGTCTAGAGATGAGGGATGATTCTTTTTGTATTTTTATATTTTATGAAAGCAAATAAAAATATCGGTTTTTGAAGAGTGGGCGGAATTAGTTGCTAGTCAACTAACCCAATTACTAATGATGCAATCAAAATAAAATGACAAAAATGAAAATATACTAATTAAACTAATATGGTGTGAACAATAGATGGGAGAATTGTGTTTACTTAGATTTCACTACTCCCTAGATATCTTTTACAGGTTAATTACTTGTTATAGTTGCGTGGATGACGGGTTATATTCCTTAATACCATTCATGGGGTGGTGTACTTACTTCCCCAATTCTATAAGCTTCTACTTCACTCCTATGTCGAGCCTGCAAGAAGCTCCTAACATGGGATCACTAGAATTCGCTCATGCATTAAATATAACCATAAAAACCTAGTACACATCGGTTCATGTTTCTTAAGACGTTCAAGCAAGTTACACAATGGAGATCTGCCAGTTTTCTTAAGCCTAACATTGAAATCATTCATCCATTACAACTATAAACAAGCAATCAACCTATAATTAACGTCTAGGTTTCATTACATCTAAGCAAACATACAATAGATCTAGCCTAGAATGTTAAAATCAAGACAAGCGTAAGATATATTCAAACAACACATAGACATATTGAATGAATTGAAAGGATACTTATCTCAATTGAACATGAAGGGTTTCAAGGGGTGAAAACCCTTGAAAATACTGTTATAGATGAGCTAGGGTTTATTAGGTTCGACCTTAAAATTCTCCACACAAGTTCCTCTCTTATGAATGATAATTAGAAAAGTATATATATATATATTTCATGAGGTGACGGCGTCAAGAAGAAAGTTCTGACGTCGTTATCTCGCCGCCAAAAAATCTTCTCGGATTTCCTAGATCCAGGTCTGACGCCGTCATGTGTATTTTTGTTCTTGGCCGTCACCACTTTTATTCTTGATGCCCTTCTTCTGACGCCGTCACGTTTTCTTTGAGCCGTCATCCATTTTGCTCTTGACGCCGTCATAAAATCCTTCTTGATGCCTGATGAGGCGAAAAATGATCCGTTTTTAGGGGGTCATTTAAGCCCGAATCCGACTTTATTTGATCAAATATTGCCCTAAATCGTTCCTTTTGTGATTTTAGGTGTTTGGAGAGTGAATTCTGGAAAAGAAGCTATTTTGGACGTTTTTGGAGCATAAAAGTGAAGAAAACGGCTAAGTACCAAATTTCCATGCTAAAAATACAAGGTGACGGCGTCAAGACCACCATCTTGACGGCGTCAGACATGAGGAATTAAACACCGAAGGTGGTGACGGCGTCAGATGGATTCGTGACGGCGTCAAAGTGGCAAAAATAATATACCGTGGGTGGTGACGGCGTCACATAGGCCGTCATAAGTGGATCAAGGCTGTCCGAGGAAGTATATGGCGGCGAGGTGACGGCGTCACAAGTAACTCTTGACGCCGTCAGACTGTTTTTCCTATATATAGTTTTCTAGTTTTTTTCATAAAAAAAAGAGAAGTTTTGGTGAAACCCTAAAGACGATTTTGGTGCCTCTTTTACAGGTTTTTCAAGGGTTCCAAACCCTTGAGACCTTGCATTGTAATTGAGATAAGTGTACTTTCAATTCAATCAATATGTCTATGTGTTGGTTGTTTATATCTTGTTCTTGTCTCAATTCCATTATGCTAGGCTAGATCTCTTTTGTGTTTGCTTAGATCTAATGAAACCTAGATGTTGATTATGTGTTGATTATTTGTCTATTCTTGTTTTGAATGAATGATTTATATGTTAGGCTTAAGAAAACTGGCAGATCTCCAAATGGTAACATGCTTGAACGTCTTAAGAAACATGAATCGAGGCGTACTAGGTCTTTATTGGTTGTATTTAATGCATGAGTCACTGTTTACAATCCCTATAGTTGTGCTGGGTCATGGTGTAGGAGGAGATAAGAGCTCATAGAGTTGGGGAGTTATGTATGCCACCCCACGAATGGTATTAAGGAATACAATCCGTCATTCATACAAGTGTAACAAGTAATTAACATGTAAAAGATATCTAGGGAGTAATGAAGTCTAAGTAAACACAATTTCTCCAATTACTGCTCACAACTTTAGTATAATTAGTTTAATTTCATTTTCATTATTTTATTTTAATTATATAATAGCTTTGGGTTAGTTGAATAGCAACTAATTCCGCCCACTCTTCCAAAACCCGAGATTTTACTTGCTTTCATAAAAATATAAAAAATACAAAAATAATCATCCCTCACCTCTAGAACTATTAATTAGGTTTTCTAATCCTAGCGACACTATTCCTAAGCTGAACGATCAATCCCCCAGTACTTGTCACTATACTATACTACAACGATCAGGTACACTGCCTGGTGGGGGTTGTAAGCTTCTCGAGATCCCTCGAGAGGTAAAGCAAGGTGCAATTCCCACGCATCAAGTTTTTGGCGCCGCAGCCCGGGGAATAGTTATTGTCTAGGTTAGAATTTCTTTTTATTAGGTCTACTTGCTAGATTCCTTTCTAGTAAGATTTTATTTTTATTTTTTTTAGGATTTCTTTAGTCTATCTTTTTCTTTGTGTGTTTGTTCGTAATTTCCATTGACTATTCCGTTCACCATTATGGAGTACGCGAATCCACCATACCACCAACCAAAAAGGCCATTCTACCCTGTTGACATCTCGAATTTCAAACAATATCAAGATGAACCCTTATATGATGCATGGACTCGTTTTAAAATTTTACTTCGAAAATTCCCTCATCATAGTTTCTCTTTATCATCCCTAACTGAAACCTTTTACTATCGTGTCAGCCAATGTGACCAAATGCGCGTCGATGATTTTGCCAATGGGGGCCCTAGGGAATTAAATGATGAAGAAGCGTGGGATACCATAGAAAACTGTGCCCAATATTATTATAGAGTAGACAACCCAACAAACAACATCACAAATCAATCAAAAACAAGTTTGAAGGAGCAAACAGGAAGTTTGTTTGGGGATGAATATACTCATGTTGAGATACCTAGTTGGATGGCACCTAATATCATAGTACAAAACAAACATATAGGTAATCTAGGTACAATGGAGGATGAGGTGGACAATTCAAGCCCACAAAGTACCTCACAAGTCCTACCATCATTTGAGGCACATACACCGCCCGTGACTTACCCGGAAGAAGTAGAAGAGACTATAGGAACCCCAATTGAGGTAGAACCCTTGGACCAAGCACCACTAGAGGATATAGGTTTGAATACTTATAATGATAACCTTACTCTTAGTTCTAGGGAAGTTCCTAGTTTTGATGAACCGGAGCCTCAACCAAAACCGTTACCTAATCTTCCATCCTTGGATGTGAATTTAGGAATTGAGATAGGTTCCGATCCACCCATCAAACCATATAGTCCGGGTAGTCTTAGGATAAAGGGAGTGGACTCTAAGCCTTGTAGAGAGGAAGCCAATATAGGAGTGGAAAATGACCTTACATGCTTACATCACCCATTTATGATTGATCACAAGAAACATTACGGGTTTAAACCGGGTTTATTAGGTCAAGATGGATCCCCAACTAGGAGTTTTTCGAAGTTGATAGAAAATGATCCATTTCTAGGAGAAAATCTTAATCCACCCATTAACCCGATTGAATTTGGTAAGGTTATGATGATAGGAGCACAACCCTTTGAGCATATAATTCATTCACCACTCTTTCCTCACGTGGCATACTTCCACCGAGATGGTGGGTATCGCTACTTCCACCCGCACTTAATCCTAAGTGTAGGGAAAACCTCACCTTTATCCGTGAAATAAGGGTAGAGTCAGGCTCGTGACTCGAACAAAAACAAGCGCTTATTGGGAGGCAACCCAAGCTTTATTTATTTATTTGTTTGTTTGTTTATGTGTTTGTTATTTGCTTCCGTATGCATATTTTATTTTTATTGTTGGTTGATCATGTCTCTAAATTAAAATGTGGAAATACTTTACTATGTTGTTTGGCTTAGTCTTAACTTCAACCTAAAGGTATTTTTGCAAAAGATAAGTGTAAGGGGAAACCCCAAATATGTTTTTAAGAAACAAACCGATCATGATTCTCCACAATATTAAATGAACATGTATATTCGTATTTGTTAGAGTCAAATGCTTGTATTGAGTCATAATGAAGTTTTGCAGGATTTTCCAGGAAGTAGGACAAAGTTTTTCCAGAAATTTTCCGGAAACTTAACATAAGAATTTCTGCAGGTCCATTCTGACGGCGTCAGGGTATTGCTCTTGACGGCGTCAGGATGTAAAATCTGGAAATTTTACCGGTTTTGTTTTTCTAACGGAGTCTTATGGTTTTTGTGAATTATTAAGTTTTATAATCTCCAGGAAATCTGCAAACTTCATTCCACAAGCATTATATCTTACTTTGTTTTCTAGGATTTAGTAACTTATATAGGATGCCGCCGATTTTACGCGAGGTTGCCTTGTCTACTTTTGTCTGGATTTACAGGTTATTTATGACAAGAAGATGATTTATATTCTGGAAGGGAAGCTTTGATTGTTCATTTTCTTGGAGGAAGATTTAACCTGGCCAACCTAAAATCCATACCGAGCGAATCAGGGGAGTATTCGATTTCATTCTCTTTACTTTTTTAACTTTTACATTCTTTACTTGAACATTGGGGACAATGTTCATCTTAAGTGTAAGGGGAGAGTAAAAAGATGATACCTTACATATGCACTTTCGCTTGAGTTTGTTTTGTTTGATAGTAGATGAGTAATAAAACTACGAGAAATACTTGTTAGTGTAATTTTAGCGCCAAATTTAAAATTTTTTACAACATTTAGGAGTGAAACTTTAGCCATAGCAAGCGTCTCATGGATAGGAGGTTGTATGACTAGCACATAACCGTATATTCAGAAAAATTTTCCACCCAAAAATGTGAGGTTCGCCTTTAGATTTGATAGGAAAAGCATTTATTATTGGTGCTTATGAGTGTACCGGTAGCATTTAGATTCTAGAACTTGCGTTAGTGATGCATCCCGAGACCGCTAGTGAGACTACATTCGTGTGGTAGGATTTACTACATGAAAAGAGGCATTAGGATCACCCTTGTGTTAAACCCGTATTATAATTACTTGACCATTTAAGTCATATTACTTGGCTAGTTAAGTCAACTAATTTTTCCCACACCCTTAGCGTTGTACTCATTTTTAGTACACGAAACCCCTAGTACACCCCTCCGAGCCTATCTTTTCGTTTCTAACTTTAAGCATTTTACTTAAAGGAAGAATTTGTTACACCCCACTTAAATGTATACCCAAATTGCCTTAGCCTTCCGTGTATGCGCTCATTTTTAGTGCATTATTGTTATTTGTTAGACCCTAAGTTAACTTTCTAATTGATTACATGGTTGCTAAGTCGAGTCATATCCTTGTACATATTGTTTTGGGACGATTGAGACTCATGGGTAAGTACTTAATTTATGGAGTAATGGGGAAGAACATCACTTATTACCCCCATACGTGCGTTAATCTTAAAAGTGCTCCAAGTGTTTTAATTTTCTTAATTCGAGTCACTAGAATAGTTTAATGTAAAGTATGTAAAGATTCAAGTGTAAGGGGAACTCTCATCCCCTATGATGTATTATTTTGGATGGTAGGGTAAGAGTGTATGCAAAAAAAAAAAAAAAAAAAAAAAAAAAAAAAAAAAAAAAAATCGAAAAAATTAAGAAAAAGAAAAAAAAATAGAAAAAAGAAAAAGAGAAAAAAACATACGGACTACCATCCCGTTTTCATTCTATATTTATTTTATGTTTTTGTTATTTTTCATTTATTAGCTTAAGTCGAGTCTAGTCTTGGCTTAGCAACGCCATCTTGTACATGTAATTAACCAAGATTGTTAACTCGCCACCAGTAAAACTTCCTTTATCCAACAAAACCGTGTAATTCATATCCCTACACCTAACGTTATAACCCTTTAAAAGACCTCTTTGATAGTTTATCGTAGGTGCTTACGCCATGTGGTGGAGGTTTGATCCTTTCCCAAGCCTATGGTAATCTATTTTGCTATGACAGGTAGTGAGAGATATCTTCCATTTCCATAATGTTATATTACTTTATTACACCCGAGAGATGTGAGTATCTAAACACTATTTGTGAGGTGCTTGTGTATGACCTCCGTGCTTGTCTATTGGTCTTAAGTGGAACGATTATTTGTTGTAATTACTTTTATATTAGTGTTAAATGACCCCTAACTTGTCTTTTGAGTAGAATAAAAGCTCATTTGCTTGAGGACAAGCAAATCTCAAGTGTAAGGGTATATGATGAGGCGAAAAATGATCCATTTTTAGGGGGTCATTTAAGCCCGAATCCGACTTTATTTGATCAAATATTGCCCTAAATCGTTCCTTTTGTGATTTTAGGTGTTTGGAGAGTGAATTCTGGAAAAGAAGCTATTTTGGACGTTTTTGGAGCATAAAAGTGAAGAAAACGGCTAAGTACCAAATTTCCATGCTGAAAATACAAGGTGACGGCGTCAAGACCACCATCTTGACGGCGTCAGACATGAGGAATTAAACACCGAAGGTGGTGACGGCGTCAGATGGATTCGTGACGGCGTCAAAGTGGCAAAAATAATATACCGTGGGTGGTGACGGCGTCACATAGGCCGTCATAAGTGGATCAAGGCTGTCCGAGGAAGTATATGGCGGCGAGGTGACGGCGTCACAAGTAACTCTTGACGCCGTCAGACTGTTTTTCCTATATATAGTTTTCTAGTTTTTTTCATAAAAAAAAAGAGAAGTTTTGGTGAAACCCTAAAGACGATTTTGGTGCCTCTTTTACAGGTTTTTCAAGGGTTCCAAACCCTTGAGACCTTGCATTGTAATTGAGATAAGTGTACTTTCAATTCAATCAATATGTCTATGTGTTGGTTGTTTATATCTTGTTCTTGTCTCAATTCCATTATGCTAGGCTAGATCTCTTTTGTGTTTGCTTAGATCTAATGAAACCTAGATGTTGATTATGTGTTGATTACTTGTCTATTCTTGTTTTGAATGAATGATTTATATGTTAGGCTTAAGAAAACTGGCAGATCTCCAAATGGTAACATGCTTGAACGTCTTAAGAAACATGAACCGAGGCGTACTAGGTCTTTATTGGTTGTATTTAATGCATGAGCCACTGTTTACAATCCCTATAGTTGTGCTGGGTCATGGTGTAGGAGGAGATAAGAGCTCATAGAGTTGGGGAGTTATGTATGCCACCCCACGAATGGTATTAAGGAATACAATCCGTCATTCATACAAGTGTAACAAGTAATTAACATGTAAAAGATATCTAGGGAGTAATGAAGTCTAAGTAAACACAATTTCTCCAATTACTGCTCACAACTTTAGTATAATTAGTTTAATTTCATTTTCATTATTTTATTTTAATTATATAATAGCTTTGGGTTAGTTGAATAGCAACTAATTCCGCCCACTCTTCCAAAACCCGAGATTTTACTTGCTTTCATAAAAATATAAAAAATACAAAAATAATCATCCCTCATCTCTAGAACTATTAATTAGGTTTTCTAATCCTAGCGACACTATTCCTAAGCTGAACGATCAATCCCCCGGTACTTGTCACTATACTATACTACAACGATCAGGTACACTGCCTGGTGGGGGTTGTAAGCTTCTCGAGATCCCTCGAGAGGTAAAGCAAGGTGCGATTCCCACGCATCAATGCCGTCATCTACTGTTCCCAGCAAGGAAAATTAAGACTTTGCCGTTTTCTTCACTTTTATGCTCCAAAAATGTCCAAAATGCTTCCTTTTCCAGAATTCACTCCCAAAGTACCTAAAATCACAAAAGGAATGTTTTAAGGCAATATTTGATCAAATAAATTCCAATTCCGGCTTAAATGACCCCCTAAAAACGGATCATTTTTCGCCTCATCATATACCTTTACACTTGAGATTTGCTTGCCCTCAAGCAAATGCGCTTTTATTCTAGTCAAAATACAAGTTAGGGGTCATTTAACACTAATATAAAAGTAATTACAACAAATAATCGTTCCACTAAAGACCAAAGACAAGCACGGAGGTCATACACTAGCACCTCACAAATAGTGTTTAGATACTTACATCTCTCGGGTGTAATAAAGTATATATCACAAAATGGAAATGGGAAACATCTCTCACTACCTGTCATAGCAAAATAGATTACCATAGGCTTGGTAAAGGATCAAACCTCCACCACATGGCGTAAGCACCTAGGATAAACTATCAAAGAGGTCTTTTAAAGGGTTGTAACGTTAGGTGTAGGGATATGGAATACACGGTTTTGTTGGATATAGGCAATCTTTACTGGTGGCGAGTTAATCATCTTGGTTAATTACATGTACAATATGGCGTTGCTAAGCCAAGAATAGACTCGACTTAAGCTAATAAATGAAAAATAACAAAAACATAAAATAAACATAGAATGAAATGGGATGGTAGTCCGTATGTTTTTTTCTCTTTTCTTTTTCTATTTTTTTACTTTTTTTTTCTTTTTTTTTTTTTTTTTTTTTTTTTCGATTTTTTTTTCATACACTTTTACCCTACCATCCAAAATAATACATCATAGGGAATGAAAATTCCCTTTACACTTGAATTTTTACATACTTTACAATAAACTAATCTAATGACTCGAATCAAGATAATCAAAACACTTGGAGTACTTTTAAGATTAACGCACATATGGGGGTAATAATATGATGTTCTTCCCCATTACTCTATAACAATAGTACTTTACCCATGAGTCCCAATCGTCCCAAAACAATATGTACAAGGATATGACTCGACTTAGCAACCATGTAATCAATTAGATAATTAACTAAGGGTTTAAACATATAACAATAATGCACTAAAGATGAGTGCATACACGGAAGGCTAAGGCAATTTGGGTGTACATTTAAGTGGGGTGTAACAAATTCTTCCTTTAAGTAAGACGCTTAAAGTTAGAAACGAAAAGATAGGCTCGGAGGGGAGTACTAGGGGTTTCGTGTACTAAAAATGAGTACAACGCTAAGGTGTGGGAAAAATTAATTGACTTTACCAGCCAAGTAATATGACTTAAATGGTCAAGTAATTATGATACGGGTTTAACACAAGGGTGATCCTAATGCCTCTTATCATGTAATAAATCCTACTACACGAATGTAGTCTCACTAACGGTCTCGGGATGCATCACTAACGCAAGTTCTAGAATCTAAATGCTACCGGTACACTCATAAGCACTAATAATGAATGCTTTTTCTATCAAATCTAATGGCGAACCTCACATATTTGGGTGGAAAATTTTTCTGAGTGGTACGGTTTTGTGCTAGTCATACGACTCCTATCCATGAGACGCTTGCTATGGCTAAAGTTTCACTCCTAAATGTTGTAAAAAATTATAAATTTGGCGCTAAAATTACACTAACAAGTATTTCTCATAGTTTTATTACACACCTACCATCAAACAAACAAACTCAAGCGAAAGTGTATCCTATGAGGTATCATTATTTTACCCTCCCCTTACACTTAGGATGAACATTGTCCCCAATGTTCAATTAAAGAATGTAAAAGTAAAACAGGTAAAAGAATGAAAGCAAATACTCCCCTGATTCGTTCGGTGTGGATAGTGTGGTAACAAGGTTAGATCTTCCTCCAAGAAAATGAACAATCAAAGCTTCCCTTCCAGAAAAATAAATCATCTTCTTGTCATACATAACCTGTTAAGCATGAGAAAACAAACAAGGAAACCTCGCGTAAAATCGACGGCAATCTATATATGCTAACAAAACCTAGATAACAATGTAAGATATAATGCTTGTGGAATGATGTTTGCAGATTTCCTGGAGATTATAAAACTAAAGATTCAACAAAAACTTTAAGACTCCATTAGAAAAACAAAACTAGCAAAATTTCCAGATTTTTACACATGACGCCGTCAGGAATTTCTTCCTAACGCCGTCAGAAGTGACCTGCAGAAATTCTTATGTTAAGTTTTCAGAAAATTTCTGGAAAAACTTTGTCCTACTTCCTGGAAAATCCTGCAAAATATCATTATGACTCGATACAAGCATTTGACTTTAACAAATACGAATATACATGTTCATTTTGTATTGTGGAGAATCATGATCGAGTTTTGTTTCTTAAAAACATATTTGGGGTTTCCCCTTACACTTATCTTTTGCGAAATACCTTTGGATGAAGTTAAGACAAAGCCAAACAACAAAATAAAGTATTTTCACCATTTTAATTTTGAAACATGATTTACCAACAATAAAAATAAAGCATGCATACGGAAACAAATAACAATCAAACAAATAAAAATCACACAAAACATGGGTTGCCTCCCAAGAAGCGCTTTTCTTTATTTACGAGTCTTGTAGCTAGACTCAAGGTCATGGGTTACTACGTGACCTCATTGTTGGTTTCACTCTCTAGGTCATCTCCTATACCAGTTTTGTATTCCAGACCTAGTTGCAAGCATTCTTTGTAGAAACCAAGTATCCTATTCATCACATACTCTACTCCTCTACGTCTATCCTCATCATTCCTATAGTAAACCGCTTGCTTGTGTTCTTTTTCTATGTTCGATAGGAGGCGGTATTGTTCAATCTTATAGGGCATTTGGTAGGCAATCTCATCATTCTCCTCCTTAAATCTAACTATCCCTAAAGTCGGATCATAACTCATCTTAGTGGCCTCAACGAATGGTCTTCCGAACACTACTTGGCTTAGGCAATCATCTATCACCGGACGAGTGTCTCCACTATCATGAAATCGATCTCATAAGTGAAATTTCCGACAATCACATGCAATCCTTTCACTCTACCTACAAAATTACTTATCAAATTCTTATTGGGCATCATCCTATAACCAAGTTGTTTCTTCATTACCCAATTATAATAAGTCCTAGTCATGATGTTTATAGGAGACCTAGGATCGATATAAGCTTTCCATACATGCATATGCCCAATGTTGCATGGTATGTTGATGTTAGAGGGATCTCCCATTTTAATAATAGGTGAACCAAGGATATATGGTGTCTCAGGATCATCGAATAAATCCTTGTGATATTCTCGTTCTTCCTTGGTGGGCAACTTATCAAAGTATTCTTCTATGTTTTCTACTTCCTCTAACTTTTCTCCCTTATTAACCTCAACTTCTTTAATTTCATCCCTAGTCTCGGTGTCTACTCCAACTTCATCCTTGTCACTTTCTTCTATCTCCTTATCAATTGGTTTAACGGTGACAACATTGACAAAGTGGACGTGTTTGGATGACGAGGGGTCCTTAGTTTGGATTCCACTATTGGCGTCCCTAGTGTCCTTCCTAGGTGTAGTTAACACTTGGTTGTTGAGGGCTTTCAACAAGTTGTCAATCTTATTGGTCATCTTCGTTTGTTGTTGATTGAATTCGGTTTCAAACTTAGCTATGCGAGCTTCTTGAGATGCCATAAACTTGGACATCAATCCTTCAAGATTGTTGGTACTACCATAGTTGTTAGAAGGATTGTTGTTGAAAGTACGGTTGGAGGGTGGACCGTTTGGTTGGTAACGATTAGGCGGATTGGAAGAATTGTTTTGGTTTTGTTTCCACCTAAGGTTTGGGTGATTTTTCCAAGATGGGTTGTAGGAATCACCGTAAGGGTTTGGCTCGGGTTTGAAAGTGTACCACTTATCTCCCGCTTTGTCGGTACGCGAGGATGCGTAGTCCGCAAAAGCTGTTCCGGGGAGTTCCACGCAATCACGAGTGTCATGGGGACCACTACATAATTGGCATGAAGAAGTGATTTTATTCACTTGGCTTGAAGGCTTAGGAGCTTCGTAAGATTTCATGAGAAACTTGACTTGGTCCTCAAGTTCCATGATCCTACGGTCGGGAGTGCTAGAATTGTTCGAAGGCAAAGATATTGCCTTCACCGTTTTGTTCAAATCACGGGGATCATTCCAACTTTCGTTGTCATAGAGAGCAAGATCTTCTATGAGTTCCCATGATTCTTCCGCACTTAGATAACGTAGCTTGCCACCGGCCGATTGGTCAATGGTTCGCCATGTGGAGAGATCGATGTGGTCATAGAAGATTTGGACTTGGAGCCAAAGATCTATGCCATGATGAGGGACTTTTTGGAGCAAGTCCTTGAAACGAGTCCATGCTTCATATAGAGTTTCACCTTGACGTTGTTGGAACATCAAGATATCATTTATAAGCTTAGTAGTTCTCCCTGGTGGGAAAAATTGAGCAAGGAAACGAGTGGTGAGATCATCCCATGAGGTGATGGATCCTGCGGGTAAACGTTCAAGCCATTGACTAGCTTGATCACGTAGAGAGAATTGGAATAGGCGTAATCAGGTCGTCGTCTCTAGTTGTAACATCAAGGTCTATAGAATCTACGATTTTAGGGAAGTCCTTGAGATGTTGATTTGGATCTTCGGAACGAAGTCCATGGAATGCACATCCGCTTTGCACCAACCGGATGGTGTCGGATCGCAAGGGTGACACATTGGCTCCGGGTGAGCTCAATAGTGTTTCGATAGCCTTGGTGGCTAGGTCGGGAGTACTCTCCTAGGGTTCGGGGCCTAAGAGGTTGGTTAGCTAATGGTGGGTTTTGTGGGTGGTCTTGTTGTGGTGGGTTGATGGGTTCAAAGATGTTACCACCTTTCATAATGTCGGATGGTAAAGAGTTACGAACAAAAACACGAAGAAATAAGATAGACTAAAGAAAACCTAAAAAATAAAAATAAAATCTTACTAGAAAGGAATCTAGCTAGTAGACCTAATAAAAAAGAAATTCTAACCTAGACAATAACTACTCCCCTGGCTGCGGCGCCAAAAACTTGGTGCGTGGGAATTGCACCAGGCTTTACCTCTCGAGGGATCTCGAGAAGCTTACAATCCCCACCAGGCAGTGTACCTGATCGTTGTAGTATAGTATAGTGACAAGTATCGGGGGATTGATCGTTCAACTCAGGAATAATGTCGCTAGGATTAGAAAACCTAAAAACTAGGTCTAGAGATGAGGGATGATTCTTTTTGTATTTTTATATTTTATGAAAGCAAATAAAAATCTCGGTTTTTGGAAGAGTGGGCTGAATTAGTTGCTAGTCAACTAACCCAATTACTAATGATGCAATCAAAATAAAATGACAAAAGTGAAAATAAACTAATTAAACTAATATGGTGTGAACAATAGATGGGAGAATTGTGTTTACTTAGATTTCACTACTCCCTAGATATCTTTTACAGGTTAATTACTTGTTATAGTTGCGTGGATGAAGGGTTATATTCCTTAATACCATTCATGGGGTGGCGTACTTACTTCCCCAATTCTATAAGCTCCTACTTCACTCCTATGTCGAGCCTGCAAGAAGCTCCTAACATGGGATCACTAGAATTCGCTCATGCATTAAATATAACCATAAAAACCTAGTACACATCGGTTCATGTTTCTTAAGACGTTCAAGCAAGTTACACAATGGAGATCTGCCAGTTTTCTTAAACCTAACATTGAAATCATTCATCCATTACAACTATAAACAAGCAATCAACCTATAATTAACGTCTAGGTTTCATTACATCTAAGCAAACACACAATAGATCTAGCCTAGCATGTTAAAATCAAGACAAGCGTAAGATATATTCAAACAACACATAGACATATTGAATGAATTGAAAGGATACTTATCTCAATTGAACATGAAGGGTTTCAAGGGGTGAAAACCCTTGAAAATACTGTTACAAACGAGCTAGGGTTTATTAGGTTCGACCCTAAAATTCTCCACACAAGTTCCTCTCTTATGAATGAAAATTAGAAAAGTATATATAGATTTCATGAGGTGATGGCGTCAAGAGGAAAGTTATGACGCCGTCATCTCGCCGCCAAAAAATCTTCTCGGATTGCCTAGATCCAGATCTGACGCCGTCATGTGTATTTTTGTTCTTGGCCGTCACCACTTTTACTCTTGACGCCCTTCTTCTGACGCCGTCACGTTTTCTCAGGGCCGTCATCCATTTTGCTCTTGACGCCGTCATCTACTGTCCCCAACAAGAAAAATTAAGACTTTGCCGTTTTCTTCACTTTTATGCTCCAAAAACGTCCAAAATGCTTCCTTTTCCAGAATTCACTCCCAAAGTAGCTAAAATCACAAAAGGAACGATTTAGGGCAATATTTGATCAAATAAATTCCAATTCCGGCTTAAATGACCCCCTAAAAATGAATCATTTTTCGCCTCATCAATAGCTCAGTGAGACCTTTAGTTGTCACTCAAACATAGTTTAGGTTTAGAGAGGAGTCATACCATACTTGTCGTTTCAATCCCAAGTATTTTTTCGCAAACACTTGGGTATAATTCTTTGATTAACTTCTAATAAGAATTAAACGTTAAATATTGTGTTTTATTTGTTTTTAATCAATTATGATGCGTGAGATTGCGCCTACGCAAAAGGTTTTACCTCTCGAGGGATCTCGAGAAGCTTGCAATCCCCACCAGGCAGTGTACCTGACCGATGTAGTATAGTGTAGTGGCAAGTACCGGGGGATTGATCGTTCTACTTGGGGAATAGTGTTCGTTAGGATCAAAACTTAATTAAACTAGGTCTAGAGGTGAGGGATGATTCTTTTTGTATTGTTATGGTTTATGGAAAGCAAGTAAAAATCTCGGGTATTGGAAGAGTGGGCGGAATTAGTTGCTAGTCAACTAACCCAATTAACTACAAATGCAATAAAAAAAAATAACAAGAAAATAAATATGAGGAAAAACAATAATGAGATAAACGTGTTTACTTAGATTCATTAATCCCTAGCTATCTTTCATTAATTGAATAGTTTGTTACAATTGCGTGGATGACGGGTTATATTCGAGCCGACAACTAGCTCCTAACATGGCCTCCTTAGTAGTTACTCGTGCATTGATGAGGCGAAAAATGAGCCATTTTTAGGGGGTCATTTAAGCCCGGAATTGAATTTATTTGATCAAATATTGCCCTAAATCGTTCCTTTTGTGATTTTAGGTACTTTTGGAGTGAATTCTGGAAAACGAAGCATTTTGGACGTTTTTGGAGCATAAAAGTGAAGAAAACGGCAAACTTAATTTTCCTTGCTGGGAACAGTACCTGACGGCGTCAAGAGGCTTTATATGACGGCGTCAAGAGATGGAACTGGTGACGGTGCAGAGAAAACATGACGGCGTCACGTATGGCCGTCAAGGTTCAAGATATGGTGATGGCCCAGAGTAATATTACACATGACGGCGTCAAATCTGGATCTAGGCAATCCGATATTACTATGGGCGGCGAGTTGACGGCGTCAGACATTTCTTCTTGACGCCGTCATGATGGAAAATCTATATATAGTTTTGCAATTTTCATTCATTAAGATATAACTTTAGAGGGATAACTTGGAGAAACCCTAGCACGAATTCTACTGTTCTTTCAAGGGTTTTTACCCTTTGAAACCTTTCATGTTCAATTAAGATAAGTATCCTTTCAATTCATTCAATATGTCTATGTGTTGTTTGAATATATCTTACGCTTGTCTTGAATTTAACATGCTAGGCTAAATTTCTTGTGTGTTTGCTTAGATGTAGTGAAACCTAGATGTTGATTATGGGTTGATTGTTTGTTTATAGTTGTTACGGATGAATGATTTCGATGTTAGGCTTAAGAAAACTGGCAGACTTCCATAGGGTAACATGCTTGTACGTCTTAAGAAACATGAACCAGTGCGTACTAGGTTATTATGGTTGTATTTAATGCATGAGCGAATTCTAATGATCCCTTGTTAGGAGCTTCTTGCAGGCTCGACATAGGAGTGAAGTAGGAGGTTATAGAGTTGGGCAAGTACGTACGCCACCCCACGAATGTTATTAAGGAATATAACCCGTCATCCACGCGATTGTAACAAACTATCAACCTGTAAAAGATATCTAGGGAGTAATGAAATCTAAGTAAACACAATTTTCCCATTATTGTTCACACCACATTAGTAATTAGCTTTATTTTCATTTTTGTTATTTTATTTTGATTGCATCTTTAGTTATTGGGTTAGTTGACTAGCAACTAATTCCGCCTACTCTTCAAAAAACCTGAGATTTTAATTGCTTTTATAAAAATATAAAAATACAAAAAGAATCATCCCTCACCTCTAGACCTAGTTTTTAGGCTTTCTAATCCTAGCAACACTATTTCTGAGTTGAACGATCAGTCCCCCGGTACTTGTCACTATACTATACTACAACGATCAGGTACACTGCCTGGTAGGGGTTGTAAGCTTCTCGAGATCCCTCGAGAGGTAAAGCCTGGTACAATTCCCACGCATCAAGTTTTTGACGCCGCAGCCCGGGGAATAGTTATTGTCTAGGTTAGGATTTCTTTTTATTAAGTCTACTTGCTAGATTCCTTTCTAGTAAGATTTTATTTTTATTTTTAGATTCTCTTTAGTCTAATTTCTTCGTGTCTTTGTTCGTAATCTCCACCATCCGCCATCATGGCAAATGATGGTTTCTATAACCTTAGAGTCACTAGGAGTCGTAGTTCCGCTAGAGACCTAGTTTTGCCCTATGCAGAACCTGAAAGGGAAATGTGTAGGCTAAGACGATCTCTCTCAACACCTGAACCATCCAACATAGCTATCAATTTTGATGAGGCCCTTTCTGAAGAAAATTCAGACCATCACCTCACACCCCCTAGATCCCAATCCAATAACGATATGAGTACCCCTGAAACTCCCATTCCTAAGCGCCTTAAGGACTACTCCTCCCCGAATCCTCGTGGCTTCTCAAATGCCATTGTCTTCCTAAACGAACACACCGATGAGGTCTTGCATGCAAGCGATGTTTGGATTGTCCAAAGTGTGTGTAAGTTTTGCGGACTAGATGATGATGACCCGATTCAACACATCAAGGACTTCTTGAAAATAGTTGACACCCTCCATACGGATGGGGCCACTAGAAACACGTCCCGATTACGATTCTTCCCTTTCACTCTTTATGAAAAAGCCAAAGAATGGTATGATAGACTTCCCTTCGAGTCTATTTTCACATGGGAGCAACTTATATCCAAGTTTTATGAGAAGTTCTTCCCAGCAGGGAAAACCTCAGTATTTAGGGATAGGATCCTCCGCTTCCGAAAGGGAAAGGACGAACCCATCCATAAATCGTGGATTAGATTCAAGGATTTAGTAAGACAAGTTCCCCATCATGGCATTGAACTTTGGCTTCTGGTCCAAATCTTCTACGACAATGTCTCCCCAGACGACCAGAACGGAATCAACAATTCTAGAAAAGGGAGATTAGCCAATCTTAGTACCGAGGAAGGGTGGAATAGGATTGAGGAATATGCTCAAGACCATGATGACACTTGGGATGAACCTGAGTCAACTGCTAGCATGTCTGAAATCACACAAACACCCTCAGATCGGCTAAGAAAAATTCACAAAAGAATGGAATACCTTGCTTGATTTGCGACTACTGTGGGGGCCAGCACGAGGTAGAGGAAGGTGGAGGAGAACCCATGACCGAACATGCGTGTTTGTCAGGACATGACATCTACGCTGACCCCTCCCTTTTTCATTTTTACCAAAACGATGATTATACTCTTTGGGGAAATCTGGTGAAGAGAAAAGAAGGGGAGGAAGGCCCTGAATATAAAATTAGAAGCACTTTTGAAGATGACCTTGGTCACTTCACTCAAGAAAAAGGCCTACAATTGAAAGGTCTTGATGAGCTCATCGCTGAGCAACAGAATGACATGGAAGAATGGTTCAACAAGCTTAACTCCACCCTTGATGACCAAGACAGGCCATCAGTAAGCCAAAAAGACCCCCTGCTCGCGGTGACTACTCGAGCTGGAACAACAACCAAGGACCCCCTTATCCGAGCTCACATCCTATCACCATTGATCTAAGCGAGCCCCACGAGGAGGAAGGTAATGTAAGCAGCGAGGCTCCCGAACAACCTTCCCTGGTGACCCCATCCCCATCAACTCCACCTAACCAACCTGTGAGAATCCCATTCCCATCCCGCCTAAAGAACCAGAAAATTAAGAACGATAATAAGAGATTCTTGTCATATCTAAAAGATTCAGTGGTCACTATACCTCTCCTTGATGCTTGCTATCACATGCCAAAGTATAGCTCATACTTTAAAAAATTACTCGCCAACCGAAAGAAACTCGAGGGTCTTGTGACTCTGGGGGAAGAATGTTCGATGGTGACCCATCGAGGGCTACCAAAAAAGGTAGATGATCCAGGCAGCTTCACCTTGCCCTGTTCCATAGGATCTCTATCAATAAAAAATGCTCTTGCCGATTTAGGGGCGAGTATCAACCTCATGCCTCACTCCATGTTCCTCAAACTAGGATACTCCGGACTAAAGCCTACCCCGTATGAACATTCAACTAGCCGATAGATCAGTCAAATATCCCGTAGGGATATGCGAGAATGTGCTAGTCAAAGTTGGAAAATTCAAATTTACGGTTGACTTCGTGATCTTGGAGATGGAGGAGGATGACTTGGTGCCCATCATCTTAGGTAGACCATTTCTTGCTACCGCTCGTGCAGTTATTGATGTTTATGACGGCAAGTTAACTTTACGAGTAGGAACCGATAGCTTAACCTTCGACATTAAAGACACTATGAATCTCTCTCTCGAAGCAGCTAACCGGCTCTATTTCATCGGGGAGGTCGATGAACTCACGGATGTCATTGACAACTGTGTTGATGAATAGGTCGAAGAAGGCTGGTTACGGGATGAGAGTTTCCTCCCCTTATTGGAGGAAGAAAAGGTGGAAGGCGTTAGAGCAGTCTCCTTCTACCCTAGACAAGAGACCACTGAACAGCTCGAACTCCGAAAACCTGAAAACAAGCTTAAGCCCTCTACTATCGAGCCCGCTAAGCTAGAGCTTAAAGAACTCCCTAACCACCTAGAGTATGCCTTCCTTCAGGGAGAGGATCAACTGCCGGTAATTATAAACTCTTCCCTCGAACATGAACAAAAAGGTAAGCTCTTAGAAGTCCTAAAGAAATATAAGGGAGTCCTTGCATGGAGCGTAGCCGATATTAAGGGGATTGACTCAAATTTTTGCACGCATAAGATTCTTATGGAAGAAAACTACAAACCTACCGTGCAACCCCAGAGGCGGTTGAATCCCAACATTAAGGAGGTAGTAAAGAAAGAAGTCATTAAACTTCTGGATGCAGGACTGTTGGGAATAGACTTTATTATTTCAAGTGTCGGTCATTGTATTTTATTATAGGTTGCATTATTTAGTTAATACATTAGTTATTTCATATGTTTTATTAAGTTTTATGCTTAGTTTATAGGTTTGGATAAAGTCTAAGGGCTAAGTATGTAATATTGTCTAAGTGTGGTGAAGCCCTAATCCTTACCTATAAATAGTAATGTATAACCTCATTTGAGATTGTTGGTTCTCTAGGAATTTCATCTCTTTCATTTTCAATCCAAGGGTTCCTTCTACTCTCTCTCTCTCTACTTACTTTCTCTCTCTAGATCTCTAAGTGATTATGTTACAAAATCATGACCTAACAAGTGGTATCATTCGCCAAGGGATAATAGAGGTTGATTTAGGTTTGATTTGGTAGAAAAATTAGGTTTAAAAAGTGATTTTTTGTGATTTTCTTTACTGTTCATCGCCTACATAGCTAGTTTGGATATTTCTGTCGAGTTACTGTTCATCGCATTTCTTGCGAGTTTGGAAATTTGTCATACCGAGTTAGGATTTTTAAGTCTTACCGAGTTTGGTTTCTGGCTAGTTAGAAACTTTTATCGAGTTAAGGTTGTATGATCTTAGCGAGTTTGAATCAAAACTAGCGAGTTAGGTTTATTACTTTTCGAGTTACGACTTTCTGACTTTCGAGTTAGAATGGTTTTCTTAGCGAGTTAGGATTTTTTTGTCGAGTTAGAACTTCTATTTCCATCGAGTTAGAGATCAAGATTCTAGCGAGTTAGAATTCATTTCTATCGAGTTAGGATCACAAAACTTACCGAGTTTGGGTTTTATCTATC
Source organism: Artemisia argyi (assembly GCA_030686995.1). Classification (NCBI taxonomy): domain Eukaryota; kingdom Viridiplantae; phylum Streptophyta; class Magnoliopsida; order Asterales; family Asteraceae; genus Artemisia; species Artemisia argyi. Next base: position 112,652,774 of record CM060705.1, on the reverse strand, counting down.
GAGTTTGGATCACAAAACTTACCGAGTTTGGGTTTATAATTTAGCAAGTTAGGATTGTTATTGGCGAGTTAGCCTTTACCTTATCGTTCATCGAGTAAGGTTTATTGAGGCTCATTTCAAGGTTTCAAATCAACTTAAAACTAAAACCTTTATTTATCCTTAAAGATCCAAATTAACATAATCACATCATCTCATCTTATCAAAGTTTTTTCCTTCTTATCTTTCTCTTCTTGATTAAAAAAAAATAATAATAATAATAATAAAGAAAAAAAAGAGTTTTTTGGCGGGAAATTTTGAGTAAAAATTATTTTCTACAGTAGACTAAACGTTCAATTTTTACGCGAAATTTAAATTTTGGTATAACGTTGAAAATTTTGGCCCAAAATTCAAATTTTTTCGGTGAAATTTGGCGGCAAAATTTTTGAAACTCAAATTTTTCTTGCAACCTTATAATTGCATTTCATAGTGATTTTCAAATTTTGGGAAAGATAATTTTTTTCAAATAATTTTTGGAGGGAAAATCTGAATTCACTATTTCGACCTTGCGTGTGACATTTTGCTTGATTATTTCGATTACGTCGCAACAATCAAGGGGGAGAGCAATGTCATCTACACCGTCTCAATCACCTTCTTCCAACTACCTTCCTCACCAATATTCTCATCAGCAACAGGACCTTCTTCCAACTACCTTCCTCACCAATATTCTCATCAGCAACAGTATCATCAACAACAAAGTCACAGCTCCATCATTCGCCATGTTCTGCTCTTTGGCAATGAATCAAGGCCTCCGATGTTGCTACCAGGAACGTATACTGTTTGGAAACAGAGATTTCTACAATGGCTCACAGATCGTCCTGCTGCAGATCTCATGCTTAAATCCATTCAAGATGGTCCATACAAAATGATATTTCTTGCTGACTCAACAGGGATTATCAGACTTCAAACTGATGAAGATTTGAATGCTACTGAACTTGCTCAGTACGATGCTGACCATCAGGCTGCATGGTTCATGACATTAGCCCTTCCCAATTCAATTTACTTGAATATGGACTTTCAAGCCAGTGCTTATGAAATGTGGAAATATCTTGAAGCTATGCATCATACAGAAGAACTTCATCACATCAGAATGAAGGAAATTCTTGAATCTCGGTTAAGCATGAATCCACTGAAGACCATTCTCCCTGCTCCACCATCTCCAGATGTTGACCATGGATCATTAATTTACACTCCTAATGGTCTCTTTTTCAATCCTCCGAATGCACCTAAGCCTTTCTTCATTCCTCAGTATCATCCTGCTACACTACATAATGATGTGCAATCTCTTCTGCAAAATCTTGTGAAGCCGAGTCAAGTATCTACAGAGAAAGGCAAAGGCGTAATGATGTCTAGTTCTGAATGGTTAAACACAATGGAAGATACTAATGATGAAGAAGATCTTATCGAACCAAGCATGGCATTTTTGGCATATACAGAAAATATTGCAGATGTGGAAGATCAAGATTATGATTCAACTCCACTCTTTGACGATAATGTTGAATACAATGCCACACTTAGTCAAATGGAAGTTGAAGGGGGTAATCTCAATGCTGTTTTGCAAAGGGTCATGGGAGATATTCCATTTGATGATGAATATGGAGATTTGGAATCCAATACTGCAAATTTGGAAGCCGATACAACAGATGTGATGTTAATGGCAAGCATGCAGGATCTTCACATGAATGTTCCAAGCCCAGAGTATGAATCTAATGATTCTGAAGATCCATTTGTGGAACTAAACAAAGGACTGATATTACTAACTAAAAGGTTCTCACAATATAAGAATTCAAAAAGTCAGACTTCATCTAACCCCCGAAATCAAGAAGTCAAGCAAGGTGAAAGAGTTGTCGTACAAGGAAGGAATGCTCAAAGGTTTGTCGAGACTGTTGGGAATACTGCAGATGTCATTAATATAAGCAATAAGGTTAAAATATTGGAAGATAATTTGGGTGTCATGGATGATACAGACCCTGTATACGACACAAATGCTTCTGATGACTCTAAAGACCCATTTGAGAGAAAGATGACTGAAGCTGAGAAAAGAGCCATCAATTCTACAGAAAAATGTTTAGCACATTTTGAATCAGTTAAGATTCAATGCAAGATTCTTTAAGATCATTGGTTTCCTTCCTCGAGTACTTTTTCTGCATTCTTCGGAACTGAAATGAACCAAATAACCTTCCAAAGGAAACTCCAAGAATACATCGTTCAACTAGAAAAGCTAATTGAACAGGGAAGTGATTGCATGGTAGTATTTTGAGCACTCAAGACACAGTTCAAATGGTTCGTGACCAACGTTTTTAAAACTCTTATACACTATAAATATGAAAGCAATGAATGGAAAAAGAATATCACTAGTGTGGAGGTTGAAGATTTTAGAGATCAACTTGTTTCACGACTGAGCTGCTTAGAATATGTGCTCAATGAAAGATCACTTCATCTGAGTGTTGTCAAAGAACTGGAGATGCAAAAACGAGGAAGAGAATTGAATGTACAGGAGAATGGAAGTATAAAGCAGATTCAAGAAGAGCAAGTTCATTAAGATGATTCATTGAAAGCTAATGTGGTTGTCATGGAAAGCAAAGGGACAGAATCAGAAGTGCAGGATGACAACAGCAGATTGGGGAATGATAAAGATGCAGATTGTGCAGAGATCATACCCTTCTATGACTCAGAGCCCAACCTTGACAAAGGACAGATGGATGAGGAAGATTTCATACCCATCTACGACAAAGAACCGAACTTTGAAAAAGAGCAAATGGTTGAGGTACAATCTACTGTTGATCATATTATACCTGCATATGAGAAACAACAATCTGAGCAACCTAACTTCAGTAATGAAGGAGAGGTTGACCAGGATGTTGTTCAATGTCTAGTAATACATTCTGAGTCTGAGTCCTTACCTGATAATCCAATTACTGAAACATCATACCAAACTCTTGAGTCAGAAAACCTTCTTCTCAAAAAGACCATTGCCCAGTGTCATAAAGATTTTTCAAAACTAGAGGCACATTGCATCTCACTTGAACTTCAAATGCAAAACGAATCTATAAATTCGGGCAACAATGGTCAATTTTTGAATGAACTAAGAAAACGTGTGGATACATTAGTTAAAGAAAATGAGCTTCTAAAAGGTCAAATTCAAGAAAAGGTGTTTGCACATGCTGCATTGCAAAACAAATTAAGAAGACTGACTGGTCAAAGTGTGGATACTAATTTTGCAAAACCATCAATCTTGGGGAAACCGACTTCTCAAAGAAACAGAAAACAATCAGTGGTTAGACAACCAACTGCATTTAAATCTGAACGATCTAAATTTTCAAAACCTCGGTTTGCCTCCCAAGTTGTTGAGAAAAACAATTTGACAAAACCAGTCACTCCACATTTTTGGCCTAAGGAAAATGCATCTGTGTCTGCCAAATCTCAATACGTGATTATACCTGGTTCATCTAGGATTAGTTCGAAAACAGTGTCTAAAACGAGCATTAAAAGTAAAGAGTTTTATGGCAAATATGACATGTACAAGAACTATCATCTAGAAAAGGCTAGGAAAAAGGCACTACTTCAAAAGGATGGAATTCTAGGTTCAAAACCTCATGTGATGCCTTCCACTGTAGTACAGAACACTGCTTGTAGTAGCACACCAAAACCTAAGAGTAATCAACAAACTAATAGGAATTGGATAGCTTCTAAGAGTAGTTGCATAAATAATCATGTTGTTTGTGCTTTAAAATATCTTCAAAAGGGAAATTCACTTGAAAAGGCTCAATCGACTAAGACAAACAAACCCGTTGAACCAAAAGTCATAAGTCAGAAACCTAAGAAGTGGATCAACATAGGACGTAGGTTTTCTCAAAGAAGTGATGCTCCCACATTTCATTCAACTGCATCTAAAAAGAAAACATCTCCTAGATCTAACACTAGGTGGGTACCCACGGGTAGAATTTTCAAATCAATTGGTCTTAGGTGGATTCCTACAGGAAAGATGTTAGACATTTGCACCAAAACTAATGTGATCTCCACAACATCTACCTCTGAGACAAGAATGAATACCATCGGGATTGTCTGTTCGAGTGTCAAGAAGATAATTGACACTACATCTTTATGCTTCTAACATCTGGAACCTAGTTACACTTGGGGCTCCATGTTCTCTGTTTTGTCTCTTCTTTCTTTCTTTGCAGATTCTTCAGCAATGGCTTCGGAACAAATCAGTTTCGGACCCGAACTTAATGTTATGGTTTCTGAGCACAACAGCTTAGGACCCGCATCCAACCGTTTAAAAGCACATCAACAATGGCTTCTGAGCACAACAGCTTAGGACCCGCAATCAACCGTCTAACTTTCTAGACTCTTCGGCTGAACAATTGTCTCTCACCCGCAAGGAAGTGGAAACCTTGTTTGCTCCATTGTTTGATGATACGATTGAAAACCATCTTTCTGAGGTCTCACCAATTTCCGCTGCACATCTTGATCACAATCAAGTACCTGATTCACCTCAACAAACAACAACAACTGTAGAGAGAGACGGTCCTCCAATTGCATCTCCAACAATGGCAAAACAAACCGTTTCCTACTCACGACAATCAGCTGAAGACTCCATACCTAAATCAGTTCCACAAACCGCAGAGCATGACCCAGAGGCGTTCTTTAAGCGTTCTTTAATCCGTTTGCGCCGGCTCAACTCATTCCTGACATTACTGAGTCGTCTACACGCAATTTGGATCCTGCTCACATGCGAGATAATTACCTCCATCAAGGTTTGTTAATTTAGTTCACCATATTGGTATGCGGTGTTTGACTCCAGATGATTTACAAAATTTTCTTTAAAACTAAGTGAGTCAAACATCTAACTTTTTTCTTTTAATATTAAAAAAAAAAAAAAAAAAGAAAAAGAAAAAAAAACTTCTTTCTCTGTGTACAAACTTCGTAACTTCAAAACTATGTTCCTTCATTAAAAACAATTTTGCTTTACTCGGTCAAAATGGAACATGTTTTGAGGGGGAGAAAACTTTTAACATTATCATGAAGTTTGCACACCTTATCATAATTCTTCAAGGATAAAATGTTTTTTCATCATTCGGATTAAAATCTAATTTTCAAAAACTTCTATGATCTCTCGAATTAAAATGTACAAAAAGGTTTCACGTAATATATGCTAATTCGAGGGGGAGAAAGGAAATTATTTTTGCAATGATTCCAAGTTGACCTTGTTTGGACTTCAAATGGAAAAGTAATTAACCTTTAATGAGTAAAGATTCACAAATTTCTTAAACTTAGGAAAAAGGATCTTGTATGGAAAATAAAACGGGCTCTAATAAATGTTTCTTTAAATATTCTCAAAAGTATCACACATAATCGATAAACCTCACGATTCAGACTAACGATTTTTTATCCTCGAATGTCCCCTATTGTGAGTTTCTAATTTCTTCATGGTTGTTGTCTAATCATTCCCTAAATGTTTCAAGTGTTTTCAACGGTCAAAAAGGCATAATCAGAAACTAGGGTTATCAATCAGGGCTTTCATTTTTTTTATGTGTTTAGTCTAATTAACTAGTTTATATAGCTTTAGAGAACACCAATGAATGCTCGATTGGTGTAGTTGCTCGATTAGGAACATCATAGGTTTAGAATCATGTGATTTAGGGTTTACGATGTCGATGTCTTTACTGCTATTACCAGGACGTTTGTTTGTTTAATATTCAGGCATTATGATGCTAACAAGTGTGCTTAGACTCTTATCATAACCCCAAACCATAATCATAATTGGAAAATTTCGAGTGAAAGAATGAATTAATCTGTGATTTTGTGTGTTAATCTGAGAATTCTGAGCACTTAGGTTGATTTAGAATGAGATTTTTGATTCATCTTATACTTGTTTGTGCCTGATGCATTTTTCTTCGTGTGCAAGTACATGTCATCCCATTGAAAGTCAAAATTTCAACATTCGACAAAATGTTTCTTATGGAACATATTTTGAGGTCAAAGGGCAAAATGTGTTTAAAGGCTAAACTGGTAAATGGATCCAAAATGGTGAGAAACAAATTTTTCCAAACTCTACACTATTGTTTTACACCGGTAAAGCAAGTGTGAAGACCAAAGCAAAGTTGTCCTAAATTTTTCAAATTTTCATAATCTGGAATGCTTTGGCTACGATTAAAGAATGACTCTGATTTGGGCATCCCAAACACCTGAAGTTTTTCCATTCATCACAAAAACAAATCTTCAAAAAGAACCCAAGAGGTTCAACTTTAGATGGAAATCTTATTCTTCAGATTTTAAAACTCAAAAGAGAGACTCATGGTCTCAAACAACTTTCAACAGTAAACGAGTTTTTTTTTTTTTTTTTTTTTTTTTTAATTTTCAAGCATTCTTTATTGTATAATACTTGATTGTGTTTTTCTAAAACCTTGAGCCGAATCATCTCTCGAATTTTTCAAAAAGTATTTCTTAAATACATTTCAAAATTCTGCTCAAGAAGACTATCTCTCGAATAACTTTCATTATTTGAGGAGGAGTGTTTTGTTTAAAAGAAAACTAATTTTGTATTAAAACAATGGTTTGTGCACACATAACAGTGTACAACCCGTGCTTGTAATTAAAGGACCCTGAGGTACGCTTCAGTGCCTCAATCCTTAGATAAGGAGCGAAGGCTTCTTACTTTTGAGTAGAATTAATCAAACATTTTCTGATTTTCATAATTCTGCTCAAAAGGCAAGTATTTCACCTCAATGAGTATTCACTTGTTGAGGGGGAGCACTTGAAACATTCATCGTTTGAAAACCAAAAGTTCTTGTTGAAATCTCCCCATAAGACTCAAAAAGCATATTTTATACACAAGTTTATCAAAAACAACATCTAATATGCTATTTTTGAGGGGGAGAAAAGTGAAAGTGATTAAAATATGAAAGTTAAATGTTGCTTAAAAGTCAAATCTCATGCGAGCTAGACTCAGATTCACCCAGGAATTGACGAAACATAAAAGTTAGTAAATTCGAAAAGACTTTTCCTCGACGGGTAATAACATCAAGTTAGTTACTAGAGCTAGTTGTCACCTAAAAGCTGACAATGGAACTCTTTAACTAGCCACGTAAGCGTGTCTCGAAAAGGATTTGTCTTAGTAGAAATGTACCATTTCGAGAAACTTTCTGTGGACTTGACCAGGCCGGGTAATAACTTCAAGCTAGTCTAACTAGTGATGTAAGCGTGTCTCGAATCGATCTTGTTCACTGAAAGTGGATCAATTCAAAAAGTGCTCGCTCCTCCCGCATGTGCAAATTTATTAAATACATATGAGCACATGTGAAGGGGGAGCCCTTCATAAGTAAAACATAAAACTCTCAAAGTGTTAAACAAAATTTTTGATAAACACAAACACTTTGAGAGATTTTCAAAGGTTTCAATGGCAATTATAGGATAGTCATGGAGTTATAAGGTGACTAAGGTTAGGAAATAACCGTCCTATGATCCGCCTAAGCCAGAGGGATCTACCCAAGGACATCACCAATAGTTAGAACTAGAAGTCCTTAGGTATGATACGAAAAAAGGAGTAAAGAATGAAAGGAGAAAGAAGGGGTTGAAGAATTAAAAAGAAAAGTAAAGAAAACGGTGAAAAGAAATAGCCCTCCATATGTTCAACCTTAGGGCAGACACCGGGTTCAATTCATATGCTACTGGTTGTTGCAAAGACAACACCGGTATTGAAGATTAAGTCGTCATGGACCCAGTGACGCAATGCACTAAACCTTCTTAACCACTCAAGTTCTCTTAAAAGAGCTTGTTTCATTCTCACGGGGAACCAGTGTAATCTATCGACTTATCTCTTAGAGATAGTTGATATTGAAGCAGGAGACCCATCCCTAGTCTCCGTATAGGAAACCTAAGTGAGCACTTATCGAGTCTAGAGCCATGAGATACATCAAAGATCTCTTAGGAACACTTAGTATTTCTACAACTGGTGTTCTACATCAATGGGCACCAGCTGTAAATTATCGAGTCCTTCGCAGATCTGAGCAATCTGCCGAGAACGTTTATGAGAGAATTACATATGTATTTCTCAATGATTGAACGGAAATTCCTGCCAGGGTCAACATCAAACAGCCCTGACAGCAGGTCACTTCGATAACCCCACAAGGGTTACGCTTAGTGTCGCGGTGGTTCTTTAGCAGTCTACAGTCGTGGAGTGATCCCCAGTGACTCACCCAGTCATTGAGCTACTTAGTAGGTCTCGTAAGCTCCTTCGGGAGTATCTGACATGGGAACGGCCATGATAAGGATTAGAAGGAGTCTTCACACTATGCTGTTGATGAGCTCTAATTCCTTATCTGTAAGTACCGGTTGTTTATTGCTAACTGTTTACTTGCAGGTACATCACCTCCATGATGGTAGATTCCAGCATGCTCATATATACATCTTGAAGCAAATGAAAGCTCCCCCAAAGATCTTAGCACAACAAAGTTCAAAGAAAGATTCTACGCCAAAAAGAAGAATCTACAAAGTTTAAAGACTAAAGATCAAAGTGAATGCAAAGGAACTTCGTGCTTTCGAAAGTCTAAGTCCTAAGATGTATGAGCATGTTGGAATGGCGGACAACCACCACAGACACATAAGTGACGATCGGCAGACAACTTCATAACATGATCACCAACACATCAACAAAGAACTAAGTACCAAGAACGATGAAAGATTTTGCTAACTATTTTTGAGGACGTCAACTACAAAGTCAAAGTATAGAAGATGACGACGTCGAGCAACCTTTGATGACCAACACTTAGGGGGAGATTGTTGGGAATAGACTTTATTATTTCAAGTGTCGGTCATTGTATTTTATTATAGGTTGCATTATTTAGTTAATACGTTAGTTGTAGGACCGAAAGTATAGATGATTTATGTGGTTCGGGAGGTCGAGGTTGATGATTATTGATGAACTCCATATTTAGTTTTAGAGAGAGAAAGTAAAGAGAGGGTGAAGAAAATGGAATATATTAAGATGAATGAATGAATACATAATTTCCCACACCCCTCATGGAGAGTCATGAGGGGTATTTATAGGCTCATTACAACATTACTTTGCCTAGTGTACAATAGTAGTCCCTGCGGGTACTACTTGTTACTAATCTAGTCCAATTCACATGTGTGACGTTATCTTTATAAAAAAGCGAGGCTAACAATCTCCCTCCAAGATATCGTCACACGTGAATGGTTACAATGAGACCTATAAATACATAAACAATGTAAATTACAACAATAGTAAACTATGTTGACGTTGTTGAAGCGCAGAGTCTCTATAGTCTAGATACTGAGGTAGACTTGAAGTTCTCTCTTCCGACGATCTCGGCGTATGATCTTTGACACTTACGACAAAGGTATTTGTAGCTCTGAACTTCAACTGTAATGGTCTAGTTAGGTTATTACTCCCTCCTAACTAGTGAGCCTTTATTCTTTTTCCTGCTCCCTCCTGAACAGACAACTCTCTTTTCATCACGCAACGGATAAAGTAGATTCAAAAGTGTAGGTACATGGTTGTCGTTCAGGGAGCATCTTGACAATATAACTCACATAACATTGCACAGAAGGTTGGTAATACGCTCCGATGTACACATCATTAGTACTTCTTCGGTTCCAGTGTAAGCACAATTCCCTCGAACAACCAACATACTAGAGATGAAACACTACTTCTTTTGGCATGTTCTTCTCCCTCCTGATGGTTGCGATGTATCGAAATCATCATACTATTGTATGTACATGCCAAAATTACCCGTACTTTACACTTCTGATGCAATATAGATAAACCGTGTAAGCATAATTTGTGAGTATATGTCGCAAAAATATACTCTCAATACTATTCTCTCAAATCAACCTTTAAACGAACCTCCTTGTAATTCACCGGCTACTAGTAATGACCACATATGGAGATAACCCGATATGACCAACTTGAAAACGAAGTAAACATTCCATCTTGTGACTTAAATGCTTGTACGATAGATGTGACTTAATACCTATACTGAGCACTACAATGTAACTCCTTTAAGTGATAGCTATACTGTGAGCACTACAACGTAACTCCTTACATCAGTAAAAACTAGATTGTCAAGATTGATTTTTTTTTTTTTTTTTTTTTTTTTAATTTGCGCAGACAAGTTATCTTCAAAAGTCGTGCATCCAACCACCCCTAGACTTTGAGATAAATAAGTACACTTGTTGTGATGCCACTTCAAAGTCAAATCAATAATACCGTGCAAAAAACCCCGTAGTCATTTTCGTTGAACATAGCAATTCTAGCCGTGAATTTATGTATCCCTGTGAAAATGATAATACCAAAATACCACTCATTGCACCAAATTATCAATCATTATATATCCAAATGATGAGATTCAGATTATATGAGTTGATATTCCAATTTAGTCCAGTCCATCAATTTCAGTCCAATAAAACTCGAATAGCCCAAAACAAATAATCCAAATATGAAGCCCAAATCCCTTTCCAAATGATATACCCGATCCAGTCAACACATGATAAGCAGTAGTGTAATAAGTACAAGTATACCACACTTTACCTAAACCTAAAATACACTAGTGATAAAAACGCCTACCACTTTCTCTTCTCACCAAAGCAGTCATCTCCACCATACTCTTCTCATATCCAACAAACTCATCTAACTCATTACCTTCATCAATTACAATCAATTATGTATCACAAACTCAGTTAATCACACATCACACAAATAAAAAAACGAACTTGCCCCTTCTGATGTTCAAGACATAATCGGCTTCAAGATCCATTTGGGGTCGCGGGTAGGTTTAAATATATTGTGTGTCGTTCTTGTGTTTCCTATAATCGAACGAGAGAAAGAATGATTACGGATGAGTGTTGTTCTTACTTAACCTGTTCGAACATTAAAGCAAGAAGATATGCTTCGAACAAAGATCCGTGAAGATAATTATTCAACTCAAAAAAAATCTTATAAAAGATTGGATGAAAAGTTGAACAAATCTGAGATTTCTTGATTTTTTCTTGTTCGAGTAGTCTGAGATTGGGAGTTATTGGCTGAGTGTTAAGGTTGTAGGTTAGATTAGGATTGGATTATATTGGTATTTGTAGACCGATGAAGTTTAATCAGAACTGAGGTCGAGTTTGTGTCTTGGTATTTGGTATGTGGTCAACGGTCTAACTCCATCTTCTCGAAATAATACTAAAGATTGCGAAAGTTTGCACTTGTGATTTCGAAAGTTTTTACAAAAATTTCGAAACTTTGTATTTCTTGTGTTTGCGAAACTTGGTATCTTTTGTCGAGAATACAGATATATCGAGAACCAGATTTTCGAAACTTTTAATTTATCGAGAACTTGGTTATCGAGAAAACATGGTAAAGTGTTCTCGAAAACCACTATAGTTCTCGAAAAACAGTACACATCGAGATTTCTTATACAAGAGATCCGATTTTTCCGGCGATGATAACCCAGATTCCGATGTGTTTCCGACCATGTGTTTCCAGCTATTGAGACCATGTTATGACCACGATATTCACTGGAAAAGTTACAAAAAGTCTTAAAATTTATAGTGCAAAAGCTATTTAGACAAATGAATTGACACAAAACAGTTTTTGAAAACTGTGAACTAAAGCAAGACTTTTGACCATAAGCATACAATGAAATATGTATAGAAACTGTTTATCAAGAAAAAGGAAAAAAAAATTTCCAGATTCCAAAAAAGTAAATAAAAACAGCTTCAAACACATTAATAGAACCACAAAAATCATCAAAACAAACACCATGAGCTCCGATACCAATTGTAGGACCGAAAGTATAGATGATTTATGTGGTTTGGGAGGTCGAGGTTGATGATTATTGATGAACTCCATATTTAGTTTTAGAGAGAGAAAGTAAAGAGAGGGTGAAGAAAATGGAATATATTAAGATGAATGAATGAATACACAATTTCCCACACCCCTCATGGAGAGTCATGAGGGGTATTTATAGGCTCATTACAACATTACTTTGCCTAGTGTACAATAGTAGTCCCTGCGGGTACTACTTGTTACTAATCTAGTCTAATTCACATGTGTGACGTTATCTTTATAAAAAAGCGAGGCTAACATTAGTTATTTCATATGTTTTATTAAGTTTTATGCTTAGTTTATAGGTTTGGATAAAGTCTAAGGGCTAAGTATGTAATATTGTCTAAGTGTGGTGAAGCCCTAATCCTTACCTATAAATAGTAATGTATAACCTCATTTGAGGTTGTTGGTTCTCTAGGAATTTCATCTCTTTCATTTTCAATCCAAGGGTTCCTTCCACTCTCTCTCTCTACTTACTTTCTCTCTCTAGATCTCTAAGTGATTATGTTACAAAATCATGACCTAACAAGGACTAATTTACCCAATTTCGGATAGCCCGTGGGTTAGTCCTATACAGGTTGTACCAAAGAAAGGTGGAATGACTGTGGTGAAAAATGATAAAGGTGAGATGGTACCCCAGAGAACGGTTACTGGCTGGCGGTTATGCATCGATTATAGAAAACTCAATGATGCCACAAGGAAGGATCACTTTCCCCTACCATTCATTGACCAAATGTTGGAAAGATTATCTGGGCATGAGTATTACTGCTTCTTAGATGGGTTCTCGGGATATTTCCAAATCCCCATAGCACCTGAGTACCAAGAGAAAATCACGTTTACTTGCCCTTATGGAACGTTCGCCTATAAAAGGATGCCTTTTGGGCTGTGTAACGCTCCCGCCACCTTTCAGCGATGCATGACCGCAATCTTTCACGAATTAATGGAAGACAGCATGGAAGTTTTCATGGATGACTTTTCGGTCTTCGGGAACTCTTTCGACCGCTGTCTTGCTAATCTAGAAAAAATGCTCAAACGTTGTGAGGAAACCAACTTGGTCTTAAATTGGGAAAAATGTCATTTTATGGTAAAAGAAGGGATTGTGTTAGGACATAAGGTCTCAGGGAATGGGATTGAGGTGGATCAAGCAAAAGTGGAAGCTATATCTAAATTACCTTATCCCACGAGTGTTAAGGCAATACGCAGCTTCTTGGGCCATGCCGGGTTCTACCGGAGATTCATCAAAGATTTCTCTAAAATAGCTCGGCCAATGACTCAATTGCTGGTAAAAGATGCCCTTTTCGATTTCTCTCAAGAATGCAAGGATGCATTCGATCTCCTGAAAAAGGAGCTCACACAAGCTCCACTCATGCTTACACCCAACTGGGAGTTGCCTTTCGAAATCATGTGCGATGCTAGCGATTATGCTGTCGGGGCAGTATTAGGCCAAAGGCGTGACAAGCTATTCCAACCTATTTACTATGCTAGCAAGACTATGAATCCCGCTCAAGAAAATTACTCTACCACCGAAAAAGAATTATTAGCCGTAGTGTTCGCCTTCGACAAATTCCGTCAATATCTTGTCCTTTCAAAGACAGTCGTTTTCACCGATCACTCGGCTCTCCAATATCTTTTTGCTAAGCAAGATGCTAAACCACGACTAATTCAGTGGATCTTGTTGTTACAAGAGTTTGACGTTGAAATTCGTGATAAAAGGGGGGCGGAGAATTTGGCTGTTGATCACCTCTCTCGTCTTGAAAATCCCCTTAATGAGCTTGATAGAAGCGAGATTCGGGATTCATTTCCTGATGAACAACTCATGTCAATGACAGATTCTGAGCCTTGGTACGCTGATTTTGCTAACTATCTTGCGAGCAGACTCATTCCGGAACACATGACTAAATACGAAAAGAAAAGGTTCTTTGCCCAACTAAAATACTACTTCTGGGACGAACCATTTTTATTCCGAAGGTGTCCTGATCAAATAATCAGACGTTGTGTTTTTGGAAATGAGGCAATAAAGATCATGAAAGAGTGTCACTCTGGCCCCTCTGGGGGCCATCATGGGATAAACACCACCGCACGAAAGATTTTCAATGCGGGATTCTATTGGCCCACGATATTCCGTGATGTTAAAGAAATGATACAAGCATGCGATGCATGTCAACGGGCCGAGAATATATCAAATAGAGATGAAGCACCTCAGAATTTTATACAAGTATGTGAGGTTTTCGACGTCTGGGGAATCGACTTCGTGGGACCCTTTCCATCTTTAGGAGGGAATGAATACATTTTAGTTGCCATCGATTATGTTTCAAAATGGGTAGAGGCACAAGCCCTTAGGACCAACGATGCTAGGGTAGTTATTCATTTCTTGAAAAAGCTATTCGCTAGGTTCGGCATTCCTAAAGCTCTCATTAGTGATAGGGGAACCCACTTTTGCAATGCGTAAATGGAAAAGGTCATGAGGAGATATGGAGTGTCCCATCGATTTTCCACCGCCTATCACCCACAAACCAATGGTCAGGTCGAAAACACCAATAGGGCAATTAAAAGAATACTAGAAAAAACGGTTAGTCAAAATAGAAAAGACTGGTCATTTAAATTCGATGAGGCCTTATGGGCATTCCGAACTGCCTACAAGACACCTATTAGAACGACCCCGTTCCGCATGGTCTATGGTAAGGCATGTCACCTTCCGGTCGAACTAGAACATAAGGCTTATTGGGCGCTTAAGGCATGTAATTTGGACTATACAATCGCCGGAACAAATAGGTTCTTGCAACTCCATGAGCTTGATGAGGTAAGGTTAGAAGCGTATGAATCTTCCATTAAAGATGGCATGACCAGCGAATTAAGAAACCTAAGGAATTTTCAGAAGGGGACAAAGTCCTATTGTATAATTCTCGGTTAAGGTTATTTCTCAGGAAACTCAAGTCTAGATGGAATGGGCCCTTTACGGTGAAAAGTTCCTCTAAAACTGGAGCTGTTGTATTAATAGATGATGAAAATAGAGAGTTTATTGTCAACATACAACGTGTAAAACATTATCAAGAAAGTAGTAATGAGATGATTAGTGAGGAGGATGTAACATTTGAAGATGAGGTCACGTAATAGCCCATGACCCTGAGTCTAGCTGCAAGACTCGTAAACAAAAACAAGCGCTTATTGGGAGGCAACCCAAGCTTTATTTATTTGTGTATTTTTATTTGTTTGATTTTTATTTGTTTGATGTTATTTGTTTCCGTATGCATGCTTTATTTCTATTGTTGGTAGATCATGTTTAAAAAATAGAATTGTGAAGATACTTTATTTTGTCGTTTGACTTCGTCTTAACTTCATACAAAGGTATTTCGCAAAAGATAAGTGTAAGGGGAAACCCCAAATTTGTTTCTAAGAACGAAATTGATCATGATTCTCCACAATATTAAATGGACATGTATATTCGTATTTGTTAGAGTCAAATGTTTGTATCGAGTCATAATGATGTTTTGCAGGATTTTCCAGGAAGTAGGACATAAGTTTTTCCAGAAATTTTCCGGAAACTTAACATAAAGATTTCTGCAGATCACTTCTGACGGCGTCATGAGTTAGCTCCTGATGGCGTCATGTGTAAAATTCTAGAAATTTTGCTAGTTTTGTTTTTCTAACGGAGTCTTGAAGTTTTTGTTAATTCTTTAGTTTTATAAACTCCAGGAAATTTGCAAACATTCATTCCACAAGCATTATATCTTAATTTGTTTTCTAGGATTTGTTAGTATATATAGATTGCCGCCGATTTTACGCGAGGTTGCCTTGTTTTTTTCTCAGGTTTAACAGGTTATATATGACAAGAAGATGATTTATATTCTGGAAGGGAAGCTTCGATTGTTCATTTTCTTGGAGGAAGATCTAACCTTGTTGACACACTATCCACACCGAGCGAATCAGGGGAGTATTTGATTTCATTCTTTTACGTATTTTACTTTTACAATCTTTAATTGAACATTAGGGACAATGTTCATCCTAAGTGTAAGGGGAGGATAAATGATGATACCTTATAGGATACACTTTCACTTGAGTTTGTTTGTTTGATAGTAGGTGTGCAATAAAACTAGGAGAAATACTTGTTAGTGTAATTTTAGCGCCAAATTTAAATTTTTTTACAACATTTAGGAGTGAAATTTTAGCCATAGCAAGCGTCTCATGGATAGGAGATTGTATGACTAGCACAAAACCGTACCATTCAGAAAAATTTTCCACCCAAATATGTGAGGTTCGCCTTTAGATTTGATAGGAAAAGCATTTACTATTAGTGCTTATGAGTGTACCGGTAGCATTTAGATTCTAGAACTTGCATTAGTGATGCATCCTGAGACCGCTAGTGAGACTACATTCGTGTAGTAGGATTTACTACATGATAAGAGGCATTAGGATCACCCTTGTGTTAAACCTGTATCATAATTACTTTACCATTTAAGTCATATTACTTGGCTAGTAAATCAACTAATTTTTCCCACACCTTAGCATTGTACTCATTTTTAGTACACGAAACCCCTAGTACACCCCTCCGAGCCTATCTTTTCGTTTCTAACTTTAAGCATCTTACTTAAAGGAAGAATTTGTTACAACCCACTTAAATGTACACCCAAATCACATTAGCCTTCCGTGTATGCACTCATCTTTAGTGCATTATTGTTATTTGTTTAAACCTTTAGTTAATTATCCAATTGATTGCATGGTTGCTAAGTCGAGTAATATCTTGTACATATTGTTTTGGGATGATTGGGACTCATGGGTAATGTACTTGTGTTATAGAGTAATGGGGAAGAACATAATATTATTACCCCCATATGTGCGTTAACCTTAAAAAGTACTCCAAGTGTTTTGATTATCTTAATTCGAGTCATTAGATTAGTTTATTGTAAAGTATATAAAAATTCAAGTGTAAGGGGAATGTTCATTCCCTATGATGTATTATTTTGGATGGTACGGTAAGAGTGTATGCAAAAAAAAAAAGAAAAAAAAAAGAAAAAAAAAAGAAAAAAAAACCGAAAAAATTAAGAAAAAAAGAAAAAAAAATATAGAAAAAGAAAAAGAGAAAAACATACGGACTACCATCCCGTTTCATTCTATGTTTTTGTTATTTTTTATTTATTAGCTTAAGTCGAGTTTAGTCTTGGCTTAGCAACGCCATATTGTACATGTAATAAACCAAGATGATTAACTTGCCACCAGTAAAGATTGCCTATATCCAACAAAACCGTGTATTCCATATCTTTACACCTAACGTTATAACCCTTTAAAAGACCTCTTTGATAGTTTATCCTAGGTGCTTACACCATGTGGTGGAGGTTTGATCCTTTACCAAGCCTATGGTAATCTATTTTGCTATGACAGGTAGTGAGAGATGTTTTCCATTTCCATATTGTGATATATACTTTATTACACCCGAGAGATGTGAGTATCTAAACACTATTTGTGAGGTGCTAGTATATGACCTCCGTGCTTGTCTTTGGTCTTTAGTGGAATGATTATTTGTTGTAATTACTTTTATACTAGTGTTAAATGACCTCTAACTTGTATTTTGATTAGAATAAAAGCGCATTTGCTTGAGGACAAGCAAATCTCAAGTGTAAGGGTATATGATGAGGCGAAAAATGAGCCATTTTTAGGGGGTCATTTAAGCCCAGAATTGAATTTATTTGATCAAGTATTGCCCTAAATCGTTCCTTTTGTGATTTTAGGTACTTTTGGAGTGAATTCTGGAAAAGGAAGCATTTTGGACGTTTTTGGAGCATAAAAGTGAAGAAAACGGCAAAGTCTTAATTTTCCTTGCAGGGAACAGTACCTGACGGCGTCAAGAGGCTTCATATGACGGCGTCAAGAGTTGGAAGTGGTGACGGTCCAGAGAAAACGTGACGGCGTCACTTATGGCCGTCAAGGTTCAAGATATGGTGACGGCCCAGAGTAATATTACACATGACGGCGTCAAATCTGGATCTAGGCAATCCGATATTACTATGGGCAGCGAGTTGACGGCGTCAGACATTTCTTCTTGACGCCGTCACGATGGAAAATCTATATATAGTTTTGCAATTTTCATTAATTAAGATATAACTTTAGAGGGATAACTTGGAGAAACCCTAGCACGAATTCTACTATTCTTTCAAGGGTTTTTACCCTTTGAAACCTTTCATGTTCAATTAAGATAAGTATCCTTTCAATTCATTCAATATGTCTATGTGTTGTTTGAATATATCTTACGCTTGTCTTGAATTTAACATGCTAGGCTAGATCTCTAGTGTGTTTGCTTAGATGTAGTGAAACCTAGATGTTGATTATGGGTTGATTGTTTGTTTATAGTTGTTACGGATGAATGATTTCGATGTTAGGCTTAAGAAAACTGGCAGACTTCCATAGGGTAACATGCTTGAACGTCTTAAGAAACATGAACCAATGCGTACTAGGTTATTATGGTTGTATTTAATGCATGAACGAATTCTAATGATCCCATGTTAGGAGCTTCTTGCAGGCTCGACATAGGAGTGAAGTAGGAGCTTATAGAGTTGAGGAAGTACGTACGCCACCCTACGAATGGTATTAAGGAATATAACCCGTCATCCACGCAATTGTAACAAACTATCAACCTGTAAAAGATATCTAGGGAATAATGAAATATAAGTAAACACAATTTTCCCATTATTGTTCACACCACATTAGTAATTAGCTTTATTTTCATTTTTGTTATTTTATTTTGATTGCATCTTTAGTTATTGGGTTAGTTGACTAGCAACTAATTCCGCTTACTCTTCCAAAAACCCCAGATTTTAAGTGCTTTTATAAAAATATAAAAATATAAAAATACAAAAAGAATCATCCCTCACCTCTAGACCTAGTTTTTAGGCTTTCTAATCCTAGCGACACTATTCCTGAGTTGAATGATCAATCCTCCGGTACTTGTCACTATACTATACTACAACGATCAGGTACACTGCCTGGTGCAATTCCCACGCATCATGCATTAAATACAACCATTAAAATCGTAGTACACATCCAATTCATGTTTCTTAAGACGTTCAAGCAAGTTACCAATTGGAAATTAGCCAGTTTTCTTAAGCCTAACATCGAATTCATTCATCCACAACAACTAATAACAAACAATCAACCAATAATCAATAGCTAGGTTTCATTACATCTAAGTAAACACAAACAAACCTAGCCTAGCATGTTAAAGTAAAGACAAGCATAAGATAGAATTAAACAACACATAGACATATTGAATGATTATTGGAAGACTTATCTTTATTGAAACATGGATGAAAGAATGGTTTGAAACCCTTACAATAAGGTGAAAATTCGACCTAGGGTTTGTGGTAAAGTTCCTCCAAAAGTTCCCTCTCTAATAAATGAAAATTATAAAACTATATATAGATATTACACATCTGACGGCGTCACGTTGTAATTCTGACGCCGTCAACTTGCCACCAATACTCTCCTCGAATTTTCTAGATCCAGATCTGACGCAGTCACGTATAAATCTTCATATGGCCGTCACGTGTAAAGTTGCTCTTGACGGCCTTGGGAAAGGATATATCACAATAAGAAAATGGAAAATATCTCTCACTACCTGTTATAGCACATAGATTACCATAGGCTTGGGAAATGATCAAACCTCCACTACTTGGCATAAGCACCTAGGATAAACTATCAAAGAGGTCTTTTAAAGGGTTGTAACGTGAGGTGTAGGGATATGATAAACACGGTTTTGTTGGATAAAGGCAATCTTTACTGGTGGCGAGTTAATCATCTTGGTCAATTACATGTACAATGTAGCGTTGCTAAGCCAAGACTCGACTCGACTTAAGATAATCATAAACTAACAAAAACATAAAATAAACATAAAAGGAAATGGGATGGTAGTCAGTATGTTTTTTTCTTTTTCTTGATTTTTTCGGTTTTTTTTATTTTTTTATTTTATTATTTTTTTTTGCGCATACACTCTTGCCCTACCATCCAAAACAATACATCATAGGGAATTTGCATTTTCCCTTACACTTTAGCTTTTACATACTTTACAATCAACTATTCTAATGACTCGAATTAAGATAATCAAAACACTTGTAGTACTTTTTAGATATTAGCGCACATATGGGGGTAATTTGGGGTGGATTGTAAACAAATTGTTCCTTTAAGTAAAATGCTTAAAGTTAGAAACGAAAAAGATAGGCTCGAAGGGGTGTACTAGGGGTATCGTGTACTAAAAATGAGTACATCGCAAAGGTGTGGGAAAAATTAATTGACTTTACTAGTCAAGTGTATTGACTTCATTGGTCAAGTAATTATGATATAGGTTTAACACAAGGGTTATCCTAATGCCACTTATCATGTAGTAAATCCTACTACACGAATGTAGTCTCACTAGCGGTCTCGGGATGCATCACTATCACAAGTTCTAGAATCTAAGTACTACCTGTACACTCATAAGCATCTTTTCCTAACAAATCTAGGGGCGAACTTCACATATTTGGGGAGGAAAATTTTGAGTGGTACGGTTTTTCGTGCTAGTCACACAACTCCTATCCATGAGACGCTTATTAAGGCTAAAGTTTCAATCCTATATGTTGTAAAAAATTTAAATTTGGCGCTAAAATTACCCTAACATGTGTTTCTCTTAGTTTTATTACACACCTACTATTGAACAAACAAAATAAAGTGCAATTGCATTCTCTAAGGTATCATCATTTACCCTCTCCTTACACTTAGGCTGAACATTGTCCCCAACGTTCAATAAAAAGGATGTAAAAGTAACGAAGGTAAAAGAATGAAACAAATACTCCCCTGATTCGCTCGGTGTGGATAATGTGATAACATGGTTAGATCCCCCTCCAAGAAAATGAACGTTGAAAGCTTCCCCCCAGAAATATAAATAATCTTCTTGTCCAATATAACCTATTAAACCTGAGAAAACAATCATAGCAAACCTCGTGCAAAATCGGCGGCAAACTCTATATATACAAAAATCCTAGAAAGCAAATTAAGATATAATGCTTGTGGAATGAATATTTGCAGATTTCCTGGAGTTTATAAAACTAAAGATTTAACAAAAACTCTATGACTCCGGCAGAAAAAGGAAGAGGCGAAAAATGAACCGTTTTTAGGGGGTCATTTAAGCCGGAATTTGAATTTATTTGATCAAATATTGCTGTAAATCGTTCCTTTTGTGATTTTAGGTACTTTGGAAGTGAATTCTGGGAAAGGAAGCATTTTGGACGTTTTTGGAGCATAAAAGTGAAGAAAATGGCAAAGTCTTAATTTTCCTTGCTGGGAACAGTAGATGACGGCGTCAAGAAGGAAAAGATGATGGCGTCAGGAACAAAATGGATGACCGCCCAGAGAAAACGTGACGGCGTCAGAAGTTGGGCGTCAAGAGTAAATTTAGTGACGGCCTGGAACAAGATTACACATGACGGCGTCAGATATAGATCTAGGCAGTCCGAGAACTTTATTGGCGGCGAGATGACGGCGTCAGAATTTTACTCTTGACGCCGTCACCTCACAAAATCTATATATACTTTTCTCATTTTCATTCATTAAGGGAGGAACTTGTGTGGAGAATTCTAGGGCCGAACTTTATAAACCCTAGCTCGTTTGTAACAGTATTTTCAAGGGTTTTCACCCCTTGAAACCCTTCATGTTCAATTGAGATAAGTTTTCCTTCAATTCATTCAATATGTCTATGTGTTGTTTGAATATATCTTACACTTGTCTTGATTTTAACATGCTAGGCTAGATCTATTGTGTGTTTGCTTAGATGTAATGAAACCTAGATGTTGATTATAGGTTGATTGCTTGTTTATAGTTGTAATGGATGAATGATTTCAATGTTAGGCTTAAGAAAACTGGCAGATCTCCATTGTGTAACTTTCTTGAACGTCTTAAGAAACATGAACCGTTGTGTACTAGGTTTTTATGGTTATATTTAATGCATGAGCGAATTCTAATGATCCCATGTTAGGAGCTTCTTAGCCGGCTCGACATAGGAGTGAAGTAGGAGCTTATAGAATTGGGGAAGTAAGTACGCCACCCCATGAATGTTATTAAGGAATACAATCCGTCATCCACGCAACTATAACAAGTAATTAACCTGTAAAAGATATCTAGGGAGTAGTGAAATCTAAGTAAACACAATTCTCCCATATATTGTTCACACCACATTAGTAATTTAGTTTATTTTCATTTTTGCTATTTTATTTTGATTGCATCTTTAGTTATTGGATTAGTTGACTAGCAACTAATTCCGCCCATTCCTCTAAAAACCGAGATTTTTATTTGCTTTTATAAAATATAAAAAAAAAATACAAAAAGAATCATCTCTCACCTCTAGACCTAGTTCTTAGGTTTTCTAATCCTAGCGACACTATTCCTGAGTTGAACGATCAATCCCCCGGAACTTGTCACTATACTATACTACAACGATCAGGTACACTGCCTGGTGGGGGTTGTAAGCTTCTCGAGATCCCTTGAGAGGTAAATCCTGGTGCAATTCCCACGCATCAAGTTTTTGGCGCCGCAGCCCGGGGAATAGTTATTGTCTAGGTTAGAATTTCTTTTTATTAGGTCTACTTGCTAGATTCCTTTCTAGTAAGATTTTTATTTTTATTTTTAGGTTTCTCGTAGCCTATCTTTTCTTTGTGTCTTTGTTCGTAAAAACCTTTCCATTAACTCTTCCGTTCATCATTATGGAGAACATGAATCCACCAAGTCCGACACTAGAGTTTTACCAGAAAAAATATAATTACACCAGTTTTGATATACTAAGATGGAGGAATGAAATGAGGAGGACAGGATCTTATGTTGATTTTATTGAGTACCTTGAGAAAAGAGGCCAAGTGCATAATGCTTTTAAAGAATTCACCTTAGGATCTCCATCAACCCCTCAAAATGCCTCACTTAGTGAAACCTATGCACCATATAAGCCTTCACCTAGGATAGTTTCGTATGAGCCACCTAGCTGCATGTCATGGTTAGGCACTACCATAATACAGGATGAACACATAGGTGACCTTGATGTGATGGAGGATGTAGCCGAACATGATCACATTGATCAAAAAGACCTAGGTTTTATGATCGATGATGATGAATCTCAAGAAACACATGATGAATCTTTTGGGCAATTTGTATATAGCAGTCAGAATATTGAGGATGATCCTTATGATTCAGATATAGAAGTTGAGATGCCTAGAGAAGCACTTAAGATACTTGGGAAAATGTTAGGGTTAGATTATAATAAAACACATGTTGAGGATATAGCTGATCTTGACACAAGGAAGGATGAAGTAAATAACATAAGCTCACAAAGTACCCCACAAGTCCTACCATCATTTACTTACCCGGAAGAAGTAGAAGAGACTATAGAAGCCCCAATAGAGGTAGAACCCTTGTACCAAACACCACTAGAGGATATAGGTTTGAATACTTGTAGTGATAACCTTACTCTTAGTTCTAGGGAATTACCTAGTGTTGATGAACCGGAACCTCAATCTTCACACAACTTTCCATCCTTAGGTATACATCTAGGAGACAAAAGAGGAACCGACTCTAAGCCTTGTAGAGAGGAAGCCAATATAGGAATGGAAAATGACCTTACATGCTTACATCACCCATTTATGATTGATCACAAGAAACATTATGGGTTTAAACCGGGTTCATTAGGTCAAGATGGATCCCCAACTAGTAGTCTCTTGAAGTTGATAGAAAATGATCCCTTTCTAGGAGAAAATCTTAATCCACCCATTAACCCGATTGAATTTGGTAAGATTATGATCATAGGAGCACACCCCTTTGAGCATATAATTCATCCACCACACTTTCCTCACGAGGCATATTTCCACCCTAAGGGTGTGTATCGCTACTTCTACCCGCAATTAATCCTAAGTGTAGGGAAAACCTCCCTTATTTCTGTTAAATAAGTGTAGAGTCAGGCTCGTGACTCAAACATAAACAAGCGCTTCTTGGGAGGCAACCCATGTTTTGTGTGATTTTTATTTCATTGTTTCCGTATGCATGCTTTATTTTTATTGTTGGTAGATCATGTTTCAAAACTAAAATGGTGAAAATACTTTATTTTGTCGTTTGGCTTAGTCTTAACTTCATCCAAAGGTATTTCGCAAAAGATAAGTGTAAGGGGAAACCCCAACTATGTTTTTAAGAAACAAACTCGATCATGATTCTCCACAATATTAAATGAACATGTATATTCGTATTTGTTAAAGTCAAATGCTTGTATCGAGTCATAATGATGTTTTGCAGGATTTTCAAGAAAGTAGGACAAAGTTTTTCCAGAAATTTTCCGGAAACTTAACATAAGAATTTCTGCAGGTCACTTCTGACGGCGTCAGGAAGAAATTCCTGACGGCGTCACGTGTAAAATTCTGGAAATTTTACCAGTTTTGTTTTTTCTAACGGAATCTTAAAGTTTTTGTTGAATCTTTAGTTTTATAATCTCCAGGGAATCTGCAAACATCATTCCACAAGCATTATATCTTACTTTGTTTTCTAGGATTTGTAGCATATATAGATTGCTGCCGATTTTACGCGAGGTTGCCTTGTTTGTTCTCTCAGGTTTAACAGGTTATGTTTGACAAGGAGATGGTTTATATTCTGGAAGGGAAGCTTTGATTGTTCATTTTCTTGGAGGAAGATCTAACCTGGTTACCATATTATTCATACCGAGCGAATCAGGGGAGTATTTGATTTCATTCTTTTACCTGTTTTACTTTTACAATCTTTAATTGAACATTGGGGACAATGTTCATCCTAAGTGTAAGGGGAGGGTAAAATGATGATACCTCATAGGATACACTTTCGCTTGAGTTTGTTTGTTTGATGGTAGGTGTGTAATAAAACTATGAGAAATACTTGTTAGTGTAATTTTAGCGCCAAATTTAAATTTTTTTACAACATTTAGGAGTGAAACTTTAGCCTTAGCAAGCATCTCATGGATAGGAGTCGTATGACTAGCACAAAACCGTACCATCCAGAAAAAATTTCCACCCAAATGTGTGAGGTTCGCCTTTAGATTTGATAGGAAAAGCATTTATTATTAGTGCTTATGAGTGTACCGGTAGCATTTAGATTCTAGAACTTACGTTAGTGATGCATCCCGAGACCGCTAGTGAGACTACATTCGTGTAGTGGATTTACTACATGATAAGAGGCATTAGGATCACCCTTGTGTTAAACCCGTATCATAATTACTTGACCATTTAAGTCATATTACTTGGCTAGTTAAGTCAGTTAATTTTTCCCACACCCTTAGCGTTGTACTCATTTTTAGTACACGAAACCCCTAGTACACCCCTCCGAGCCTATCTTTTCGTTTCTGACTTTAAGAATCTTACTTAGAGGAAGAATTTGTTACACCCCACTTAAATGTACACCCAAATCGCCTTAGCCTTCCGTGCATGCACTCATCTTTAGTGCATTATTGTTACATGTTTAAACCCTTAGTTAATTATCTAATTGATTACATGGTTGCTAAGTCGAGTCATATCCTTGTACATACTGTTTTGGGACGAATGGGACGAATGGGTAAAGTACTTATGTTATGGAGTAATAGGGAAGAACATCATTTTATTACCCCATATGTACGTTAATTTTAAAAGTACTCCAAGTGTTTTGATTATCTTAATTCGAGTCACTAGATTAGTTTATTGTAAAGTATGTAAAAATTCAAGTATAAAGGGAATGTTCATTCCCTATGATGTATTATTTTGGATGGTAGGGTAAGAGTGTATGCAAAAAAAAAAAAAAAAAAAAAAAAAAAAAAAAACATACGGACTACCATCCCGTTTCATTCTATATTTATTTTATGTTTTTTGTTATTTCTGATTTATTAGCTTAAGTCGAGTCGAGTCTTGGCTTAGCAACGCCATATTGTACATGTAATTAACCAAGATGATTTACTCGCCACCAGTAAAGATTGCCTATATCCAACAAAACCGTGTATTCCATATCCCTACACCTAACGTTACAACCCTTTAAAAGACCTCTTTGATAGTTTATTCTAGGTGCTTACGCCATGTGGTGGAGGTTTGATCCTTTCCCAAGCCTATGACAGGTAGTGAGAGATGTTTTCCATTTCCATATTGTGATATATACTTTATTACACACGAGCGATATGAGTATCTAAACACTATTTGTGAGGTGCTAGTGTATGACCTCCGTGCTTGTCTTTGGTCTTTAGTGGAACGATTATTTATTGTAATTACTTTTATATTAGTGTTAAATGACCCCTAACTTGTATTTTGATTAGAATAAAAGCGCATTTGCTTGAGGACAAGCAAATCTCAAGTGTAAGGGTATATGATGAGGCGAAAAATGAACCCTTTTTAGGGGGTCATTTAAGCCAGAATTTGAATTTATTTGATCAAATATTGCCCTAAATCGTTCCTTGTGTGATTTTAGGTACTTTGGGAGTGAATTATGGGAAAGGAAGCATTTTGGACGTTTTTGGAGCATAAAAGTGAAGAAAACGGCAAAGTCTTAATTTTCCTTGCTGGGAACAGTAGATGACGGCGTCAAGATGGAAAAGACGACGACGTCAGGAACAAAATGGATGACGGCCCAGAGAAAACGTGACGGCATCAGAAGTAGGGCGTCAAGAGTAAATTTGGTGACGGTCTGGAACAAGATTACACATGACGGCGTCAGATATAGATCTAGGCAGTCCGAGAACTTTATTGGCGGCGAGATGACGGCGTCAGAATTTTACTCTTGACGCCGTCACCTCACAAAATCTATATATACTTTTCTAATTTTCATTCATTAAGGGAGGAACTTGTGTGGAGAATTCTAGGGCCGAACTTTATAAACCCTAGCTCGTTTGTAACATTATTTTCAAGGGTTTTCACCCCTTAAAACCCTTCATGTTCAATTGAGATAAGTTTTCCTTCAATTCATTCAATATATCTATGTGTTGTTTGAATATATCTTACACTTGTCTTGATTTTAACATGCTAGGCTAGATCTATTGTGTGTTTGCTTAGATGTAATGAAATCTAGATGTTGATTATAGGTTGATTGCTTGTTTATAGTTGTAATGGATGAATGATTTCAATGCTAGGCTTAAGAAAACTGGCAGATCTCCATTGTGTAACTTGCTTGAACGTCTTAAGAAACATGAACCGTTGTGTACTAGGTTTTTATGGTTGTATTTAATGCATGAGCGAATTCTAATGATCCCATGTTAGGAGCTTCTTAGCCGGTTCGACATAGGAGTGAAGTAGGAGCTTATAGAATTGGGGAAGTAAGTACGCCACCCCATGAATTTTATTAAGGAATACAATCCGTCATCCACGCAACTATAACAAGTAATTAACCTGTAAAAGATATCTAGGGAGTAGTGAAATCTAAGTAAACACAATTGTCCCATATATTGTTCACACCACATTAGTAATTTAGTTTATTTCCATTTTTGTTATTTTATTTTGATTGCATCTTTAGTTATTGGATTAGTTGACTAGCAACTAATTCCGCCCATTCCTCTAAAAACCGAGATTTTTATTTGCTTTTATAAAATATAAAAAAAATACAAAAAGAATCATCTCTCACCTCTAGACCTAGTTCTTTGGTTTTCTAATCCTAGCGACACTATTCCTGAGTTGAACGATCAATCCCTCGGTACTTGTCACTATACTATACTACAACGATCAGGTACACTGCCTGGTGGGGGTTGTAAGCTTCTCGAGATCCCTTGAGAGGTAAAGCCTGGTGCAATTCCCACGCATCAGAAAACAAAACTTGCAAAATTTCCAGAATTTTGCACTTGATGCCGTCAGGTTATAACCTTGACGTCGTCAGAAGTGACCTGCAGAAATTTTATGTTAAGTTTCCGGAAAATTTCTAGATAAACTCACGCTTTAATTCCTGGAAATCTTGCAAAACATCATTATGACTTGATACAAGCATTTGACTCAAATAAATACTAATATGCACATTCGTTTAATATTGTTGTGATTCATGTTCAATCTCGTTCTTAGAAACGAATTTAGATTTCTCTTACACTTATCTTTTGCAAAATACCTTTATATGTAATCAATACGAGGTTAAAAACATAATAAAGCATTTTCACAATTTACCTTAAAACATGAGCCACAAACAATAAAAATAAAACATGCATACGGAAACAAATAAAATCAAACAAACAATCAAACAAATAAAGCTTGGGTTGCCTCCCAAGAAGCGCTTTTCTTTATTTACGAGTCTTGTAGCTAGACTCAAAGTCACATCCTACCATGTATCGCTTATGCTCACATATCCAAGTGTGAGCCATCTAATTGTTGCCTCATCTCTCTTATAGTTATCACTTAGCTCTAAACATCCGCGATAATACCTTTTATTCTTTTCATGAGGATATTTAAGCCCTTTTCTTTTATCATTCTCACTTAGCATATCGAGAGGTGGAAACCTATTACATTTCTCAATAGAAAAATCCTTGAACCTAGGGTGTGCACGGGGCATTTGGTAAACAAAATCTTCATCCCCATCTGAGAATGTAATTAACCCTTCCATAAGCTTTTCATCTAATTTGGTTAACCTTTTGAAGGGCTTCCCAAACACAACTTGGGTTAAGTTACTATCAACAAACTCTCCTAGATTCTCCATAACCATAAATTCAACTAAATAGTCGAAGCTTCCTACAAACACATGCAACATCTTTGCCCCAACAACAATATTATCTCCTTTGTATTCTAACTCATTTACCATAATTTTATTGTATTCAGTACGCGAGATTATGTTCATTGGTAATGATGAGTTAAGGTAAGAATCAAAGCTCCTAAATCCTATCTGATGAGGCAAAAAATGATCCGTTTTTAGGGGGTCATTTAAGCCCGGAATTGAATTTATTTAATCAAATATTGCCCTAAATCGTTCCTTTTGTGATTTTAGGTACTTTTGGAGTGAATTCTGGAAAAGGAAGCATTTTGGACGTTTTTGGAGCATAAAAGTGAAGAAAACGGCAAAGTCTTAGGGTCCGCTTGGTTTAAATTAGGGAAAGGGAAAGGGAAAGGGTAAGGGAAAGGGAAACGGCAAAATCTTAATTTTCCTTGCTGGGAACAGTACCTGACGGCGTCACAAAGTTCTACACGACGGCGTCAAGAGTAAAACAAGAGGTGAAGTGTGTTAATACAAATATCGCCTAAAAACATTATTTATGTTTTACGATCTTTGCTATGTTTTGTTAACGACAAAATGTAAACTTTAGTTTCTAAGTAAAACATAATCTTAGTTTTAAAGACTTGCATAAACTAGACTTTTGCTACATTTTACATTTCATAAAACACAACACTTTTTATTTCTTAAAATAGAAATGTCACATCACATTTATGGCAAGTTTTGTCAATATACATTTATGGAAAAAAAGTGTGTTTGACTAACAATATGTTGCTTGCAAGTTTTGTGTTTGACTAGGTGTAATGAGATGTGACATTGTTTGGTTTGCAAAGTGTAATGAGATGTGATATTGTTTGGTTTGCAAGATTTATTGCAAAACCAACAGCAAGCCCGGCGAAACCTTGAGGGTACACGGGCGGAACCCATCTGAGGGTTCCGCCGTATCCGCCAGGCTTGCAGAAGGCTTTGCTATAAATACTAAGCCACAAGTTGATTTTTGGCTTATCACTCTACATCATATTTTACACACATTCATTCATTCTTTCATCTAACCCATTAACATTTCATATGTAAAGTTTCTTTTTGTAGCAAAGAGATTCACGAGTTCATAAAAAGTTACAAGTATTCAACACAACGTTGCAAGACTTGTTAGCTTAGCATTGTGTAGACTTGTATAGTTTACACTTCATTTGATTGTGTATTTTCAGAAGTGATCGGTTAGTATTTTAGTCCTCAAAATACAAAGTGTATCGGGAGTAGTTGTACCCTTGTAAAAGAACTAACGGGAGTGGTTATACCCTTGGTAAAGAACTCGACATCTAGCTTAGTGTCGGTAAAAGTATAAGCGACGTGTAAGGTTTTCTCCGCCAGTGAATGGAGCTTGTTGACTAGTGAAAGAAACTCTCGAGTTGGATACTCGGGGCGTGGACGTAGGGCAAGGAAAAAGAGTCCTTGTAGCCGAACCACGATAAATACTCGTGTTGTGGTTTGATCGTTTCTTTCATTTACTTGCATGTTATATATTGTGTTTGTGTATATATCTTTGATCAAACGGAAAGTTTCAAAGCTAACTAAACAAGTTAAAAAGATTTTAAATGGTAAACTATTCAACCCCCCTTCTAGTTTTCCACAATTGGCATCAGAGCCAGGTTACTCAAGCTTTTAAAATATATTGTGTTTTAAAACTTGAAATGATCCATGGATTTTGAAAATTACAAAGAAGGGCAATCTATGCAAAGACCACCACTTTTTGAAGCAAATGGTTTTATATATTGGAAAAACCGTTTTGAAACCTACGTGAAATCTAAAGATATAGATTTATGGTATATAATCATTGATGGTGATAATATAGTTACTAATATTAAAGATGATGATCAAAAGAAATTGATTGGTAAAAATAATGAAGCTAAAATGATGCTTTACAATGCTTTGCCTAAGAAAGAATACGAAAGAGTCTTTATGTGTAAAACCGCCAAAGATATTTGGCAATCTTTAATTGTCACTCATCAAGGAAACTCACAAGTTAAAGATAACAAAATTGATCTTCTTGTTCAACAATATGAACAATTTGTTATTTCCGAAGATGAGATTATTGATAATGTTTTTGCTAGGTTTAACACTATTATTACTTCACTTAAAGCACTTGATGAATCTTTTTGTAGTAAGAACTTTGTCAGGAAATTTCTTAGAGCACTCCATCCGAAGTGGAGAGCAAAAGTGACGGCAATTGAAGAATCCAAAGATCTTTCAAGCATGTCACTTGACGAGCTAATTGGAAACCTCAAAGTTCATGAAATGGTAATGGAAAAAGATTCGGAACTAGTTAGAGGCAAGAAATAAAAAGTAAATTCCATTGCCTTGAAAGCTAGAGTCCAATCAAGTGATGATGAAGAATCTACTTCGGATAGTGATGATGAGGAATATGCTATGGCCGTTAGAGACTTCAAGAAGTTCTTTCGTAGAAGAGGGAAGTTTGTAAGGCAACCTAAAGATGACGAGAAAACTTTCCGAAAAGATCGTGATGATAGGAAAGGAAAGGTTGAAAGAAAATGCTATAGGTGTGGAGACACAAGTCATCTTGTAGGAGAATGTCCAAAACCACCCAAGAGCAAACCTCAACAAGCTTTTGTGGGTGGTGCTTGGAGTGACTATGAAGGAGATGACGATGAGCCAAAGAATGATGATATTGCTCTCATGGCTCACAACTCAAATGAGGTATTCTCCGACTCATCTTACTCCTCTATTGATGATGACACTTTACAAAAAGAATATAACAAACTTTGTGAATTGAGCTTAAAAATCATAAACAAAAAAAAAATTGAAAACTAAAAAGGAGTTTTTAGAAAATGAAGTTTATGAGTTAAAAGAAAAAGCTAAGAGATTAGAAAAGAGTAAAGGTATTGACACATCTTGCAAATCATGTGAAGAGCTTAAACTAGAAGTTGAGAAACTTAAAATTACTCAAAATGATATAATAAAACAAACCACAAAGTTTAAGAAGTTCGATAAGAGCATTTCTTGTGCGGATGAAATTATGAAACTTCAAAAGTCACCCTTTGATAAAACAGGACTAGGATTTACGAAAATAGAAACTTCAAAGGGTCAAACGAAATAAGAAAAGAATGCACAAGAAACTAACAAAACTGCTACAGCAGCCTGCGGATCAGACGGAACCCAATCCAGGGTTCCGCCCGTTGGACCCGAAGGTTCCGCCAGGTTTGTTGCGGCAGTAACTCCATCCACATCGGATCGTTCAAAATTTGTTAAAGTTACGTATAAAATGGAGCAAAACCTGCTTTTAAAACTGGAGTAGGACTTAGTAAAAATTAATTTAGAGCTAAGACTACTCAACCAAGACCTAAGACTCCAATTCCCAAATGCCCCTTTCCAAAGAGCAACTTCAACGCTCGACCAAATTACCAACATGTTTGGAACCAAAACACTCCTGGACATTACCAAACTCCAAATTACATGTCATGGAACCCTTATGTTCTATTTTCATACTTGGAACAAGTTAATGGTATGCTTAACCAAAATGGACCCATGAGAAATTGGGGACCAAATGTTTGAGTGTTTTTCATAAAATAGGTGTGCCTCAAAGTTTGTTTGGAACCGGATGAATGGGTTAAAGATAGCGGTTGTTCAAGACACATGACGGGTAACAAAAGCCTCTTCATTACTTATCACAAATGTGACGGAGGTAATGTTACGTTTGGTAGTAAAGCTAAGAGCAAAATCATCGGAAAAGGTACAATCTCTCATGACTCCCTTTTTATAGATGATGTAGCTCATGTTGATAACTTAGGTTTTAATCTCCTTAGTATTAGTCAACTTTGTCGTAATAAGTATAATGTCCTTTTTAGTGAAAACGGAAGTAAAATACTTAAAGATGGTATAACCATAGCCAAAGGTGTCCTTAAGAACAACGTATACGTCATGAAGATGGATCCAACATCTAGAGACAAACTTTTTCTTACCTCATTAGATGAATCTTCAACTTTATGGCATAGACGTTTAGGACACGCTAACATGAGACTAATCCAAAACCTCTCCTCCAAATACTTAGTTCGAAACCTACCTAAGTTGAAATATGACCAACACTTTTGTGATGCTTGCAAAGTCGGTAAACAAGTCCATAGTAGCCATAAGGCTAAAAACTTGGTTTCTACATCTAGGTGTCTAGAACTTTTGCATTTGGATTTATTTGGTCCATCCGCTATACAAAGTTATGGAGGTAACTTCTACACTTTGGTCATAGTTGATGATTACTCAAGATATACTTGGACAAAATTTTTGAAAATTAAAAATGAAGCTTTTGATAAATTTGAGATTCTAAGTGAGAAAATTCAAAATCAAGTAGGGTCTAATATTGTGTCTATTAGAACGGATCACGGTCGTGAATTTGATAATGAATTTCAATTTGGAAACTTTTGTGATATTAATGGTATTACTCATAACTTTTCGGCTCCACGTACTCCTCAATCTAATGGTGTAGTAGAACGTAAAAACCGGACATTGCAAGAGATGAGTAGAACAATGCTTAATGAACAAAACATTCCACAAAAGTTTTGGTGTAATACCGTTGACACATCAATGTACATTTTAAATCGAGTCTTAATTAGACCATTTTTGAATAAAACTCCTTATGAACTATATAAAGGTAAAAAGCCTACATTAGGATACTTTAGAGTGTTTGGGAGTAAATGTTTCATTCTTAACACCAAGGATTATCTCACCAAATTTGACCCAAAGTCTTATGAAGGTGTATTTCTTGGATATTCACAAAATAGTAAAGCTTACATCGTTTTGAACAAAGAAACCTTAAGAGTCGAGGGATCGTTGAACGTAACATTTGACGAGAGTCCACCTCCCTCTAAGACATCACCTTTGGTAGATGATGACTTAGTTGAAAGCCAAGCAATAGAAAGTCAAGAGATTTTAGGTAATGACAAGGAAGATGAACTATTAAACAAAGAACTTGTCAATGTCAAAGAATCTAAAAGCCATCCATTAGATGGTGTCATAGGCAACATTAACGAAAGAACACTAAGGTCAAAAGTTCAAAATGAAAGCAACTACTTTTGTTTCGTGTCAACCATTGAACCTAAAACCATTAATGAAGCCATTAAAGATGAGTCTTGGGTAATTGCAATGCAAGAAGAGTTAAACCAATTTGTTAGGAATGATGTATGGACATTAGTTCCTCAACCAAAGAGTCAAACTATAATTGGAACAAAATGGGTCTTTCATAATAAAAAGGATGAAAATGGAATTGTGTCTAGAAACAAAGCTAGGCTAGTTGCACAAGGATATAACCAACAAGAAGGCATTGACTACGATGAAACTTTTGCTCCGGTTGCTAGGCTCGAGTCAATTAGAATCTTACTTGCATATGCATGTGCACACAATTTTAAACTCTTTCAAATGGATGTCAAAAGTGCATTTCTAAACGGAGTCATAAATGAAGAAGTGTATGTTGCTCAACCACCGGGCTTCATCGATTTTGAAAAACCAAATAATGTCTACAAACTTAAAAAGGCTCTTTATGGACTTAAGCAAGCTCCAAAAGCATGGTATGATCGACTTAAAACCTTCCTAGTTGACCATAAGTATACCATGGGCTTAATTGATAATACTCTCTTCACTAAGAAGAAAGATTCACATATTATCATAGTCCAAATCTATGTTGATGACATTATATTCGGTTCAACTTGTCAAGAATTATGTGCGGATTTCTCAAAAATTATGCATGACGAGTTTGAAATGAGTATGATGGGAGAACTCGACTTTTTCCTAGGACTCCAAATTAAACAACTAGAAGATGGTATCTTCTTTAACCAATCTAAATATATTAAGGACATGCTTAAGAAATTTGGATTAGAAGATTCGAAACCAATCAAAACTCCCATGTCCACGGAAACTAAACTCACCAAGGATGAGGAAAGTGAATCCGTAGATAGCACTAAATATAGATGTATGATTGGTAGTCTACTTTACCTAACGGCTAGTAGACCCGACATTATGTTTAGTGTTTGTCTATGTGCTCGTTTTCAAGAAGATCCTAAGACTACCCATCTCGAAGCCGTTAAAAGGATTTTTAGGTATATTAAGGGCACTACACATTTAGGTTTATGGTGTCCCAAAGGAACGGGAATAGACACCATAGTGTATGCCGACTCGGATTATGCTGGTGACTATGTCGATAGAAAAAGTACAAGTGGTATTTGTACTTTTGTTGGACATTGTCTCACCTCATGGTTCTCTAAGAAGCAAACGGCTCTTGCTATCTCAACAATGGAAGCCGAGTACGTTTCGGCCGGAAAGGCATGCCAACAAGCTCTTTGGATGAAGCAAGCTCTTGTCGACTACGGAATTCAACTCAACGACATCACAATTCTTTGTGACAACAAAGGTGCCATTGATCTTAGCAAAAACCCGGTTCAACATGCTCGTACCAAACATATTGAAATCCGTCATCATTTCCTTCGTGACAACGTTCAAAAAGGAAATATCTCAATTGAGAAAGTTTCTTCCGAAGACAACATAGCCGACATTCTCACGAAACCCCTTAAACGTGAACCTTTTAACCTTCTTAGGTTAGGCTTAGGACTCATGGAACCTACATTGTAGTTCTGGACATTAGACATGATACGTGGGAATCGCACCAGGCTTTACCTCTCGAGGGATCTCGAGAAGCTTACAACCCCCACCAGGCAGTGTACCTGATCGTTGTAGTATAGTATAGTGACAAGTACCGGGGGATTGATCGTTCAGCTAGGAATAGTGTCGCTAGGATTAGAAAACCTAAATACTAGTTCTAAAGGTGAGAGATGATTATTTTTGTATTTTTTTATATTTTTTAGAAAGCAAGTAAAAATCTCGGGTTTGAAGGATTTGGGCGGAATTAGTTGCTAGTCAACTAACCCAATACTAAAAATGCAATCAAAATAAAATACTAAAAATGAAAATAAACTAAATTATACTAAGGTTATGAGCAATAAGTGGAGAAAATGTGTTTACTTAGATTTCACTACTCCCTAGATATCTTTTACACGTTAATTACTTGTTATAGTTGCGTGGATGACGGATTGTATTCCTTAATACCATTCATGGGGTGGCGCACTTAATTCCCCAATCCTATGAGTGCCTACTTCACTCCTATGTCTAGCCGGCTAAGAAGCTCCTAACATGGGATCATTAGAATTTACTCATGCATTAAATACAACCAATAAAACCTAGTGCACGTCAGTTCATGTTTCCTAAGACGTTCAAGCATGTTACCAATTGGAGATCTGCCAGTTTTCTTAAGCCTAACATCGAATTCATTCATTGAATACAACCATAAACAAGTAATCAACACATAATTAACATCTAGGTTTCATTAGATCCAAGCAAACACAAGATAGATCTAGCCTAGCATGATGGAATTAAGACAAGAACAAGATATAGACAACCAACACATAGACATATTGATTGAATTAAAAGAACACTTATCTTAATTACACATGAAAGGGATCAAGGGCTAAGAACCCTTGAAAAATCTGTAAAATTCGTACCAAGTTCGTACTTAGGGTTTCTCCAAAACTTCTTTTTTTTTAATGTGAAAATTAGAAAACTGTATATAGGAAATAGGGTCTGACGGCGTCAAGAACAAATTTGTGACGCCGTCATCTCGCCGCCAAAATACTCCTCGGACTGCCTTGATCTAGATCTGACGCCGTCAAGTGTTATGTGTTTCCAGGCCGTCATGCTTTTTCCTCTTGATGCCCTACCTTGTGACGCCGTCAAATCTGTACTGGGCCGTCATGCAATTTACTCTTGACGCCGTCAAGATTTTCTTCTTGACGTCGTCACCTACTGTTCCCAGCAAGGAAAATTAAGACTTTGGCGTTTTCTTCACTTTTATGCTCCAAAAACGTCCGAATTGCTTCCTTTTCCAGATTTCTCTCCCAAAGTACCTAAAATCACAAAAGGAATGATTTAGGGCAATATTTGATCAAATAAATTCAATTCCGGCCTTAAATGACCCCCTAAAAATGGTTCATTTTTCGCCTCATCATATACCCTTACACTTGAGATTTGCTTGTCCTCAAGCAAATGCGCTTTTATTCTAATCAAAATACAAGTTAGGGGTCATTTAACACTAATATAAAAGTAATTACAACAAATAATCGTTCCACTAAAGACCAAAGACAAGCACGGAGGTCATACACTAGCACCTCACAAATAGTGTTTAGATACTCACATCTCTCGGGTGTAATAAAGTATAAATTACAATATGGAAACGGAAGATATCTCTCACTACCTGTCATAGCAAAATAGATTACCATAGGCTTGGGAAAGGATCAAACCTCCACCACATGGCGTAAGCACCTAGGATAAACTATCAAAGAGGTCTTTTAAAGGGTTGTAATGTTAGGTGTAGGGATATGAAATACACGGTTTTGTTGGATAAAGGAAGTTTTTACTGGTGGCGAGCTAACAATCTTGGTTAATTACATGTACAATATGGCGTTGCTAAGCCAAGACTAGACTCGACTTAAGCTAATAAATGGAAAATAACAAAAACATAAAATAAACATAGAATGAAACGGGATGGTAGTCCGTATTTTTTTTTTCTTTTCTTTTTCTCTTTTTTTTCTTTTTCTTGATTTTTTTTTTTTTTTTTTTTTTTTTTTTTTTTTTTTTTTTTTTGCATACACTCTTACCCTACCATCCAAAATAATACATCATAGGGAATAAACATTCCCCTTACACTTGAATTTTTACATACTTTACAATGAACTAATCTAATGACTCGAATTAAGATAATCAAAACACTTGGAGTACTTTTAAGATTAACGTACATATGGGGGTAATAAATGATGTTCTTCCCCATTACTCCATAAAATTAGTACTTTTACCCATGAGTCCCAATCGTCCCAAAATAAGTACTAGCCAAGTAATATGACTTAAATGGTCAAGTAATTATGATACGGGTTTAACACAAGGGTGATCCTAATGCCTCTTATCATGTAGTAAATCCAACTACACGAATGTAGTCTCACTAGCGGTCTCGGGATGCATCACTAACGCAAGTTCTAGAATCTAAATGCTACCGGTACACTCATAAGCACTAATAGTAAATGCTTTTCCTATCAAATCTAAAGGCGAACCTCACATATTTGAGTGGAAAATTTTTCTGAATATACGGTTATGTGTTAGTCATACAATCTCCTATCCATGAGACGCTTGCTATAGCTAAAGTTTCACTCCTAAATGTTGTAAAAAATTTTAAATTTGGCGCTAAAATTGCACTAACAAGTATTTCTCATAGTTTTATTACACATCTAGTATCAAACAAAACAAACTCAAGCGAAAGTGCATATGTAAGGTATCATCTTTTTACCCTCCCCTTACACTTAAGATGAACATTGTCCCCAATGTTCAAGTAAAGAATGTAAAAGTGAAAAAGTAAAAAGAATGAAATCAAATACTCCCCTGATTCGCTCGGTATGGATAATAAGGTGACCAGGTTAAATCTTCCTCCAAGAAAATGAACAATCAAAGCTTCCCTTCCAGAATATAAATCATCTTCTTGTCATACATAACCTGTAAATCCTGAGAAAATAGACAAGACAACATCGCGTAAAATCGGCGGCATCCTATATAAGTTACTAAATCCTAGAAAACAAGATAAGATATAATGCTTGTCGAATGAAGTTTGCAGATTTCCTGGAGATTATAAAACTTAATAATTCACAAAAACCATAAGACTCTGTTAGAAAAACAAAACCGGTAAAATTTCCAGATTTTTACACGTGACGCCGTCAAGAATTAATTCTTGACGCCGTCAGAAGTGACCTGCAGAAATTCTTATGTTAAGTTTCCGAAAAATTTCTGGAAAAACTTGGTCCTACTTCCTGGAAAATCCTGCAAAACTTCATTATGATTCGATACAAGCATTTGACTCTAACAAATACGAATATACATGTTCATTTAATATTGTGGAGAATCATGATCGGTTTGTTTCTTAAAAACATATTTGGGGTTTCCCCTTACACTTATCTTTTGCAAAAATACTTTTAGGTGGAGTTAAGACTAGGCCAAAACAACAAAGTAAAGTATTTCCACTATTTAGTTTAGAAACATGATCAACCAACAATAAAAATAAAGCATGCATACGGAAGCAAATAACAAACAAAGAAACAAAATAAAATCACACAAAACATGGGTTGTCTCCCAAGAAGCGCTTTTCTTTATTTACGAGTCTTGTAGCTAGACTCAAGGTGATGGGTTACTACGTGACCTCATCGTTGGTTCCATTCTCTAGGTCGTCTTCTAAACCAGTATCGCTTTCATAGTGTAAGTACTTTGGGTCTTCGAACTCGAAGATATCTTTTCAATACTTAGAACCAAGCTTACTAACATCCTTAAAGAATCCGCATGATAAATCAGAAGTGTTCTTACACCCTCTCCGAACATCTTCATCACACAAAATAAGCTGGGAACTTATCTTGTCAAGCCCGTCACAATCGATTTCCTTAAGGTCTTTTCTCTTGTATGGCGTTTGGTATGAGACCTTCCTAATTCCATCAGCGAAGGTCATGATTCCGTTCTGTTCATCAATTATCAAATTAGTGATTTCGCAAAAGGGCGCCCCAAAAATGACTTGTGATAATCTAGGGTCGACATAGTCTTCGATATTGTCCCCAATCGTAAATTCCATAGTGAATGTCATATTTCCTACAAACACCTGGATTTCATGATCCTTACCAACTACTTTCTCTCCCTTGTAAATCATTCCCCATCTGCAGATATTGTTATAATGGAATAGGGACATAAAATTCTTCGGCAGGAATACGTTAATGTAGATGTTATCGAAGTACTTATGACCGATCATGCAGGGGATTTTGAGATTATTCGGATCACGCCGTCTTATCTTCCCCGACTCTCCATCCTTTGATCCATATAGATTCCCCTCAAGGGAAGGACGATACTCGTACACCTCCTCATTACCCCTACGAAAAATTACCTTCTTAACACCATTGGTGAATAATGCACTACCATCCTTCTCATCAAGGATCACTCCCAATTCATTGATAAATGGTTTCTCAAGAACGAGGTTGGTTAATGTTTTATTGGTGAGAGGATCCACGTCATCGACCACGGTGAGGTCAATATTGTAGACAAGTTCTCCAATTGTAATGGATAAATTTTTTATTACCCTTGCATTATTGACTCTCTCGCACACAATGTGTTCTGGGAAGGCTTCGTGGTATAAGGAAAGGGGGATTATGTTGACTGGGAAGCTAGGATCTATATGACCATCAGTTAAGAGCTTTTCCTTAATGGTGCAGGAGATCTTGAAAACTTTAGGGTTGCCTTCCTCAGTCCTATCGCTACTCTCACTAATAACATCCTCCATTTTTCTCTCGGGTTCCTCTATAATAGATTTACCCAAAATGACTGGATTTCTCTCATGCTCTTCCGATCTCTCTTTCCCTTCATTCGATTTGCCAGATTCTTGCGCGGTGCACTGCTCGGATGAGTTGGTAGGTCTTTTGGCCAAATCGTGGTCTACCCTTAAGGTCTCATCTTCAGCTGTATGACCAATTTTGTTAATTTGTTGTTGGGTTGGGTTGGGTGTAGGAGCATATATCGTGGTGATGGTGTTTACGAAATGGATTGGTCCTTGGGAGTTGACAGGTTCTTTTCCTTTTGGTGATAGATGTTTGAATAACTTACTAGGACTTTTTATTTTCACAGGGGAGGTTGGTGGACTCATGACGGTAACAGACTTAACCTCGTCAACGTGAATGAGTTTATTAACAACATGCTCTTTGATAGCAGTTAACAGATTACAAATCTTGTTATTCAAATCAGCCTGCTGTTGTCTAAATTTAGCCTCGAGCGTAGAGAGCTGTAATTCTTGAGCTAGAATGAATTTTTTTAGAGTATCTTCATAGCTTTGCCTAGGAATGCCTTGTGATGGAAAATGCTCGGACCAAGTGAGTGGTGAGGAGTCGTTGAAGGATACGCTCCGCGTTTGGTACCCTCTGAAATTAGGTTTGTCCTTCCATGCCTCATAGGCCTCGCCAGAAGTTCGAGGACCTTGACCTACGTGTGACGACATGAATTCGTTATAAGCACGTTTTGGAAGCTCCATGCAGTTATGAGTCTCGTGAGGGCCATTACATAATTTGCATGTAGAAGCGATTCTGCTTACTTGGCTTGAAGGTTTTTGAGCTTCGTAAGATTTCATGAGAGACTTGACTCGACCTTCAAGTTCTATTATCCTACGGTCGGGAGTGCTAGAATTGTTCGAAGGCAAAGATATTGCCTTGACCGTTTTGTTCAAATCACGGGGATCATTCCAACTTTCGTTGTCATAGAGAGCAAGATCTTCTATGAGTTCCCATGATTGTTCCGCACTTAGATCACGTAGCTTACCACCGGCCGATTGGTCAATGGCTCACCTCGTGGAGAGATCGATATGGTTATAAAAGATTTGGACTTGGAGCCAAAGATCTATGCCATGATGAGGGACTTTTTGGAGTAAGTCCTTGAAACGAGTCCATGCTTCACAAAGAGATTCATTTTGACATTGTTGGAACATCAAGATGTCATTTCTAAGCTTAGTAGTTCTCCCTGGTGGGAAAAATTGAGCAAGGAAACGAGTGGTGAGATCATCCCATGTGGTGATGGATCCCGCGGGTAAACGCTCAAGCCATTGACTAGCTTGATCCCGTAGAGAGAATTGAAATAGGCGTAATCGGGTTGTCTCTCTAGTTTCAACACCTAGGTTTATGGAATCTACGATTTTTAGGAAGTCCTTAAGATGTTGGTTTGGATCTTCGAAACGAAGTCCATGGAATGCACATCCGCTTTGCACCAACCGGATGGTGTCGGATCGCAAGGGAGTCACATTGGCTCCGGTGAGCTCAATGGTGTTTCGGTAGCCTTGGTGGCTAGGTCGAGAATATTCTCCTAAGGTTCGGGGCCTAAGGGGTTCTAGTGGTGGGTTTTGTTGTGGTGGGATGACGGGTTCAAGGATGTTCCCATCGTCCATGATGTCGGGTGGTGAAGAGTTACGAACAAAAACACAAAGAAATAAGATAGACTAAAGAAAACCTAAAAATAAAAATAAAATCTTACTAGAAAGGAATCTAGCAAGTAGACCTAATAAAAAGAGATTATAACCTAGACAATAACTATTTCCCGGGCTGCGGCGCCAAAAACTTGATACGTGGGAATCGCACCAGGCTTTACCTCTCGAGGGATCTCGAGATGCTTACAACCCCCACCAGGCAGTGTACCTGATCGTTGTAGTATAGTATAGTGACAAGTACCGGGGGATTGATCGTTCAGCTAGGAATAGTGTCGCTAGGATTAGAAAACCTAAATACTAGTTCTAAAGGTGAGAGATGATTATTTTTGTATTTTTTTTATATTTTTTAGAAAGCAAGTAAAAATCTCGGGTTTGAAGGATTTGGGCGGAATTAGTTGCTAGTCAACTAACCCAATACTAAAAATGCAATCAAAATAAAATACTAAAAATGAAAATAAACTAAATTATACTAAGGTTATGAGCAATAAGTGGAGAAAATGTGTTTACTTAGATTTCACTACTCCCTAGATATCTTTTACACGTTAATTACTTGTTATAGTTGCGTGGATGACGGATTGTATTCCTTAATACCATTCATGGGGTGGTGCACTTAATTCCCCAATCCTATGAGTGCCTACTTCACTCCTATGTCGAGCCGGCTAAGAAGCTCCTAACATGGGATCATTAGAATTTACTCATGCATTAAATACAACCAATAAAACCTAGTGCACGTCAGTTCATGTTTCCTAAGACGTTCAAGCATGTTACCAATTGGAGATCTGCCAGTTTTCTTAAGCCTAACATCGAATTCATTCATCCAATACAACCATAAACAAGTAATCAACACATAATTAACATCTAGGTTTCATTAGATCCAAGCAAACACATGATAGATCTAGCCTAGCATGATGGAATTAAGACAAGAACAAGATATAGACAACCAGCACATAGACATATTGATTGAATTAAAAGAACACTTATCTTAATTACACATGAAAGGGATCAAGGGCTAAGAACCCTTGAAAAACCTGTAAAATTCGTACCAAGTTCGTACTTAGGGTTTCTCCAAAACTTCTTTTTTTTTAATGTGAAAATTAGAAAACTGTATATAGGAAATAGGGTCTGACGACGTCAAGAACAAATTTGTGACGCCGTCATCTCGCCGCCAAAATACTCCTCGGACTGCCTTGATCCAGATCTGACACCGTCAAGTGTTATGTGTTTCCAGGCCGTCATGCTTTTTCCTCTTGACGCCCTACCTTGTGACGCCGTCAAATCTGTACTGGGCCGTCATGCAATTTACTCTTGACGCCGTCAAGATTTTCTTCTTGACGCCGTCACCTACTGTTCCCAGCAAGGAAAATTAAGACTTTGGCGTTTTCTTCACTTTTATGCTCAAAAAACGTCCGAATTGCTTCCTTTTCCAGATTTCTCTCCCAAAGTACCTAAAATCACAAAAGGAACGATTTAGGGCAATATTTGATCAACTAAATCCAATTCCGAGCTTAAATGACCCCCTAAAAACGGTTCATTTTTCACCTCATCAAGACAAAAATCACAAAAATCAAAACAAATCCAGAACTCTTTTTCTCAGCAGGGTCGGCGGAACCCTCAGACATAACGGACGGAACCCATCTCTGGGGTCCGCCGTATCCGCCGACCTGCAGAATCAATATTTTTGTTTATATTAAACCAAACACCCATTATCTCATACCACCACTTCCAAACTGTTACTATTCACTTTACCATCCATCCATACCTACGATTTCTTGGCCTTCCTTTCACTCACATTGCAAATCAATCATCATTGTATGTATTCTAAACCTGATTACAATCCTAATCTGAGTCTAGGAATTCTATTTTTGCACAAAAACAAAAACTTGGGGTTATGCATTAAACTTGAGAAACTCATGCATAAAATTAGATGTTTAACAAAACTAATCATGTTCCCCATAGTTAGGAATTGCATTATTACTTAGTGTAAACATGTTTGCTAAAACACCCCAAAACAAATTTTGCCAAAAATTTCTCACAAATAGGACAAATATTTTTTCGTCTCACATTGAGAATACAAAATCAAAACGTTATGTTTAAAACATCACTTGCATAATGTCTCTTGAATGCTAAAGGGAATACATAACCAATATGTATTTTCGGGTACATTCAAATGAAGCTACATTGAACTAGGAGCGTTTGGGTTATCTTTTGTGTTATAACAAAACTTGCATTATAAAACATTTTTGAAGCATCAAAATGAGTCAAGATAACTGCACCTCCACATTGTTTTCATATAGGCACACACTAGAACATCCACATTATAATACTAGTTTACTTAAACTAAAATGTGAAATTTTGTTGTTCTAGGAATCATCATGCCTCCTCTAACCCACTACGACCACAAGGACACCATTAAGTACCTACCAAAACACCACAAAACCAAAGGCCTTACCCCAAACCAAGTCAATGTTTTCAAAGCCTTAGAAAAACACTATGTCCATGAGGGTAGAACCATTGACCCGTCCTTCCTAGAAGGCACAAACCTTTACACCGAATTTGCCACAATCAACTTTGAGTGTCTTTTGGAAATCAACGAGCCTATTTGTCCTAGGTTTATTTTGGAATTCTATGCATCCGCCGTCCTCTCCACGGATGATTATGGTCAAATGTCTATCAACTTTAGGGCTAGTGGTTATCAATACTCCTTCACTCTTGAGGAGTTTGCTCAAATCCTAGGTGTCCCAAACCGTGGTACTTGCATCTATTCCGACTTGCACTCCCTCTCAACTCTTGACAACCTCCATGATCGCATCCATCCTTATGACAC
The DNA here is from genome assembly GCA_030686995.1 of Artemisia argyi. Classification (NCBI taxonomy): domain Eukaryota; kingdom Viridiplantae; phylum Streptophyta; class Magnoliopsida; order Asterales; family Asteraceae; genus Artemisia; species Artemisia argyi. The sequence continues at coordinate 112,608,338 of CM060705.1, read as the reverse complement.
ACCTCTTGTGTCAAAAGATGTACTCCGTGACCACCTCTTTGTTAGGACAACCAACACTAGGAGAACCCGCTACGGAAATGAGGTCGATAAGGACCCATATGGAATGGAAATGAATGAACTCAAGCCCCAATTCAAGAAATGGGAGGAAGTCCTTAGAGCAAATTTCAGTAGCACCATAGGAAACCGAGATCATATTAACCTTTGCCTTTGCTACATGCTCTACTCTTTGTCCGTTAGGCAACCCTTCAATCTTGCCTACTACATGGCCAAGAGAATGGCCGACATTCCCGTGCATGGTACAACGGCTATGCCGTATGGAATGCTCTTGACCCGTCCCTTTAGGTTCATCTCACCCATTCCACCAACTCCAAATGGTCTTCATCTTGACTACTCTCTCATTCCACACACCTTTGTCCCACTAAGTGATAAGAGAGTGTACAAAGCCCAAGGAAAATGTCCACATCCTCCTACCTCCTCATCATCTTCCTCAATGAGTGAAGATGACTCTTTGCCCAACTCTAGGCTCCCACCTCACGAATACCTATCCCAACTTCCGGATATACCAAATGAGTCGGCGGAGTTCAAGCAAACAAAGGGGATGTTTAAGAATCTTGGAAGATTCCTTGGAAAGCTCAAGAACAAGATTGACCGTCAATGAGTGCGGGTGTGTAGGAGTGTTTGGCACTAGGTGCTATTTGAACAAATTTGGTCATTTAAACAATGTTTGTGATGTACTTGTGTGTCGGTACAATGTTTGATACTACTTGGAACATGTATTATCTAACTTTGATGCAGGTAGACAACTTTTGGCAAGTTGTCAAATTTTCATGTTTATGAAATTTTTACTAACGCTGCGTTCCCGAGTTTTATTTTTGAAAGATGAGGAAAGAAGTGGGAAGAAAACAAAATAAATTCGTGTTCCTGAGTTTTTTTTAGGATAGAAGAGAATAGAAGAGAAGGGTAATTTTGGCTAAACTTCTCTCCAAAACTTTCTTCCCAAAAGTGGGATGATTTGGAGAGAAGTTATATTAGGAAGCTTTAAATAAATAAAATTACTTAAATAACCTAATATAAAACATAACTTTTATATATAACCAAGGGTATAATTGTAAAATCATATGTTATTTCTTCTTTTCTCTCTTAACTCGGGAACATGATATAAAAAAATTAATTTCATTCATCTCCTCTTCTTTTCTGTCTATTTTTTACTCTTCTCTTCTCTTCTTTCATTTCAAAAACTTGAGAACAGAGTGTAAGTATAGTGAAATTCTCGATCTCAAGGTCAAAGTCCTATGATATGTGTGTTTACGTGTCTATTTTTTGCATTGCCTAACCAGAAATGCATTATCTTTTTGATTTTAGGAGTTTTCAAAAATTTTGAAAATCATCTCGCGGGTCAAAATCGCGGACTGCCAATTTTTTCAGCACTGACGGATCTGGCGGTACCCAAAATTGGGTTCCGCCAGTGTATTTTCTGGGCAACCCAGAAATGGCCCAACGGACCACGCGGAACCCTCAAACGGGTTCCGCCTGTGTATCCTGAGGGTTCCGCCAGTTGCCTGCATAATTTTTTTTTCAACATTTCAACATCCAATCACCAAAATACAATCCTTTTAGATAGAAACCAATTTCCTGCAATTTGTTTAGCACAATAGGGTACCTCTCATTCCTTATAACTCAACCAAAACCATTTCCCGCCAAATTTCAAAAATAGGCATAACCACCCCAAGGAACCTTTACACATAAAGGAAGGAACCCTTCCAAAGGTTCCTTGAAATCCCTGAGATTTATCCTTTAACAAATTTACCAAAACCACTAAGCATTTAGTGCAAACCTTGTCTTCTCACTTCACCATTTTCATTGGATTGACTTCCATGATATGACAACCCACAATTAGTTTTCCAAATCATTAGGAACCTCCATTTTTGTATGGACTAACATCAAATCCAAACACTCCTTCCCACAATCCTTCATCACTATAAATTAAACCATCATAAACACTATCAAATCACACCTTCTTCATCACAATTTCTGAACTTCTAAACCATTTTAACCATGACCAAGTCAACAATCACTTCTCAACCATCACGACCCATCCGGAAAATCGCCCGGATAAGTGTAAAACCACTATGGTCTAACCAATCCATCAACCTAAGCTCCTCATCTTTGGATGAATTCACCTCCCCTATAAAAAATGAACACTTTTTGAACCTTGCATCTCCATCACCATCACCCAATGAACCCAATGAGCTCACTCCACCACCTACTAAATCACCCATTGACCTAACTCCACCAAGTGCTCCAACCCAACCATCCAAAACTCCATCACCATCACCATTACCCAAACTTGAACCTATGGAGTTATTTGGGTCTCCTCCAACATCACCACACCCTTTTGTCCAAGATCTAAATGATCTTCTACCAAGACCTTCACAACTACCACCTTTTTCACCAAGGTCAATTCTTGACCAAAATGAGCATTTTAACCACACCCAACCACCACAACAAGTGTACCATCAACCCAAACCATTGTTGTTTCACCCCATCTACCATGACATCCATGGTCCTTTTTATGGAGAACCAAACTTTGAAAACCATGATCACCCAACTCCACCACATTCTCAAGCCCAAACCTTTGAGTCTTTCTTTCCTTCATATGAGGAAATCCAAAGCATGGTTGAGAATCACCTCCATCAAGCAATCGAATTTCAAACCACCTTGCTTGACTCAATACCAAACCCATCCTCCACCCAAAGAAACAAAAACAAACCAACCCTCAAACCAAGAAACCAAAACCAACCAATTTCCACCCACTCATCCCCATATTTGCTCAAATTGTGAGCAAATGGGTGAAAGCATCAAAATGTTGCTTCACCAATTCCAAGATGAAACCCGTTTTGCATTCCAACACATCATAGAACGTTTGGATGCTCTTTCACACCCAAACAAATCCTAGCCAACCTTTGGAGGCCTTTTGCCCCATTTAGGAAAGTAGGATTTTATTTTTCTTTCTTGATTATTTTTTTGGTTTTGTTTAGAAGTAGAAGAATATTTTCCATTTCTTGTCTTTTGACTTTTAAAAGTCAAAATTTTACTTGGAATGATATTTCTTTCTACTTACTTACGTGCATTGTTGGTTGACCATTTTTTGTGTTGTCATTGTGGTTACAATGCGTGTGGTAACTACAAGCTTGACTATATATATCACCAACTAACCATTTTTTTTGTAGGATCAAAATTCATGTTTCCCATCTTGGCACTCCTTTTAGGGGGAGTAACAACCAAGGGGGAGCAAGTGCATTATTCCGCTTCGCTACTCTACTTTTTGTCTCGACAAAAAGGGGGAGAAATATATTAAACCGTTAAAACTTAATATGATTTTTATCACTTAAGTAAAACAAGTTTAATATAATTTTTTTTAAGTCTTAAACACCAAGATTTTGTGAGTTACTTAAAAATAAAGTTTATGTTTTGTCATCAACAAAAAGGGGGAGATTGTTAATACAAATATCGCCTAAAAACGTTATTTATATTTTACGATCTTTGCTATGTTTTGTTAACGACAAAATGTAAACTTTAGTTTCTAAGTAAAACATAATCTTAGTTTTAAAGACTTGCATAAACTAAACTTTTGCTACATTTTACATTTCATAAAACACAACACTTTTTATTTCTTAAAATAGAAATGTCACATCACATTTATGGCAAGTTTTGTCAATATACATTTATGGAAAGAAAGTGTGTTTGACTAACTATATCTTGTTTGCAAGTTTTATGTTTGACTAGGTGTAATGAGATGTGACATTGTTTGATTTGCAAAGTGTAATGAGATGTGACATTGTTTGGTTTGCAAGATTTATTGCAAAACCAACAGCAAGCCCGGCGGAACCTTGAGGGTACACGGGCGGAACCCATCCGAGGGTTCCGCCGTATCCGCCAGGCTTGCAGAAGGCTTTGCTATAAATACTAAGCCACAAGTTGATTTTTGGCTTATCACTCTACATCATATTTTACACACATTCATTCATTCTTTCATCTAACCCTTTAACATTTCATATGTGAAGTTTCTTTTTGTAGCAAAGAGATTCACGAGTTCATAAAAAGTTACAAGTATTCAACACAACGTTGCAAGACTTGTTAGCTTAGCATTGTGTAGACTTGTATAGTTTACACTTCATTTGATTGTGTATTTTCAGAAGTGATCGATTAGTATTTTAGTCCTCAAAATACAAAGTGTATCAGGAGTAGTTGTACCCTTGTAAAAGAACTAACGGGAGTGGTTGTACCCTTGGTAAAGAACTCGACATCTAGCTTCGTGTCGGTAAAAGTATAAGCGACGTGTAAGGTTTTCTCCGCTGGTGAAAGGAGCTTGTTGACTAGTGAAAGAAACTCACGAGTTGGATACTCGGGGCGTGGACGTAGGGCAAGGAAAAAGAGTCCTTGTAGCCGAACCACGATAAATACTCGTGTTGTGGTTTGATCGTTTCTTTCAGTTACTTGCATGTTATATATTGTGTTTGTGTATATATCTTTGATCAAACGGAAAGTTTCAAAGCTAACTAAACAAGTTAAAAAGATTTTAAATGGTAAACTATTCAACCCCCTTCTAGTTTTCCACAAAATGGATAGAGTCCGTGACGATCCAGAGAGTTTTTACACTAGGGGCATGACGGCGTCACCATAGGCCGTCATGGTCCCATTACATGTGACGGCCCAGAGAAAATTTGCACTTGACGGCGTCAGATCTGGATCTAGGCAATCCGATATTACTATGGGGGGCGAGTTGACGGTGTCAAATATTTCTTCTTGACGCCATCACGATGGAAAATCTATATATAGTTTTGTAATTTTTATTCATAAGGAGAGGACAATTGGAGGGATAACTTGGAGAAACCCTAGCACGATTTTTACTGTACTTTCAAGGGTTTTTACCCTTTGAAACCTTTCATGTTCAATTAAGATAAGTATCCTTTCAATTCACTCAATATGTCTATGTGTTGTTTGAATATATCTTACGCTTGTCTTGATTTTAACATGCTAGGCTAGATCTCTTGTGTGCTTGCTTTGATGTAGTGAAACCTAGATGTTGATTATGGGTTGATTGCTTGTTTATAGTTGTTATGGATGAATGATTTCGATGTTAGGCTTAAGAAAACTGGCAGACTTCCATAGGGTAACATGCTTGAACGTCTTAAGAAACATGAACCAATGCGTACTAGGTTTTTATGGTTGTATTTAATGCATGAGCGAATTCTAATGATCCCATGTTAGGAGCTTCTTGCAGGCTCGACATAGGAGTGAAGTAGGAGCTTATAGAGTTGGGGAAGTACGTACGCCACCCCACGAATGGTATTAAGGAATATAACCCGTCATCCACGCAATTGTAACAAACTATCAACCTGTAAAACATATCTAGGGAGTGATGAAATCTAAGTAAACACAATTTTCCCATTCATTGTTCACACCACTAGTTTAATTAGCTTTATTTACATTTTTGTTATTTTATTTTGATTGCATCTTTAGTTATTGGGTTAGTTGATTAGCAAATAATTCCCCCCACTCCTCCAAACCCGAGATTTTAATTGCTTTTATAAAAATATAAAAATACAAAAAGAATCATCCCTCACCTCTAGACTTAATTTTTAGGCTTTCTAATCCTAGCGACACTATTCCTGAGTTGACCTATCAATCCCCCGGTACTTGTCACTATACTAGACTACAACGATCAGGTACACTGCCTGGTGGGGGTTGTAAGCTTCTCGAGATCCCTCTAGAGGTAAAGCCTGGAGCAATTCCCACGCATCAAGTTTTTGGCGCCGTTGCCGGGGAATAGTTATTGTCTAGGTTAGAATTTCTTTTTATTATGTCTACTTACTAGAATCGTTTCTAGTGAGATTTTTATTTTTATTTTTATAGGATTCCTTTAGTCTATCTTTTTCTTTGTGCTCTTTGTTTGTAAAACCATTTTCATTTGTCTTCATGGCGGATGAGATTCCATTTAGATCATTAACAATAGAGGAACAATTAGTTTACTCGGATATATTTGCTTCTTGTTGTTCCAATGGATTTTTAAGTGATCTTAGCTATATACAAGAGGAGATGGGTATAAAGTTTGATAGGTTTGATGAGTTATGTGCATGTGTGGCTTATATTAAACAATCATTGTTAGGATCAACTCCTTTTAGTAAGACCCTTTGGAAAAAATTTGAGGAAAGCCTCCTAACCGTGAACCATGAGTTCAATGAATTGATGGGTTTGTATACATCACAACTTGAGGAAACAATTAAGGAGGATTTAGCCGAACATGATCATATTGAGCAAAAAGATGAATCCTTTAGACAAATTGAACATTGTAATCAAGTTATTGAGGAAGGCTCTTATGAATCAGACTTAGAACTTGAAATGGCTAGAGAAGGATTTGAGATACTTAGGAGCATTTTTAGGTTAGATTCTACTAAAACACGTGATGAGGATATAGGTGATGTTGAGAAAAGGAAAGATGAGGTAAATAACACAAACCTACAAAGTACCCCACAACTACCACCATCACTTGAGGAATACACACCACCCGTGACTTACCCGGAAGAAGTAGAAGAGACTATAGGAGCCCCAATAGAGGTAGAACCCTTGCACCAAACACCACTAGAGGATATAGGTTTGAATACTTGTAGTGATAACCATTCTCTTAGTTCTAAAGAAGTTCCTAGTTTTGATGAACCGGAGCCTCAACCAAATCCGTTACATAATCTTCCATCCTTGGATGAAAATTTAGGAATTGAAAGAGGTCCTGATCCACCCATCAAACCATATAGTCCGGGTAGTCTTAGGATAAAGGTGGTAGACATTAAGCCATGTAGAGAGGAAGCCAATATAGGAGTAGAACATAACCTTACATGCTTACATCACCCATTCATGATTGATCACAAGAAACATTATGGGTTTAAACCGGGTTTATTAGGTCAAGATGGATTCCCAATTAGGAGTCTCTTAAAGTTGTTAGAAGATGATCCCTTTTTAGGAGAAAACTTCAACTCACCCATTGACCAAAGTGAACTAGGTAAGGTTATGATGATAGGAGGACACCCCTTTGAGCATATAATTCATCCACCACTCTTTCCTCACGAGGCATACCTCCACCGAGAAGGTGTGTATCGCTACTATCACCCGCACTTAATCCTAAGTGTAGGGAAAACCTCCCCTATTTTCGTTAAATAAGGGTAGAGTCAGGCTCGTGACTCGAACAAAAACAAGCGCTTATTGGGAGGCAACCCAAGCTTTATTTATTTATTTGTTTGTTTGTTTGTTTATTTGATTTTATTTGTTTCCGTATGCATGTTTTATTTTTGTTGTTTGTAGATCATGTTTCAAAAATAAAATGGTGAAAATACTTTATTTTTGTTGTTTGACTTAGTCTTAACTTCATCCAAAGGTATTTCACAAAAGATAAGTGTAACCCAAATATGTTTTCAAGAAACGAAATTGATCATGATTCTCCACAATATTAAATGGACATGTATATTCGTATTTGTTAGAGTCAAATGCTTGTATCGAGTCATAATGATATTTTGCAGGATTTTCCAGGAAGTAGGACATAAGTTTTTCTAGAAATTTTCCGGAAACTTAACGTAAAGATTTCTGCAGGTCATTCTTGACGGCGTCATGTGTAAAATTCTGGAAATTTTGCTAGTTTTGTTTTTCTAACGGAGTCTTAAATTTTTTGTTGATTCTTTAGTTTTATAAACTCCAGGAAATCTGCAAACATTCATTCCACAAGCATTATATCTTTAGTTGTTTTGTTTTTGTTCCTAAGTCTGGAATTACATCTAGTTGTGAGTTTCCTTTGTTCAGTTTTATGCTTTGAGTTTTTGTGTTTGTTTTCTCATGCTTAACAGGTTATGTATGACAAGAAGATGATTTATTTTTCTGGAAGGGAAGCTTTGATTGTTCATTTTCTTGGAGGAAGATCTAACCTTGCTACCATACTATCCACACCGAACGAATCAGGGGAGTATTTGCTTTCATTCTTTTACCTGTTTTACTTTTACATTCTTTAATTGAACATTGGGGACAATGTTCATCCTAAGTGTAAGGGGAGGGTAAATGATGATACCTTATAGGATACACTTTCACTTGAGTTTGTTTGTTTGATGGTAGGTGTGTAATAAAACTATGAGAAATACTTGTTAGTGTAATTTTAGCGCCAAATTTAAATTTTTTTACAACATTTAGGAGTGAAACTTTAGCCTTAGCGAGCGTCTCATGGATAGGAGTTGTATGACTAGCACAAAACCGTACCATTCAGAAAAATTTTCCACCCAAATATGTGAGGTTCGCCTTTAGATTTGATAGGAAAAGCATTCATTATTAGTGCTTATGAGTGTACCGGTAGCATTTAGATTCTAGAACTTGCTTTAGTGATGCATCCCGAGACCGCTAGTGAGACTACATTCGTGTAGTAGGATTTACTACATGACAAGAGGCATTAGGATCACCCTTGTGTTAAACCCGTATTATAATTAATTGACCATTTAAGTCACATTACTTGGCGAGTTAAGTCAACTAATTTTTTCCCACACCATTAGCGTTGTACTCATTTTTAGTACACGAAACCCCTAGTACACCCCTCCGAGCCTATATTTTCGTTTCTAACTTTAAGCATCTTACTTAAAGGAAGAATTTGTTACAACCCACTTAATTGTACACCCAAATCGCCTTAGCCTTCCGTGTATGCACTCATCTTTAGTGCATTATTGTTATTTGTTTAAACCCTTTGTTAATTATCTAATTGATTACATGGTTGCTAAGTCGAGTCATATCCTTGTACATATTGTTTTGGGACGATTGGGACGATTGGGTAAAGTACTTGTGTTGTGGAGTAATGGGGAAGAACATCATTTATTACCCCCATATGTGCGTTAATCTTAAAAGTACTCCAAGTGTTTAGATTATCTTGATTCGAGTCATTAGATTAGTTTATTGTAAAGTATGTAAAAATTCATGTGTAAGGAGAATATTCATTCCCTATGATGTATTATTTTGGATGGTAGGGTAAGAGTGTATGCAAAAAAAAAAAAAAAAAAAAAAAAAAAAATCGAAAAATCAAGAAAAAGAAAAAAAAAATAGAAAAAAGAGAAAAGAGAAAAAAACATACGGACTACCATCCCGTTTCATTCTATGTTTTTGTTATTTTTGATTTATTAGGTTAAGTCGAGTCTAGTCTTGGCTTAGCAACGCCATATTCTACATGTAATTAACCAAGATGATTAACTCGCCACCAGTAAAGATTGCCTTTATCCAACAAAACCGTGTATTCCATATCCTTACACCTAACATTATAACCCTTTAAAAAGACCTCTTTGATAGTTTATCCTAGGTGCTTACGCCATGTGGTGGAGGTTTAATCCTTTCCCAAGCCTATGGTAATCTATTTTGCTATGACAGGTAGTGAGAGATGTTTTCCATTTCCATATTGTGATATATACTTTATTACACCCGAGAGATGTGAGTATCTAAACACTATTTGTGAGGTGCTAGTGTATGACCTCCGTGCTTCTCTTTGGTCTTTAGTGGAACGATTATTTGTTGTAATTACTTTTATATTAGTGTTAAACGACCCCTAACTTGTATTTTGACTAGAATAAAAGCGCATTTGCTTAAGGACAAGCAAATCTCAAGTGTAAGGGTATATGATGAGGCGAAAAATGATCCATTTTTAGGGGGTCATTTAAGCCTGGAATTGAATTTATTTAATCAAATATTGCCCTAAATCGTTCCTTTTGTGATTTTAGGTACTTTTGGAGTGAATTCTGGAAAAGGAAGCATTTTGGACGTTTTTGGAGCATAAAAGTGAAGAAAATGGCAAAGTCTTAATTTTCCTTGCTGGGAACAGTACCTGACGGCGTCACAAAGTTCTACATGACGGCGTCAAGAGTAAAACAAGAGGTGAAGTGGATAGAGTCCGTGACGATCCAGAGAGTTTTTACACTCAGGGCATGATGGCGTCACCATAGGCCGTCATGGTCCCATTACATATGACGGCCCAGAGAAAATTTGCACTTGACGGCGTCAGATCTGGATCTAGGCAATCCGATATTACTATGGGCGGCGAGTTGACGGCGTCAGATATTTCTTCTTGACGCCGTCACGATGGAAAATCTATATATAGTTTTGTAATTTTCATTCATAAGGAGAGGACAATTGGAGGGATAACTTGGAGAAACCCTAGCACGATTTTTACTGTACTTTCAAGGGTTTTTACCCTTTGAAACCTTTCATGTTCAATTAAGATAAGTATCCTTTCAATTCATTCAATATGTCCATGTGTTGTTTGAATATATCTTACGCTTGTCTTGATTTTAACATGCTAGGCTAGATCTCTTGTGTGTTTGCTCAGATATAGTGAAACCTAGATGTTGATTATGGGTTGATTGCTTGTTTATAGTTGTTATGGATGAATGATTTTGATGTTAGGCTTAAGAAAACTGGCAGACTTCCATAGGGTAACATGCTTGAACATCTTAAGAAACATGAACCAATGCGTACTAGGTTTTTATGGTTGTATTTAATGCATGAGCGAATTCTAATGATCCCATGTTAGGAGCTTCTTGCAGGCTCGACATAGGAGTGAAGTAGGAGCTTATAGAGTTGGGGAAGTACGTACGCCACCCCACGAATGGTATTAAGGAATATAACCCGTCATCCACGCAATTGTAACAAACTATCAACCTGTAAAAGATATCTAGGGAGTAATGAAATCTAAGTAAACACAATTTTCCCATTCATTGTTCACACCACTAGTTTAATTAGCTTTATTTACATTTTTGTTATTTTATTTTGATTGCATCTTTAGTTATTGGGTTAGTTGATTAACAACTAATTCCCCCCACTCCTCCAAACCCGAGATTTTAATTGCTTTTATAAAAATATAAAATACAAAAAGAGTCATCTCTCACCCCTAGACTTAATTTTTAGGCTTTCTAATCCTAGTGACACTATTCCTGAGTTGAACGATCAATCCCCCGGTACTTGTCACTATACTATACTACAACGATCTGGTACACTGCCTGGTGGGGGTTGTAAGCTTCTCGAGATCCCTCGAGAGGTAAAGCCTGGTGCAATTCCCACGCATCACTATCTTACAAGGAAATTGCATATTAAATGAGCTGTCATTCTCAATCCTTATCCTAGGGTCGACATACCTAAGAGGGTTCATCTCATCTTCCATACTATCCTCATTAACTACATCACCATCATCTAGGTCCTCATCAGAGTCCGAGTAGTAAAAAGGGCTAGCCCTATGGTCATTATCATGGTCAGACTCCTCCATCTCAGAGTTATTGCCAAAGTGGTGGTCAGGCGAGAGGTTAGGTGGGTTCTCATTTTCCACTACAGGAATTGGGATGGGTAGTTGGAAAATCCTTCGACAAAAAACACGAATAACAGGAATCAAACGATCAATGTTATTGTTATCCATTGAGAGAGTTTACGAACAAAGGAAACAAAGAAAAAGATAGACTAAAGAGAACCTATAAAAATAAAATAAAAACCTTAGTAGAAAGGAATCTAGCAAGTAGACCTAATAAAAAGAAATTTCAACCTAAACAATAACTATTCTTCGGCAGCGGTGCCAAAAACTTGATGCGTGAGATTGCGCCTACGCAAAAGGTTTTACCTCTCGAGAGATCTCGAGAAGCTTGCAATCCCCACCAGGCAGTGTACCTGACCGATTTAGTATAGTGTAGTGGCAAGTACCGTGGGATTGATCGTTCTACTTGGGGAATAGTGTTCGTTAGGATCAAAACTAGGTCTAGAGGTGAGGGATGATTCTTTTTGTATTTTTATGGTTTATGGAAAGCAAGTAAAAATCTCGGGTATTGGAAGAGTGGGCGGAATTAGTTGCTAGTCAACAAACCCAATTAACTACAAATGCAATAAAAATAAAATAACAAGAAAATAAATATGAGGAAAAACAATAATGAGAGAAACGTGTTTACTTAGATTTCACTACTCCCTAGCTATCTTTCATTAATTGAATAGTTTGTTACAATTGCGTGGATGACGGGTTATATTCCTTAATACCATCTGTGGGGCCGTGTACGATCTTCCCCAACTCTATAAGCTTCTACCTCTTCCTATGTCGAGCCAACAACTAGCTCCTAACATGGCCTCCTTAGTAGTCACTCATGCATTAAATACAACCATTAAAATTGTAGTACACATCCGATTCATGTTTCTTAAGACGTTCAAGCAAGTTACCAATCGGAGATTAGCCAGTTTTCTTAAGCTTAACATCGAATTCATTCATCCACAACAACTAATAACAAACAATCAACCAATAATCAATAGCTAGGTTTCATTACATCTAAGTAAACACAAACAAACCTAGCCTAGCATGTTAAAGTAAAGATAAGAATAAGATAGAATCAAACAACATATAGACATATTGAATGATTATTGGAAGACTTATCTTTATTGAAACATGGATGAAAGAAGGGTTTGAAACCCTTACAATAAGGTGAAAATTCGACCTAGGGTTTGTGGTAAAGTTCCTCCAACAGTTCTCTCTCTAATGAATGAAAATTAGAAAACTATATATAGAGATTACACGTCTAATGGCGTCACGTTGTAATTCTGATGCCGTCAACTAGCCTCCAATACTCTCCTCGGATTGTCTAGATCTAGATCTGACGGCGTCACGTATAAATCTTCATATGGCCGTCACGTGTAAAGTTGCTCTTGACGGCCTTGGTGTCCCAAAGCATGACGCCGTCACTTGTTAAGTCCCAAAAACATTCTGGTGCGTCTCGTGTAAACTTTATATCCACCTCTTTGCCAACACATGAAGGTCACATGCAACTCTTGACGCCGTCAGGTACTATTTCCAACTTGATTTTAGAGACTTTGCCGTTTTCCTCACTTTTCGCTCCAAAAACGTCCAAAATACTTCTTTTTCCAGATTTCTTCTCCAAAGTACCTAAAATGACAAAAGAAACGATTTGAGGCAATATTTGATCAAATATCACGACTTAGGGCTTAAATGACCCCCTAAAAGCGTAACACTTTTCGCCTCATCAAATTACATCTTTGTTCAAAAGTCATGGAACTTGGTTAGTTTAACTCATTAGTTACTTTTAACCAAGTAAACGGGACCAACATTATGTTTTTCACATATCACACTCATCCACCAACCATCATACATACTTGAATACTTTCCTATCAACTGGAATGGACAATTAATCTTTTTGGTAGCGGAGTTTTTACTTGTTTCCTTCAGTTTATATTCACCACCATGATTACACATAAGCATGACTTCATAGAACAAACCACTTTCGTTCGTGTATGATTTTTTAGTTACAATAACGTAACCAAGAGAGCGTGCCTTAGCTTGCGCCCAACATTTTAACTCTTCACGAGACTTAAACACCTAAAACTAAATTACTTTTTGTTAATGAAAATGATCACTTTTAAATGAATAACATAAAGTTAAAATTATTGTCTATGACATAAAAAAGTGTACCTCATGAGTAAAAAATGGCTATGTCTCCACAAAAAATTCATTACTTTCACCTGGGTTGTTGTTTCCATTAAACGCCCACCATCAAATCCCGACGCCGTTTTCCAAACCAAACGCCCCACCCCAGCCATCAAACGCCGCAGATGTCATCAACAAACCCTCGGTGCCAACCCCACCTGCAACAACAGCCTCTCGTTGGGGGTGTTGGTTTGCCGTTTGGGGTGATGCATCGGACCTGCAACAAAACCCACAGATGTCATCGACAAACCCTCGATGCAACAACAGCCTCTCGTTGTCATCAACAGTCCCTCGTGTAGGTGTTTGGATTCATTTTGTGAACGAATCGAACTGTTTGGGTTTGAGTTGTTACTCAAGATTTACGCGGCTTGATTTTCATGGGGTGTTTGAGAGTTGAAGACCTCATTTCCGTGGGTTGTTAGGCTGCTTGATTTAGGCTGATTGTTTTTGTGTTTTGATTTGGGTTGTTAATCAAAATATAAATATAATTACTACTCGTAATTACCTTGTAAAGTTGTAATGTTGAATGCTATTGTTGGAGAAATCTTAATACATCTAATACTGATACTCGTATTCTGGATTGGCTTTAGTTAAGTGTAATTTATATACTTAATTGCATCATATTATAACTATTATTAAATGTAGGAAGTTATTAGTTAGAAAGTTGTAGTTAAATTTTGTTATTTTCGAAAAACAATAAATTAGGAACTGCTTTTCAAAAGATAGTAAAGTTAGAACAACTTTTTTTTTTTTTTTGATAAAAGAAGCGTCATTTTCAACACATTGACCGAATTAATTGATGAACTTGACAGTAGTACTCACAGTGGCTAGGAGAACTACGAATTCCGAATTCCAATACATTGACTTTTGACCAAAAATTTTTTGTGTGGATTTAGTAGCACCATTTTTTATACTTTATGTAACACTTTCTCTTTACAAAAGTGATTAGCGGTACCTAGGATTAAAAGTCATGACACGCGGTTGATAATACAGTACGCTATGTGGTTCACAAAAACCCTCATGGCGACTAATTTTGTTGGTTATTAGCATAATTAAAAAAACACACACTCGAGAGAAGAAAAGCAAAAACGTTAAACCCAAGTTAAAAATTTAGCGAAGTAGCATGATTTAAAAACATAAGAAATAAAAAAGAGAAAAGTCCAAAATACATCCTTGTGGTATGCCTAAATCCCGCTTTTCATCCTCATGTTTTTTTACGGAACAAAACCATCCACCGTTAGTAAAGTTGGCACAAATACATCACTTCGTTAGTAATATCAGTTAATGAGGACTAACGATGCAAATGATTTTCCGTTATCTCCTAACAAGAGTTAAAATATTTGCATCGTTTGTCCTCATTGAGTTAAAATATTTGCATCATTAGTCCTCATTGACTATAGAGTTAAATATTTGCATCGTTAGTCCTCGTTGAGTTAAAATATTTGCATCGTTAGTCCTCGTTGAGATAAAATATTTGCATCATTAGTCCTCATTGACTATTCTTACGCTTTTATCCTTTTTCATCCGTTTCTCTTACGTTTTCGTCCGTTTATATCCATTTTCGTCCGTTTTTCTCATGTTTTTATCCGTTTCTTCCGTTTTCTCACGTTTTCATACGTTTTTATCCATGTTCATACACTTTTATTCGTTTTAATCTAGTATTCTATGTTTTCGTCCTTTTTTCTTATGTTTTTATCCGTTTTCATCCATTTTTATATATATATTATGTATGAAAACGTATAAAAATATATGAAAATAGATAAAAACGTATGAAAACTTGACATTTGATAAAAATGTTTCTTTATCGATTTTAAATCACGATTTTGACCCTTTTCTCGTCCGAATCATCAAAAGTGTAAAACACAAAAGTTGTCCGAAATAATGTTTTACACTAAGACTCGCGAGATTTTAACATGAAATTACAAAACAATGGCTGTTACTACCAAAACTTAAGTGGTTTTCGACCAAATTTCATAACTTATAAACTTTCGTAAATCTTATAAGTTTGATGATTTACACAAGGTATAACTTATAAGATTTACAAGAGTTTATAAGTTTATAAGCTATGAATTTGGTCGAAAATCGCTTAAGTTTTAGTTGTAAACAGTCACTGTTTTGCAATTTTAGGTTAAAATCTTGCGAGTTTTGATGTAAAACATTATTTCGGGCAACTTTCATGTTTGACACTTTTGATGATTCGAATAAAAAAGGGGTCAAAATCGTGATTTAAAATCGATACAGAAACATTTTTATCAAATATCAAGTTTTCATACGTTTTTATACATTCTCATATATTTTTACCCATTTCATACATATATTGTATAAAAATGGATGAAAACAGACAAAAACATAAGAAAATGGACAAAAACGTAGAATAATAGACAAAAATGAATAAAAGTGTATGAACACGTATGAAAACGTGAGAAAAACGGAAGAAACAGATAAAAACATGAGAAAAATGGATGATACCGTATCAAAACGGACGAAAACTGATAGAAACCTATGAAAACATAAGAAAAACGGACGAAAACGTAAGAAAAACGGACGAAAAATGATAAAGACGTAAGAATAGTCAATGAGGACTATAGGTGGCAAAACAGGCGGGTACGGGCAACGGGTCAAACGAGCTACGGCTAAACGGGCGCGGGCTAAACGGGCCCATGTTATATGAATCGTTTTAGAAAATACTCAAAACGACGAAATAAATTTCTCAAACTTAACACCTCATATATATTTAAAAAAATTGAATATATTATATCTATAAGTTTTTCTTTAAAAACAATTGTAATGTTATCCAATTGAGAGAAAATACATGTTCATTTGTGCCCATTTAACTTTTAAATGGGCAATATATGCCCATTTCAACAACATTGGCTGCTAGAACTCTTAAGGCACGTTATTTTCCAAGATCAAGCTTCTTTGATGCCAAGATTGGATACCGTCCTAGCTATATTTGGCGTAGTTTTCTTTCGGTTAAAAATATTGTTCGTAAAGAGTGCAAATGGAATATCGGTGATGGTCTTAGTGTGAATGTATGGAATGATTTTTGGGTCGATGATCACACAAGTCTGGGTCCAAAACCGAATAATTGTGATGTTGATCAGGTTCGCGATTTATTAAATCTTGAAGGTGATGATTGGAACCATGAGCTTCTGTATTTCATTATTTCCTCATAATATTGCAAGCAAGATTGCTTGTTGTTTTGTAAGCAAGTCAAGGAATGATGTACTTTTTTGGCATAAAAATCCAGGAGGCCGATTTTCATGCAAATGTGCTTATTTCTTGGCACTTGAAGTAGATGAATACATGGTACGCAATGCTATTTTTGATGACTCAATTGACTTTTGGCGTGTTGTGTGGAAAGCGAGAGTCCCCGGTAAAGTCAAATTATTTATGTGGAGAGCCTGGAATAATTATGTACCTACTCTTGACAACCTACAGTCTCGTGGGTTGAATCATACATCTTCTTGTACTCATTGTGGAGAGACAACTGAAAATTTAGCACATGTCATGTTTAAATGCTCGGCAGCAAAAGAAGTATGGGACCGTTGTAGTTTTGGTTGTTTTTATGATACACAAGAAGCTGTCACTTTTCATGATTTTTGTCGGGTGATTCTTGAAAAATTTCCAGCCGAATGGGAGGTATTTATGATGATATTGTGGACGAGAAGAAATAAACATTTTCATGGGCAATTGAATGGTAGGGAGGGGAACGTGGAAGAAATAGCGAAAGTTGTTTTATCAGATTATCAGAAGAAGAATCAGATAGGAATTATTAGCAGCACCAATGGGGTACATAATACTCATACGGCGGTGTGGTTAAGGCCAAACGCTCAGCACATAAAATTTAACTGTGACGCTGCGTGGCAAAAAGAGTCTGGAAAGACGGGTTTGGGTTTTGTAGCCCGTGACTACAATGGCGAGGTTTTATTTTCAGGTGCTCGATTAGAATGTTATGCGAGTTCTCCACTGGAAGCTGAAGCAAAAGCCGTTCATTGGGCTATGAGTCATGCACTTAATAGAGGGTACTCTAACGTTATATTCGAGACATACTCATTGTCTCTAGTTAAGGCGCTCATAATAAAGTCATCTTGCTAAAAATTGCGAGTCTTTTTCGGATATATGTCCCATTCAATGGCTTTTAATGTTTTTTGTAAATGGTATTTTGTTAAAAGGGAGGGTAATAGGGTGGCTCATAGCATAGCTTCTTTGGCGTTGAGTTGCTTTAATGAGATTATGTTAGACGGTAGTGTTCCAAGTTGTGCGGATGTATGAGTGACAAAAGATGTAATCTCTTCTAAAATCGAATAATATTTCTTCCCTTTTTATCAAAAATAAAAAATAAAAAATAAAATAAAATAAAAAAGAGAAGGGGGACCAAATGTGCCCAAATCTTTTAAAAATTTGCCCATTTAGCCAATTTTTTAATTTTTGGCACAAATTGTCATCTCTAATGAGGACGAACGATGCAAATATTTTAACTTAACGAGGACTAACGATGCAGATATTTATAGTCAATGAGGACTAATGATGCAAATATTTTGACTCAATGTGGACATTAGAGAACGAACGATGCAAATATTTTAATTTAACGAGGACTAACGATGCAGATATTTATAGTCAATGAGGACTAATGATGCAAATATTTTAACTCAATGTGGACTAACGATGTAAATATTTTAACTCTTGTTAGGAGGTAACGGAAAATCATTTGCATCGTTAGTCCTCATTAACTGATATTACTAACGGAGGGATGTATTTGTGCCAACTTTACTAACGGTGGATGGTTTTGTTTCGAAAAAAAACATGAGAACGAAAAGCGAGATTTTGGCATATCACAGGAATGTATTTTGGACTCTTCTCGATTAAAAAAAAAAAAAAAAAAAAAAAAAAAAAAAAAAAAAAAAAAAAGTTGATTCCGTTGCCGGGACTTGAACCCGGGTCTCTCGGGTGAGAGCCGAGTATCCTAACCAACTAGACTACAACGGATTGATGTTCAACAACATATTTGATGATATATATCTAACTGTGACCGCAGTGCGTAGCAGCAAACCCCAATCTGACAAAACCCTTTTGCCTGCTTCTACTCCTAATCCTTTTGTTCTGCAATTTCCATGAAAAATAAGCATAAAAAATCAAACAATTATTTCCTCTAACCAACTCTTCAATTCTCAGTCAGGTATTCATATTTTTTATTTATTTATTTTGTATTACTATCTAATGCTCACTCATTTGATTTATCCATTTAAAACTATCTAATAGTAATTACTTTCAAAGTATAATTGGAGCTAATAAAATGAAATGTTACTCCAACACAAAATAACAATTTCATTTTTTAAAAATAACCAAATACTAGTTGTAGGCATAACTATGTTTTGTTTGCAATTGGTATTAGTTTAAGCGATTATGAATACTTAGTGGAACTAAATGCCAGAAGTGACAAGTGCACTCTCAGGGAGATGGAAAGGGTTTGCGGCATTACTTATAGCGCGATAAGTGCAAAATGCTCTTTTTTATTGGATTTCAAATAGAAAGAGATTTTGCAATTTGGGTTTCCAACTCTCGTTTCTTCTTATTTGTAATCTTTTTTCCCTAGCTCCTTGCTATGTGTTTATAAAATTGTAGTTCAAAAAAGAAAATGTGACCCGTCTGTTTATTGTTTTGGCAAGGGTTCTGCTATAGATTATTACAGATAAGTGGATAACATCGTCAAACACTCAAAATGCTTATATGTGTTTAGAAAACGCAATAAGCACATGCTTTTTTATGCTTATTGCGTTTTGTAACAGCAGATAATATTAATATTCGTCTTTTCTCTTCTTTTATTGCCTTCTTGTCCTGCCGTGTCATCATTTGACAGTATGACTCAATATAATTTGACCAAACAAATCACAGTAATGTTTTTTTTGGGAAGAAACCTGTAATATCGTCGGTTGTTGTATAAATAGTTGTTTAGCTTGTGTGGTAATAATGGGACTAAACCGGAGATTGTTTTGTAGTTTTTTCGTAGCTACTTGTTCTAACACTAGGTTAATAATTAATATCCCGTGGCTTTTGGCTTGTGATAATATTTGGAGTAGCGTTTCAGTCATACCTATTAGAAGATGAATCTATCTGGATTGACGGGAAGTCCCACAAAGTATTGTTTCCACCTATATTCTAGAGGTCCGGCTTTACCATGTAAACCCGCTTCAGTGTTTCAAGCTCAGGGTAAACGTATGGAGTTATGTTGCCTTCAAAGGTAGGTTTACGGATCACCTCTTGATGAGTTTTTATGTGGTAATAGGTAACTGCAATTGGGATTAATTTACTGATTTTCTAATCTAAACAGACGGAATAATTTTGGTGGTTCTACACAGAGATATGTCACGAAAAGAATTTCTTTGGTGAAATGTTTTGGTGATGCTAGAGATGATTCATCAGGTAATTATTGGTTCCATGTTATATATAAGAATGGTCAGTGACAACATAATATGCACAGGCCTTACTGAATAATAATTTGTTTGACGTGTACAGCTAGGCTTATAAGTTGTCACATTCTCTTTTGCTACATGTTTCGTTTGGGGTGTTTGGATTTGTGTTTCTGGAACTGATTATCTGATTCCTTCGACTTGAAGTCACAACAAAACGTCTTTTTATCTATTAAATGGCTTTTTTGTCTGAAATGTGTCAAACACTCAAACATCTAATTATCAATAGAAGCATATCCAAATACTATCATTATAGCCTGTTCCATTACAGCCGATTAATTTTTTTTTAATCAAAATAACAGTCACTTCCAAAAGCACGTCCATAACACCATCTTTTTCATTCCCAATACTACTTCCATTGGTTTATGCGGAGTTCAATTTCGTTGATGGTTTACTCTGATGATTTCTTTTGCAGTAATCTTTCCAAGAATCAACGTAAAGGATCCATACAAAAGACTTGGTATCAGCAAGGAAGCTTCTGAAGACGAAATTCAGAGTGCTAGAAATTTCTTAGTACAAAAATACGCTGGTCATAAACCAAGTGTTGATGCAATCGAATCTGCACACGACAAAATAATAATGCAACAGTTTTATGAGCGAAAAAACCCTAAAATTAACGTGAAGAAAAAGATGAGGGAAGTTAGTCAGTCTCGTGTTGTGCAGGCTGTCACAAACAGGTTTAGAACACCAGCTACCAACTTTATTATCAAAACAGCTGTTGCCTTTGTGGTACTTGCAGCTCTTACTGTGCTATTTCCAACTGAAGAAGGGCCCACCATTCAAGTAGCCTTATCACTTTTTACCACTATTTATTTCATACATGATCGGCTCAAGAGCAAACTTAGAGCTTTTCTTTACGGGTAAACTTCATACTTTCTATTTTTGTCTTTTGCTAAAGTAGTGCTATCTTTTTTGGTAATTCGTTTTTGATAACATCTTATAGTGAAATCTGTCTACTTATATGATATAGTTAAAAAGATATTAGTACTTTTAGAATGGTATGATATGATATTTTAGCAACCTTTGGGTAGCTTCAAGAAGGGGTAATTGCATAAAAAGCTACTAACTAGCTGTGGCCCAATTTCTATTTTAGACAACCCACTTTTTATACGCTAAAAAAAAGCTATTCAAGTTTTTTTTTATTTTTTTATTTTATTTTATTTTATTTTTTAAAAAAACCCCGATTTAAGGTAATTTGACACGTTGACTGTGCAAAATGATGATGCGGAAGTTGACATGTGGTGACTTTTTTATCCTAGTGTTACACCAGTTATCTTACGTAACCCAAAACATAAATGACACCGCACTGGGTTACGATTTATGCAATTAGCCGTTTCCATTTTCTTTAATGGGATTTAATTAAGTTGGTTAGACAAAACATAAATAAGACCGCACCTGGCTTACCTATGCAATTAGCCATTTCCATTTTCTGTAATAGGATTTAATTAAGTTGGTTAGACAAAACATAAATAAGGCTGCACCTGGTTACCTATGCAATTAGCCATTTTCATTTTCTTTAATGGGATTAAGAAAGTCGGTTAAACAAAACATAGTGAGACCGCATGTGGTTACCTCTGCAATTAGCCTTTAAACCGAAGTGCTTGTTTTTTAGCATGAGAGATCTTCATTTTAATTGTAATTTGCAGGGTTGGAACTTTTATCATGTCATGGCTAGTGGGAACTTTCTTGATGGTGTCTGTTCTCCCACCTATACTCAAAGGCCCAAGGAGTTTAGAGGTGACAACGGCGTTGGTAACTTACGTTCTTTTGTGGGTATCCTCTACGTATCTTAAATAGATTCATTAGTTTGTTAAGCAAAGTCCAAAGTTTTGCTCTTAAGAGGATAGTGATTTTGTTGCAGAGTTCAAATTTTTGGGCAATTTCTTGCCCTTTAAGATGTTGTATCAAGGAGTTACATGACATTACATTTGTTACTTATCATTAGAACTTTCTGTGAATTCTCATGATCATTGATGATTCTAGTTATTTGATGAAGCCCTTAAGGTATCCACCATTCATATGTTTATGGCCTCTATTCTGTTAGAAGAATAATGTGGCTTAGTTTGATGGTTGAATTGTCTTCCATCATCTTTTGTTCTTTTCCTTTGTCATGATTATAAGAAGTTATATAACATTGATCACCGTAAAGTCTTGTAGTTATTTTAAGATTTTGGCTAATATTTGAAAGTTTGAGGCACTACACCGATTGATTGCCAAGTGATTTAGATTATTTTCCAGAAATCTGACTTATTTGCAAGAAATCGACTTCATTTGGGTACATTTTAATCCCTATGTGATTAAATCGGTGCAATCTAAAGAACTCAAAAAACGCGTCACTGAAGTGTAATTGAATGCTCTCAGTCTTCTCCTGCTTCACTCAGAATTGCTTGATTACTTTGTATATAACATAGTATTTACAGAAAAAGAAAATTCATAGAGAACCTCTATGAGATGAAAAAATGCCAATTAATCTGATTTTTCACTGATTAGTTTAGTACAAAGTTAGGCCATATTGGCAAGTGGCAACGAACTATGCTATGAAAAGACTCCACTAAACAAAAACAATTTGACAAGTAACAACAAATGTAACATAACCACAAAACCAGGGACTAAATTCTAAATCACATGTTTGATGAAAGACAATCATAAGGACACTCATGAGGAGCAAATTTCGTCCCTTCATTACATATCATCAGCAAAACAGCTTCTCATATCACAGTGCCATGTCAGCAAAGTTATCACCCCACATGGCAAGTTCTAACTGGCCAACACATTATGGCCTCAAAATGCATATCACAAGTGACACCATGTTTGAAGTATAAATCCAGTGAACCCATACACATAATGAGTGGTGTTTAATTTAAAAGGATAGAAGCCGAGTCCATTTGAAATTCACTAAAATAAACCATGGCCTCAGCTTCTCTTTTCAAGCCATCCCCAGCAACCATTCTTGATAAGTCTGATTGGGTTAAGGGTCAGACCCTTCGCCAAGTGCCTGTTTCCGCAGTTCGCTTCAACTCTGCTGCACCTTCTGCACTCACTGTCCGTGCTGACTATGCTGATGAGCTTGTCAAAACCGCGGTTAGTGTTTCATTTTTGTAAAGTTTCTTAGTTAATGTTTATGTTTCTGCATTGTTTATAGTTTAGAAAAAGTTGGATATGGAATTAGAATCGAAAATATTCTCATGTCAATTGTTGTTGGACCATTTTTGATCCGTAACATACACTTTTTATATATGAGATACTATGTTTGTTAGTCTGTTATAAGTTTTCTTACTTCTGTATATATCGTAAATATTAGTTATAGCATGTTACGATAACCTGTAAATGAACAAGAAACATGCATCGTACTGAATCTTAACTCTTGAAAACAAGTATGTTGGTTTGGTTATGAAACGAAACTCGAAAGCTTTTATATTACTCTACAGAGTATCTAAATATAACACAGGTGTTATAAACATATATAGACTTTCTACCAATCATGTCAGATAAGGTGTCTATAGTATTTGGGTTATGTGGTATGCATAACAGATCTAAAAAAACATTCAGCTAAAAAACAATTGGTTAAAACTCACTGAAAATGTATTTTTTTGAGCTTACAACCTTCTAAATCATTCTGATAAGCTATAAATTTTTCTAATATAATTGATGCAAAAATTAATGATCTAGAAAAATGGATAACTATGTTTGTGGGTCAACCTGACCCGATCCGACCCGTTTTTGACACAAGACATATTACTGATGAGTAAATTTGTATATGTAGAAAACTATCGCTACCCCTGGTAGAGGAATCCTAGCCATGGATGAGTCAAACGCCACCTGTGGAAAGCGTTTAGCCTCAATCGGTCTAGAGAACACCGAGGCTAACCGTCAGGCATACCGAACCCTCCTTGTTAGTGCACCAGGTCTAGGTAACTACATCTCAGGTGCCATCCTCTTTGAGGAGACTTTGTACCAATCCACAGTCGATGGCAAGAAGATCGTCGATGTCCTAAAGGAACAAGGCATTGTCCCCGGTATCAAGACTGACAAGGTACTACATCTACACCTAACATGAACAACTATTTGTTTCTCTTTTGATAACTGGCTAATCGTATTTTTCCATCTAACAGGGTCTAGTTCCATTGGCTGGTTCAAATGACGAGTCATGGTGCCAAGGTCTTGATGGACTCGCTTCCCGTTCTGCTGCATACTACCAACAGGGTGCTCGCTTCGCCAAATGGTAAATTCGCTTTTTTTTCTCAAAAGCCAAAAAGAACTCACTCATTCAGTATATGCTAATCCTTTTTCCTTTTTTTCTTCATCATTTAGGCGTACTGTTGTGAGCATCCCCAATGGTCCCACAGCACTTGCAGTCAAGGAAGCAGCTTGGGGTTTGGCTCGTTATGCTGCTATTTCTCAGGTAATAAACTGATTGATGCATTCCTTTTTTGAGAACTGTAGCACTATCATTTGATGTGGTTCAAGGTATGAAGTATTTGCTGTGATGTAATTTGTAGGACAATGGTTTGGTCCCAATTGTTGAGCCCGAGATCTTGCTTGATGGTGAGCATGGAATTGACAGGACATTTGAGGTTGCACAAAAGGTGTGGGCTGAGGTTTTCTTCTACCTAGCCGAAAACAACGTGTTGTTTGAAGGTATCCTTTTGAAACCAAGCATGGTTACACCTGGAGCCGATTGCAAAGAAAGGGCTACACCTCAAGAGGTTGCTGAGTACACTCTCAGCCTTCTTAAAAGAAGAATCCCACCTGCAGTTCCTGGAATCATGGCAAGTATCCTAACCATAAGCTTTTTAACGACAATCATACAAGTTTTGATGCATAACTTACTGTTTTGAAATGCAGTTTTTGTCTGGTGGGCAATCTGAGGTGGAGGCTACACTCAACTTGAATGCAATGAACCAGAGCCCAAACCCATGGCACGTGTCGTTCTCATACGCACGTGCCCTTCAGAACACTTGTCTCACCACATGGGGAGGAAGGCCCGAGAACGTGAAGGCTGCTCAGGATGCTCTGCTCCTCAGGGCTAGTGCTAACTCTCTTGCTCAGCTCGGGAAATACACCGGTGAGGGTGAGTCCGAGGAGGCCAAGAAGGGAATGTTTGTTAAGGGCTATGTCTACTAAGTTTATAGAAATTTATGAATCTGTTGTGTTATTGTCTTTAGCCCATGGAGACTGCTACTTTTGTTCATAGCATCATCTACTTTTAGCAATCCTATAAGTTTTTCGTGCTATTGCTGATATTGAGATGGAATCATGGATTCTTATATCTTGTAGTTTCTAATGAAATTTATAAGATGCGCTTTCCTAATCATGTATTAACAAAAAGCTTATGTTTGTCACAACAAAATGGAGTCAAGTTTAAGTGGGTTGTTATTTTAGTAAACGGGTGAACGGATGAGATTTTCCTATTCAGGATACCTAGGTAGGGCGAGTCTTTGAATCATATGTACGCGGCCTAACCGGGGTATCCCATGGGTGAATTTTTTTAGTAATGGGTCAAAACGGGCTGGTCCGGGCTGGGTTGACCCACAAACATTACTTAGTCCGTTCATCATAATAATTGTATATAACTAATCTGTTAATTTTATTACAAAGACAATGTTATTAAGATAATAATCTACATCTAGAAAAAAATGAGGTCCCGTTCAAAACTAGCCTTGGGACGACTTTCAATCTGTTTGACACACATTCTCCTTTTAGGTAATTTGTTAAGTGACACGTTTTACATAGAATACAACCCAGATCGACCCAAGGATCTAAATTTCCACCTAACTGTCTCCTTTGGCCCTGCGTACTACCGTTGACACTATTATCATATCTGGGTGCATCAAAGTTACAAATTTAAGCAACAAGAGGGGAAACAATACTAGAGTTTATGGATGAGCAGAATCTTTAGATCAATCCAAAAACTAAAACTATTAGATTTTGCCTTTTCTCAACATTGTTTGTTATAATACCATTTTTCATAACTCAAAATCAATTGCTTATATTATCTTTCCATGCCACACCCTTTGGGAAAACTAGAAGGACAACAATCAATATTCACATAAAACCCCAAGATAACAAAAGTGGTACCAAAATTATATTAGAGGTTGCGATTTACAGCAACAATGAAAGTTATACATTGTTGGTCTTATTGGCATCATCATGATACATACTGACTGCATGACATATAACATCATGAGCAGCAGCAACTATTATTTATACAAGTATATGTTTCTGAAGACTGGTTAACCTGAATACGTACTGACTGCATGACACTGTGAGATCCATAAGTCTATCTGTTCTATCATCTTTTGTCGTACTTTGTTAACCGCGTCAGGTGAGCTGCAGTTTTTAGAGCTCCCTGCAATATATATTTTCATACCGTAAGTCACATTGTATCCAAATTAGCAACCTATAGTTTTTTGTGTAAAACATTACTAACCTTCAGGGACTAATGAAGATTGTGGGCATCCTCTCATATCAGATCCATGACCACAATTATTACAAGTGATAATATATGATGGCACTACAGATAAAACAATACAGGTTTTAGTGGTAGTAACATTTAAAGAAAAGAAGTCAAAAATTGAAAAGATAAGTTCTGCTAAAATTTTAGGGTGAAGACCAGAGACTTACTATTTGCAGATGAGACCTGCTTGGATGCATGTCTCCACGGATCTTGTGATCCATTTGTGAAAACAATCTTTGATCCTACATGAAGATATTGCGACATTAGATTATTTACATTATTATATCATTTGATAAGCAACTACTAAGCACATAATAATCAGCTACTTAAAATTCCTTTTTCCATATTATTATACAATGATAATAAATGATGCACACACACGGCGTATACGTGTGCCCATCTGTCCCATAAATTAGCAATAACTAATTCGTAGCTCAACCATATAAGATTTGACTACTAATCAAATGTCTACAATACCCTTCAATGATGATAAAAGATGATTATCGTGGGCTAAATAGTTTTTAATAAAGACAAATTGACAATATGAAAATAGGTTAATTTAGATTTAAAATCAATTAAAATAAACAATGCAATAAAAGTGCCACTCCTTGCAAATAGAGGTATCAGGTATAAGTCATCTGTATGGAAACAGGGAAGTGGTATTTTACTGATAACGGAGCTAATTACGTAGAAGCATATAGCGATTAAGAAAATGGGTTGAGAACAGGTCGAATGTTGTATTCAAATGCTTACGACCTCCTAAAACGTTTCATCTATAAACACACTATTATCACCTAATTATATACTGTAATAGTTTTTGTACTTATGTTTCAATTAACTATTTTATGTAATTCAATGGAATGGACAAAAAAATGTCGGTGGGACAGCCCAACCAGCTTGACCTGCCCGTTTTGCCACCTCTGCTTGCAATTTAGATGGAACAGTGAGTAAATTAGTAATGTATATACCAGAAATGTTGGTGCCCCCGTAGTACAAATTAGTAGCATCAACAACCGGATATACACCCTCTCCAAACACATTTTTGCATAGATCCAGATGGTACCTATCACAATCAAATCTTAAAAATTAACAGACCAATGGCTATGTGGTAACATTCAGATTAAAGGACTAATTCATGAAAAAGCAAGAAATAATAAAGATAATATGAACGTGATCTATGTGCATGCCTTGTGTTAACTTTTGAAGAGCGGATGCTATCGTTTGCAGGTGCAACTTGGAAGTAAGCAACTTCGGTACAAACTTGGAACCACCATAACCGATCACCACTCGAGTCACTGAGGGTGGTCCGTTTTAGACTTTCTTGGTTATATGTTTGAACTTCCGCTCCAAAACTTCCAACATAATATTCCTTTATGTAATTTGCATAAGCATTCTGTATCAATATTTTTATTATTAATCGAAGATTATAGCAGAAACAAACCGTAGAAACAAGAAACTCTAGAAACAAGAATTCAGAATAGACTTGGGATCACCACTAGATCAGCTCCTGCCTTCTTAGCCTCGGTCATAGGGGTGCAAAGTTTATCAGGATTACCATATTGAAACTGCAAAGATTCAGATATCATGTCAGCTATGGCAAAAGATTATATATACACAATTAACGAAAACACAGATAGCAAAAAAACTTACAGCTATAGCTGCAGCATCCGCTAGAAAATACAAGAAGTCACCATCTGTTTTTAGCTGCAAAGGATATTTCATTGAATCAGGCATAATCGTGGTTCATCTGATCTACCTAAGAAAACTATTGAATAGCTCCCTCCATGCCAAAATAAATGCAGTGTTTAGCTGGTATATAGTTTAATAAAACCATGGTACTTGTATGTTCATTGAAAACAAACCATCATTCTTGCAAAAACGTAAACAGTAAAGAAAATAAAGTCTATATTATGCAAGAATGAGCAATTTTGGACCAAAATTTCCTAGTACGGAGGTTTTCTAGTTTTCATATAATATTTGTATGAAAAGCACTCATTGTTGCATCTGCAGTTCTATTGATGATTCGAGAAGTCAATCCCTCCATATTTGTAATACTACAGAAGAATCTTCGAAATTTTCAATAATTATTAACGAGCAAAGAGATAATTTTTGGATTTTGATTTACTGCAAATGAAAATACTGCATTTATTTTGGGATGGAGAGTTAGGTACCCATATAGCTTTGTATCCTAAAGGGGAAAGTGGATTTACTACCTCCGTGGCACCAAATGTTGTCTTAAGTACTCTACCATTTGATGCAAGCTTCTGTTCAACAAGTTGAGTAACTTCCTGTAATACAGCTTTACATTTAGGTCCTGCAGACTTGCCAACCTGTTGATCAAACTCTGTGAAGTTGTAAACAGCAAGAACTACACCAGAGCTTGCAAGACTGCCGCACGTGAGATGAGGGAACTTCAAACGAAACCATGCACTAAGAGCTCCGGCATAAGAAACACCAAAAACGAACCATGGATTCTCAACTTTCCTTCTATTGAGTTTCAAATTTAAGGATTCCTACAAGATAATGGAATATAATATGTTATAAAACTAATAGCAACATACTCCAAAAAATGGGGTAATTACCAAAATAGACCAGTCGCCCTACGACTTATCACTTTATAGGCCTAAAATTTTCAAAAGTCCAAAATAGACCGGCTGGGCAACTTGTACAACTCAACCATTAGTCGACAAGTGTCCACTTGTGATATGTGAATTAATCTTTTTTCGATTTTTTAAGGACACGTGTCAAACGTAGACACAAGTTGCCCAAAAAATGAGTCACCCTCGGTCTATTTTGGACTTTTGAAACTTTTGGGCCTAGAAAGTGATAAGTCGTAGGCCGACTGGTCTATTTTGTAATTTTCCCCCAAAAAAATAGTCTTTTTGTAAACCATTAGTATATCTGCCATTTAAACTTCGAACTACTCACTCCATAGCTCATCATATAAATTCTTTTTACTTTTTAATTTTACTTGTAGCTTAGTGTGAATTGCTTATGTAAGAAACATATCAGTAATGTGGCTTTCACTATCTACCTGATCCTATTCGTGTTTTAATATATATAAGTGCATATTAAGTTTAACAACTCGGTTCCATCAGATACATATAAAGTTTAATAACCCCTTTTCAGTTAAATTTTTTTAACAAGATTGAATGCATAACTTGCCTGATAATATTGACGGAAAGCAGCTAAGTCATATAATGCCTGCTTAGATGAAAGAAATTGTAGATTTTTGGTAGTTAGAGATTTGAATGGGGAACTCTTTCCATAATACCGATGCTCAAGTGTAACAATAGCAGCTCCAAACTTCTTTGCCAAAACCTGTATGAAGTTACCGAATCAGATATGACACATCAGGGATACCAACTTCTTCACATGTTAAACACACAAATTCATATATTATTACTAATATATGTAAAATTTATACCACAACATGCAATATTAAGGGAGATTTAAAGACAGTTTTTTGAAAGTCTTACACATGTTTGAAATAAAATCTAATAAAATAAATCAATATAATCTTCAAAAAAGAGAACTGTAAGTTAGGGACATCAAATTTAGCATGATATTCTGGTAACACGTACACTAAGATAGTCGTTCGATATCCCACCGCATGCAGATTCACCACATATTTTTAAGAAGATGGGACCATCATGAAGCTTGAGTTTGTCCAAGTATTCATAGTATCGTTGTCCAAATTTACGGTGATCCTGCGAGAATGTAAAGATCAAAATAATAATCAAAAGAAAAGTACTTCTTTCAACAACTAGATAATTAAAATCTGCAATCTCTAATACTTGATATGAAATTTTTGTCTAGTTAACGCAACTCAAATCATGTACAGCTGAACTAACAAACAAGATCTATAACAAATTCACATTTTAACAAAAAAAAAAAAAAAAAAAAAAAAAAAAAAAAAAAAAAAAAAAAAAAATCCGTTGTTATTGTAACTATTTCTTTTTGATAAGAAGGAACTTACTAATAATTAAAGTTAGAACCCCTGTCAAACAAAACAAGAGACACTCAACCGGGAATCCATGAACCAAAATAACACAAAACACCCTCTTTTAGAAGCTGTTATTGTGTATTTAAATCTGATTATTGTGTATTCAAATCGTATATATCTACTTTTCTAGCGTTTGGGTAAAGTTAAATTAATTTGATTATCTAACTATTTACATGTAACAAGTTAAGGAGTAGCTACAAAAAACTGATTCCATTGGATATTTTACTATCTAATTACAGCTTCAAAAAGCCAATTATCCTAGAGATAGCGATAAAAATCTTTTTTGTTTCAAGTTTCAACTAAAAACAATAATTGTATAAGCAAGCAACTATGGCAATTCTCCTTAAAGCCTTAAGGTTTTATAAGCCAACTTTTATAAAGCAATTCTTCTCACATGATCACTTGTTTTAACAGCACAAATAAAGATTATTATTCCATAGCTAGGCACGGACCCACTTGGGAGCCGGGTGTGGCACGGGCCATGCCCGATTTTAAGTCAGAAAGTGTAAATTATTAATAAAAATATATCTTTTTTTGATACGTGCAACTCCCGATTCTAGCTAATAAATTACTGATGGAGCAAGTTTAGTACATATAATCATTAAAAAGAATTTGTGCAACACCCTCTAAAAATCCTAGGTTCGTCACTGTCCATAGCACATATCACATGATCAGTTTTATAAAAACTATGACATAAATTAGCAGCATCTTAGCATAGCATAATATATGATCATAATAAACAATAGTAAGGATTCAAGAAGTGATATACATAAGGTGAGAAATGATCAAGAGTCTGATTAAACCAGTGTTCATCTTTAGTCAAATAATTACTGCTGCTACTACTAGTTTGCATTCTTTCAAATATTCTTGAAGTTGATAACCCTTTACAAACACTCATCATCAAAGTCATCACCAATAACCCAACTGAAAAAACCACTAACAACCTCATTTTTACTATTCAAAGCTGCAATATTTTTAACAAATATTGCTAACAATGTCGACAAATATGATTATCACTTTTTAATCTTCTTCAGTAGTTCAGTATGTGGTTTTTGTTTTGTCTTTTGACTTTAAATTAAGTCAAACCTTAATATTTGGTGCCAAACCTAGTTGGATCGATTTCATAAGTATTAAGCCCATTTTTCATAAAAGCCCAGTAAATTATTTATTGGGCTTTATGTTGGAAGCCAGTAATGCATCATTAACGAGCTTAAACTACACTGCAGTTTTTAGTTGGAGTCTCTACACAAATTGGTAAATGAAAAATCAATTTCCTCAAAATTGCATGTTGTTTAAGAGGGTGTTTTGGATTGATATTTTCCTTTTCCTTCTTTTTGTGTATCTGTTTTTTTTCTTCTTCTAAACACAACCTCACTCAGGGGCGGACCTAGGAGGGTTCTGGGGTTTACGGGAACCGGATGGATGTTTGTCGCATATAGTGTAAAATTTTGTTAAAAATCCTGATTTCTTCGAAATGAACCTAGTCACAAAATTTTGTGTCACAAAAATACATGTCTTTTTCAGTTAGTTCACTAATACATAAATAGTTTTTCAAAAGTGGATTGAAAAAAATTATGAAATTATCACTTTTACAAATATTACTTCATTTTATACAAATAAGAAGATCCAGACACTAGTTACACAAGTACTTATTTTTAAGCATTTTGTAAATACTTAACGACAATCGTAAAAGTTCTGCTGAATAACTTACTGTTTTGAAATGCAGTTTTTGTCTGGTGGGCAATATGAGGTGGAGGCTACACTCAACTTGAATGCAATGAACCAGAGCCCAAACCCATGGCACGTGTCGTTCTCATACGCACGTGCCCTTCAGAACACTTGTCTCACCACATGGGGAGGAAGGCCCGAGAATGTGAAGGCCGCTCAGGATGCTATGATCCTTAGGACTAGTGTTAACTCTCTTGCTCAGCTCGGGAAATACACTGGTGAGGGTGAGTCCGAGGAGGTCAAGAAGGGAATGTTTGTTAAGGGCTCTATGTCTACTAAGTTTATACGGAGTCGAAATTTATGAATCTGTTGCGTTATTGTCTTCAGCCCATGGAGACTGCTACTTTTGTTCATAGCATCATCTACTTTTAGCAATCCTATAAGGTTTTCGTGCCATTGCTGATATTGAGATGGAATCATGGATTCTTATATCTTGTTGTTTCTAATGAAATTTATAAGATGCGCTTTCCTAATCATGTAACAAAAAGCTTATATTTGTCACAACAAAATGGAGTCAAGTTGAAGTGGGTCGTTATTTTAGTAAACGGGTGAACGGATGAGATTTTCCTGTTCATGTTACCTAGGTAGGGCGAGTCTTTGAATCATATGTATGCGGCCTAACCGGGGTATCCCGTGGGTGAATTTTTTTAGTAATGGGTCAAAACGGGCTGGTCCGGGCTGGGTTGACCCACAAACATTGCTTAGTCCGTTCATCATAATAATTGTATATAACTAATGTGTTAATTTCATTACAAAGACAACGTTATTAAGATAATAATCTACATCTAGAAAAAAATGAGGTCCCATGAGTTCAAAACTAGCCTTGGGACGACTTTCAATCCGTTTGACACACATTCTCCTTTAGGTAATTTGTTACGTGACACGTTTTACATAGAATACATCCCAGATCGACCCAAGGATCTAAATTTCCACCTGTCTCCTTTGGCCTTGCATACTACCGTTGACACTATTATCATATCTGGGTGCATCAAAGTTACAAATTTAAGCAACAAGAGGGGGAAACAATACTAGAGTTTCTAGATGAGCAGAATCTTTAGATCAATCCAAAAATTAAAACTATTAGATTTTTCCTTTTCTAAACGTTGTTTGTTGTAATACCATTTTTCATAACTCTAAATCAATTGCTTATATTATCTTTCCTATGCCACTCTTTGGGAAAACTAGAAGGACAACAATCAATATTCACAAAAAACCCCAAGATAACAAAAGTGGTACCAAAATTATATTAGAGGTTGTGATTTACAACAACAATGAAAGTCATGCATTGTTGTTCTTATTGGCATCATCATGATACATACTTTGAGCGTTTAAGAACATATAATAAGATCATGAGTGGCAGCAACTATTATTTATACAAGTATATGTTTCTGAAGACTGGTTAACCTGAATATCTACTGACTGCATGGCACTGTGAGAGCCATAAGTCTATCTGTTCTATCATCTGTTGTCGTACTTTGTTAACCGCATCAGGTGAGCTGCAGTTTTTAGAGCTCCCTGCAATATATATTTTCATACCGGGTCACATTTTATCCAATATTGTCAATTTTAGCAACCTCTGGTTCTTTGTGTAAAAAATTACTAACCTTCAGGGACTAATGGAGACTGTGGGCATCCTCTCATATCAGTTCCATGACCACAATTATTACAAGTGATAATATATGATGGCACTACAGATAAAACATTACAGGTTTTAGTGGTAGTAACATTTAAAGAAAAGAAGTCAAAAATTGAAAAGATAAGTTCTGCTAAACTCTTAGGGTGGAGAGCGGAGACTTACTACTTGGAGATGACACCTGCTTGGATGCATGTCTCCACGGATCTTGTGATCCATTTGTGAAAACGATTTTTGATCCTGAATGAAGATACTGCGACATTAGATTTCAATCGATGATCATCTACATTATATCATATGATAAGCAACTACTAAGCACATAATAATCAACTACTTAAATTTCCTTTTTGCATTTTTAATATGCGATAACAGTAAATGGTGCACACACAGCGCATATATGTGCCCATCTATCCCATAAAAATAGAGATAATTACTTCGTAGATCAACCATATAAGAGTTTGCTAATCAAATGTCTACAATACCCTTCAATGATGAAAAAAGATGATTCTTGTGGGCCAAAACAATGTCATTAGAAATTAGTAATGAAGACAATTGAAGATAAGCAAATATACTCCATTTAGCTTAACAATCTACCAAAACTAAACAATGTCATTAAAAGTGTGACATTTTGAAATTAGAGGTATCAAGTGAAGCCATCTGTATAAAAATGGTCCCAAAAGATGTATTTTATCGATAGCGGGTTATAAAAAAATTAGCAAAAAAGAAAATGGGTCAAGCATATTAAACGGATCGAAAGTTGTATTGAATGATTACAATAACCTAAAACGTTTTATCTATAAATGCTATTAACCAATGTGATAAAAGAATCAATCAAAAAGGACCTGCTCATTCCAATTAGGAATTCGTTGGGCCCCTTAGGAACAGGCTTTCCAATTTATAATTTTGTGATCATATGTAAGTTAACTGTAATACTGTATATATAATTCACAGAAAAAAACAAAAATGTATTGGTGGGTCAAACCAACCCCCTCGACCTGCCCGTTTTGCCATCACTACTTGCAATTTAGATGAAACAGAAAGTAAATTAGTAATGTATATACCAGCAATGTCGGTGCCCCCGTAGTACAAATTAGTAGCATCAACGACCGGATATACACCCTCTCCAAACACATTTTTGCATAGATCCAGATGGTACCTATCACAATCAGATCTTAAAAAATTAACAACCAGCGGCTATGTGGTAACATTTCCAATTAGAGGACTAATTCAGGGAAAAGCAAGAATAGATATATGGTATGAATGGGATCTTTGTGCATGCCTTGTGTTAACTTTTGAAGAGCGGATGCTATCGTTTGCAGGTGCCACTTGGAAATAAGCAACTTCGGTACAAACTTGGAACCACCATAACCGATCACCGCTCGAGTCACTGAGGGTGGTTTGTTTTAGGCTTTCTTGGTTATATGTCTGAACTTCAGCTCCAAAACTTCCAACATAATATTCCTTTATGTAATTTGCATAAGCATTCTGCATAAAGATTGTATTTTTTAATCGAAGATTATAACAGAAATAAACTCTAGAAACAAGAATTTTGGAGAGACTTGGGATTACCACTAGATCAGCTCCTGCCTTCTTAGCTTCAATCATAGGGGTACAAAGTTTATCGGGATTTCCATATTGAAACTGCCACGATTTAGGAATCATGTCAGTTATGGCAAAAGATTATTTATATAAAGATGATTGTATAAAAATAGATGGCATAAAACTTACAGCTATGGCTCCAGCATCCGCTAGAAAATACAAGAAGTCACCATCTATTTTTAGCTGCAAGGATATTTCATTGAATCAAACATAACCGTGGTTCATCTTATATACCTAAGAAAACTATTTAAAAGGCTCCCTCCATGCCAAAATAAATGCAGTGTTTAGCTGATATATAGTTTAATAAAACCATGGTACTTGTATGTTCATTGCAAACAAACCGTCATTCTTGCAAAAACGTAAACGGTAAAGAAAATAAAGTCTATATTATGCAAGAATGAGCAATTTTGGACCAAAATTTTCTAGTACGGAGGTTTTATAGTTTTCATTCAATATTTGTACGGAAAGCACTCATTGTTGCAAACTGCAATTCTATTGATGATTCGAGAAGTCAATCCCCCCATATTTGTAATACTACAGAAGAATTTTTGAAATTTTAAATAATTATTATCGAGCAAAGAGATAAATTTTGGATTTTGATTTACCGCAAATGAAAATACTGCATTTATTTTGGGATGGAGAGTTAGGTACCCATATATCTTCGTATAATCCCATAAAGGGAAAAGAGGGTTTTATACCTCAGTGGCACCAAATATGGACTTGAGTGCTCTACCATTTGATGCAAGCTTCTGTTCAACAAGTTGAGTAACTTCCTGTAATACAGCTTTACATTCAGGTCCTGCAGACTCGCCAACCTGTTGATCAAACTCTGTGAAGTTGTAAACAGCAAGAACTACCCCAGAGCTCGCAAGACTGCCACATGTGAGATGAGGGAACTTCAAACGAAACCATGCACTGAGAGCTCCCGCATAAGAAACACCAAAAACAAACCATGGATTCTCGACATTTGTTCTGTTGAGTTTCAAATTTAAGGATTCCTAAAAGATCATAGAAAATAATATGTTACTTATAAAACTAATAGCAACATACTCCAAAAAAATAGTCTTTTTGTAAACCATTAGTATATTTGCCATTTAAACTTCTAACTAGTCACTCCAAGCTCATCATATAAATTCTTTTACTTTTTAATTTTACTTGTAGGTTAGTGTGAATCGTTTATGTAAGAAACATATCAGTAATGTGGCTTGGACTATCTATCACATCCTATTCTTGTCATGACATATGAGTGCATATTAAGTTTAACAACCCCGTTCCAACAAATACATACTAAGTTTAATAACCCCTTTTCAATTAGATTTGTTAATAGATTGAATGCATAACTTGCCTGATAATATTGACGGAAAGCAGCCAAGTCATATAATGCCTGCTTAGATGAAAGAAATTGTAGATTTTTGGTAGTTAGAGATTTGAATGGGGAACTCTTTCCGTAATACCGATGCTCAAGCGTAACAATAGCAGCTCCAAATTTCTTTGCCAAAACCTGTGTGAAGTTACCGAATCAGATATGGCACATCAGGGATACCAACTTTGGGTTAGTTAGGAACATCACATTTAGCATGATATTTTGGTAAACTAGTGAGAACTTACACTGAGATAGTCATTCGATATCCCACCGCATGCAGACTCACCACATATTTTTAAGAAGATGGGACCATCAGGAAGCCTGAATTGGTCCAAGTATTCATAATATCGTTGTCCAAATTTACGATGATCCTGAAAGAATGTTACAAGTTTATAATAGAAGATCAAAATAATAATCAAAAGAAAAGTACTTGTTTCGACAACTAGATAATTAAATTCTGCAATTCCTAATACTTAATATGTAATTTGGTCTAGTTCACGCTAATTCAAATTTTAATAGAAAACCATTGGTTATTATTGCAACTATTTCCTTTTGATAAGAAGGAACTTACTAACAACTAACGTTTAGCACCCCAGTGAAACAAAACAATAGACACTCAACCAGGAATCCATGAACCAAAATAACACATTTAGAAGCTGTTAGGGGATGTTTGGCATTGCGTTTTAAAAGTCATTATCTAATTATTTTGTATCCAAATCGTATATATCTATTTTAGAGGGTGTTTGTGATTGCCTATGCTATATGAGATAAGCGGAACCAGATATAAGATGTAACAAACAAAACAATCCTCATTAAGCAATAATTGGATAAGCAAATATGGCAATTCTCTTTACTTAAGCCTTAAGGAATTAAGAGCCAACTTTTATAAAGCAATTCTCACTTCTTTTAACATCACAAATAAAGATTATTATTCCATAGCACATAACACATGATCACTTTTATAAAAAAAAAAAAAAAAAAAAAAAAAAAAAAAAAAAAAAAAAAAAAAAAAAAAAAAAAAAAAAAACCACAAATAAAAACAGCCTTTAATAATAACAAGTATCACAAAAACAGTAGCATATAATAATATAACCATAAGGGTTGAAGAAGTGATATACATAAGGTGAAAA
This sequence comes from Artemisia argyi, assembly GCA_030686995.1. Taxonomy (NCBI): domain Eukaryota; kingdom Viridiplantae; phylum Streptophyta; class Magnoliopsida; order Asterales; family Asteraceae; genus Artemisia; species Artemisia argyi. Next base: position 112,570,421 of record CM060705.1, on the reverse strand, counting down.
GTGATCAAGAGTCTGATTAAACCAATGCTCATCTTTAGTCAAATAGTTACTGCTTTGCATTCTTTCAAATATTCTTGAAGTTGATAACCCTTTACAAACACTCATCATCAAAGTCATCACCAATAACCAAACTGAAAAAACCACTAACACCCTCATTTTTACTATTCAAACCTGCAAATTTTTAACCTAGATGATGCTTATTTTGTCACTTTTTAAATGTTCTTCGGTATGTGATTCTAGTTGTTCTTGTTTTGTCTTTTGACTTTAGTTTAAAGTTAAACCAAATCTAGTTGGATTTGTATATCTGATTACGTAAGTATTAAGCCCATTATCTGTACAAGCCCAATTCATTATTTACTAAGCCCATTATCTGTAGATGCCCAATAAATTATTTGTTAAGCCCATTAACGAGCTTAGACTATATATATTTTTTTTCAAGTAAATAAATAGTTTTTCATGAGCAGGTAAGAAAATAATTGTTTCAAATTTTATAGTTGACATTAAAAAAAAAATGTTTTTCAATGTAATATTTAACCTGAAATATTTTAATAATTGAAAAAAAAATTATAAAATTATCATTTTTACAAATAAGAAAATTTAGACACTAGTTACACAAAGTACTTATTTTTAAGCATTTTGTAAATACTCAACTTTTGGGCAAAACCATAAGCATATTGAATAAGCAATCCAAGCAGCCTCTAAGAAGTTATTTGCTGATTTATCATGACATAATCACAATTTTAATGAATAGAAATTGTTTTCTTTTCAACATAAAAAAGTAAGATATACGAATATAATTTGTTTTATTTTTATGAGTATTTAAAGTTCTTTTGTCGACATATTAGACTGGGTGTAATAAGGAGACCTCAAAATCGCATTCATTATTGTCATCTCAGTTTTCTCTCTTTACAATTAACTTCACCACCATCTTATTAACAAGACAACCAACTTCACCACGAAAACATACTCCACTTAAACACAAATATACCCCGCAAAAACCAAAATATCACACACACAAAACAAAAACACTCCAAGACTCGGTCTTCTCCAAGACCGAGTTCTCCAATTTTTGGCCATCAACAAGTGTTGTATGGTGGGTGAGTGTAGTAAGCCAAGACGCGTCCTTAGTTGCCAGCAAAGACGAATTACGGGTGGTTTATTGCTTTAACAGTGTAGAAATGGAAAAAAACAATTTAATATCATCTGTTGAAGTAAATAGTGCAAAAGTGAATGGTTTGGTTGAAAGGATTTGGTAGGAAAACCACAATCAAACAAATCTATCATAATAAAATTGGATCTTACTGAAGAAATAAAACAATTTCTGTGACATTCCTAAAACGGAAAGGTGTCAATGTTCATGAAATAGAAGTTATAACAAATTAAAATGGCAACATTTTTTTTTTTTTTTTTAATATTTTACATTTTTAACTAATGTTTTATATTTGGTCAAGTGTCCAAATTATAATTTTAAGTAACAAATGAGTTCTGGAAATCAAATTACTAATTGCATTTTTTAGCCCTTCTTCATTATTTATTTATTTATTTGGGTAAAACTAGTAACAAATAGAGTTCAAGTGCATTATATATGATAACGTGTAACGAGCAAGTGATAAACTTTAACACAAGTATTTTAGCTTTACAGATAAAAATAGTAAGACAAAATAAATTTGCATTATGGTACGGTGGACATGATGATTAATTTATTGAATTAGACACTCTAACCATGTGATTATCCTACGCAATCAACTTCACCAAATCCACTTCAACTTATAATGATTAATTTTGATAACCGCAAAGCCAACAAACAATTACGAGTAGACAAATATTAATCTTAATCAGACAATATAATTATGTGTAAGAAAGTGACGACGATTATGTTAGTTCGACTATATGAGAAATAATAAACAAAATTATTGCATTGTTCGACTTTTCAACATAAGGGAACGGAGTAATAAAACGGGAATTTTATAATGTGATTGTTTTACAGCTAGACATATACAAGGAGTGCAATTCATGCATAACTTATTGTTCAAATAGTCAAACTAATTTTTGTGCTATAAAGTTATCACGTTTCACGAGTCCAAAAGTTTGATACACTAGAGTATAATTTTCTATTAGGATATTTTTAGTATATGGAAAAAGAAAGTTACACCATTCATGCATGCTCGTAGCTGGGTTGAAAGAGAATCCAAAAGCATGTGATCACATCTTTTTTTAGTTGTATGTAACACATAAAAATAAATGCAAATCAAATATAAAGCTTATCATCAAGAACATGGAAGGAATGGAACAATCTGTATTTTATCTAACATTTAAAGGCCAAGATGGTGCAAAGTATGGTTGACATCTATCAAAAGCGAACTCAAAACAAGTTTCAAAGAGAAAAAGATCAATGCATGGTTGACATCTATATTGTTGGACAATGCATAGTCGCTCTATTTTTTTTTCTTAATCTGGTTCTGTGAGGAGGGGGTGTAAATGAGTCGAATCGAGTCGAATTTAGCAGACCTTGACTCTACTCGATAGTATTTTCTTCGGCTCGATAGCTTGATGAGCCTCAACGAGGAAAGCTCGAGTTATTTGTGATAATATTATTTTTTTAAATCACTAAAATTGAAATATAAGGTATGGTTTATATTTGACTCTCGAAAACCTTGATACATTCGTAAAATTTACATATAAACCCTTATGATATACATAATATATATAAAAACATATATAGTACTTATAAACTCGAAAAGCTTGATAATAACTCAAGTCAAGTCTATATCAGCTCGAGCTTGACTCGTTAAACATATTGAACTTAGTTTATGGGCTCGAACTTGAGCTCGAGGCTTGATAAAGCTCGGCTCGAACAAACTTGAGTTGAGTTCAAGCTCGAGTTACTTGACAAAAGCTCGACTAGTTTACACCCTTATTTGCGAGGGTCTCTTCCAAAGGATTTGATCATCACAATTTTGGTTAGTCTTTATCGGCTTTTTAGTTAAGATTGCAACTATGAGCTTCTTCTAATTAACTATCTCATATACGAGGGAAAAAAAAGCGTCTAAGATGAAATTAGTTTAAGCAAACCTGTTGCTCTGTATTTCTTATGTAAAAAGTCTTGAAACCTTGAATAGTTACTCTATAAAGGAGGATTTTTATTTATTATCACTTTTTTAACGGCAACTAATTATCTCACAATATAGGCATTACAGACTTTCTCACATGTCATAAGCAGGACTTGAACCTGCAACCATTTTAGTTGGGGAGCTTCTCACACAATAAAGGGTACCATTGAGACACAAGCCTTTTGGTATAAAGCGAGGAATTAGTTTAGGGTAACACTCACATAGAATTATGGTTTTGTGTGTGTTTTTATATAGAGAAGGTGAACTTGGTCTCTTCTGTAAAACCTCGCCAAAATTCGTATAATTAACTTCGGTTAATTATATAAATAATCTCTGTCATTATTGTAATTACCATTTTTACGGGAAAATTTAAAATTTTCTTTGTATATTAAAATGGTCACGATTACGATATTGTCAAATTCGTCAAACGACAAAACAAGTTCTCGACACAATTAACAAAATATTAATTTCACTAAACTTAATTACTAAAACTAATTAATAAACCGGACCCTTAATACTCGGCCCAAACACTCGATTCACTATTCATCGGCCCAAAAGCCACAAGCCCATTTTTCTTTGTTTTAATTCTTATTAGATCGACGAAGGAAGCTACAAAACGTCTCGTTCATTTCTAAATTTTACACACGACCTACGTATATCTTTGCACATTCTCATTAAGCTCCTAGCCAACTATTAGTGTGTCGAATCTCACGTTCATACGTTGAGTTTTGATACGTTTTTACGAGGCAAAGTGTTTAGCCATAAATCGATTCAAACGATTTGTAATTTATTCAATTCTTAACCGTTTTAATCCCCGTTTATTTCTAAATGCTCCTAATAATGTTTCTAAGATGATTCTATGCTCAAATATTGGAGATGATCAAGTATATACAAGTAGTGAACGATTTTGTAAATCGTTTATGGATATATATATAGTTGTCGACATTGGCATGAATCACCCCAACCAATCCCACAAATCATGCTCTCACAACTCTTTCTAAATCAATATAAAAATGCACATAGGAGCTAGTTTCACTGACATGCATTGTCCTTGTGTTTATTTGTGTGAATATAAACCATTCGATCCATTCGAATGGTAATATATATACATACCATGCATGCACTAGCTTCTTATCATTTTCATACTCTTTCACATACTCCCTCCGTTCTAAATATCACCCCTACAAACTCAGAAGTCGATTGTATAATTAGTTAGGGACTCAAGAAAAGGAAATCGGGTTTTAATAATAAGTATAACGTTTGGGTTATACTTGGAAACGTGATATTCTTGTGTTATATCCTATCACTCTCGACCTCTTGATCACCTCTAAGGTGTTTGTAAGTAGTTTCCATCCTTTCTCAATCCATTTCACACGTTAAATATTGGTCATGCATCATATTTATATTTGTTCAATCGTATATCACTTCATATATATAATACACGTACATATTTATTTTTAGAACACGAAACGTGACTAGCCTCTATCTTGGAAGGCCTAGGAGTCACGTAGCAACCATAATTCACTTTAGTTGTAACGTTACGATCATTTCATGCATCCATTTCAAACTATGTCACACGTATAAATTTCATGAAACACGTAGTAAATATTTCAATGTTTTTCAAAATAAGTAATCGGTCCAAACATGTCACAAAGTACACGCATAACTCAAAATTTCACGTAACAAGCATATTATATTTTTCTACGTACTAATAGACCACCTAGAAAACTATTAGTTTCATATACACGACTTATAAAAATAATCACGTTTTGACACCCTACTCGAGCTATTTTGAATCGACACAAACCAGTTTTTACAAAACCAAATTTATAATAAAAATCTTATAGTTGTCGAGTGGGCTCAATCTAAGGCCCAACAAGACTTCACGATTTAACAGCCCACTGGGCCCATAAAATATATTTTTAGAATCACAAAGGAAGCCCAAGTTCAAGCCCAAAATAATTTTCATGCCCTCGCCTCTAAATTTTAAATGGGCTTTTGTTTGGTTCGAATTAAGGCCCATAAGCTAAATAAATAAGCTTTTTATAAAATAAGCAATTGAAATAAGCTTGAAATTAATAAAAGAAGCCACAGAAATTTTCATAAAATTTTTATAATCATGTTTGCAAATTTGGACTAAAAATGTAACGCGACGACACCTATAGGGACTAAAAGTGAAAACTGTGAAAAGAAAGGACTAAAAATGTAGAAACAGAAAGAAAGGATAAAAATTGATAATATAGGATTTTTACAAGCTTAGATTGTAATATTGGACATGTAGTGAACTATAATTGTAAAATATATATAAAAAGGACTAACGGTGTGACGCTAACTCCGTTAGTATAAAAATTGTAAAATTGGAAAAGGACAAGGACTACACATAATCTATTTGACATTCTTATTTTATTTTCTATTTTTCGGCAACCCTCACGATTAAAAAGGTAAAACTACGATGAATATTTTAAATAAAGTATTTTAACATATCATGCATGGCATAATAATTTCACTGCACATGATCTATTCGTCATAACGAATAATCATTATTCGTTATTCGTTCGTATTTACCAAATAGTATTTGGTTATATTCTCTGATAAATTTATTTATCAGGTTTCGTATCAAAGACGTTTCCATAATCGTTCCCATAAATCTCGTTCCACTTTACTTTTCATCATTTCCAAATCAATCCAGGTGAGTCATAGCCCCATTTCCAATAATTGTTTTTAACTCATTGGGGGAGATACATGCTTACATATACTTTGATGACTTGATAAGTATATGCAATAAAATAAAATACATGATTCAAATCAATTTCCTAATTGATATTAAAATAATATGATTTATGATTTAAAATGCGATTATTGTGGTATGTGATATATATATATATATTTTACTGATGAATTACTTGACTGAAATATTGATACTCTGATGATAATGTTTCCAATTCGATTATTGTGATATGTGATATATATATGTTACTGGCGAAATACTCAAACTGAATTTCTGATACTCAAACGATAATATTTTCAAACTGAATTTCTGATACTCAAACGATAATATTTTCAAACTGAATTTCTGATACTCAAACGATACTGTTTTCAAATTGATTACTGTGATACGATACTTGATTTCATGATGTTATGCTAAATGAGCCCATTAGTCCTTGATATTGCCTAAGTTAGCTTATCGCCATATAGTCCCTCAATCATGAGCCATTAATCACTGTAATGTGAGCGCGAATATAGTGAACAGATTCGAAACCTGTTTTGGATTGACCTCCGATCCCACTAATACTTGACGGAATGCCATTATGCATGTGGTTAGTCGTATTAGTCGTGATACACTATATTTGAGACAAAATAGGAATTGGCAAATCACCTATTGTTAGAGGGCAAAATCTGTCATTGATTTGATAGAACACCCCCTTTGTTAATGTCTTGCGTGTCATGAGGCTTGGTGCAATATCTATAAAGGAAAGAATATATGTATTCAACATATATTTAGATACAGCTGTATAGGTTTGACCATACGTGAATTGTATATCTGATTGATTTAGTATCATGAGTTTCCAGCTCATGTTAAGATTATTGATTATTTATTGAATGTGATTGAATATTTATATGATTTATTTGTGATTATACTCGATACTTGTTTCATTACTGTTTGTATATTAACAATACCAAATATTCCTGAAATCTAACAAAATAAAGGGTTTTTCCTAAAACTCTATGAACTCACCAACCTTTGTGTTGACACTTTTAAGCATGTGTATCTCAGGTAATTTAACGGAGCAGGACAAGACATGGAGTGGGCATTTATTACTCTGATAAATTAAAATGGTGTAAAAATCAAATTTGTCATTTTTACAAGCCTTTATATCTTTTCATAAGATTTTAAATCAAATGATTCATCTTTTATCAAAATTATTATTTAAATGACAAATAACTTTCAAAACGTTTCTTTTAAACCATTTTATGTGGTTAAAACTTCGATCCTCACCGTAACACCCAAGTTACTTTTCCGCTGCGACAAAACTTAAATTTGGGGGTGTTACATCTTCTCAAGAATTGCATATATATTTATGGGATGCATTTAGGATTGTATGAGATCCGTTTGAATCCAACGGTCTTGGGAGACCTACGTGGGTGTCATCCTATAAAGGAGACAAGATTGACACATGGCAGTATATTCTTGTCCTTATTGTATGGGAATCTTCGTATGAGGTACTGTTTATATGTCAAAGTGATATGCATGTTGCATTACCTCTGTGCTAATTAGGTGTTTACACGTGACAATAGTACAATAGCGGTCTGGAAAGACAAACTGTTATGTCAGTCACTGCCTGGAGATTGTGTTGGCATGAATATTACGATATTTAATCTAAACATTCTCTTCATGTTTTGATGATGACAAAGATGTAAGTTACAACATATAACGTAAAGTGCTTAAGTTACTTGTGATTACAATTCATCTATGCATTCTTACGTCAACAAGCCTCGACATCTCAACGTCTCGAGTTTGCCTCAACAATCACTTAAAGTATGTACAAACAAATGTCTAATACATTTTATGATCAAAGGGATTCTATTTAAACATTACAAAGTTTATAAAATGATATAAACATGTCATATATTTTTGAAAAACAATTTTGGTAATTAAAGAAAAATGTTTAATTCATAACAAATATATGAATTCAAATTTTTAACCAAAATCAGTTAGTTTTTCACCAAATAAACTTTTCCCACTAAAGGACAAAATTTCTGACCGTTTCAGTAGGGCGGCCCCCTTAATTATGGGCGGCCCCCTTAATAATTAGGATTTATCTAACATGTGCCTTAAGGCACATGATAAAGACTTAGGGACCCACAAAAAGACTTAGAAACCCGTGAAAAGGACAAAAAAGAATGGTTTTTTATTTGAAAAGTGATGAAACCCACACAAAAGGACTCGGGGGCCCACTTCTTAACATGTGCCTAAGGGCACATGTTAGAAAAACCCTAATAATTAAGGGGACCGGCCATACAATTAAGGGGACCGGCACGCTCCAGTTGTCAGAAATTTTTGCCTATAAATACTGGTTCATTTCTGCAATTTTACCTCACCTTTTGCACGAAAATTTTCAGTCCCAATCCCTTCAAAACATCCTTCTAAATCCTTTGATCATAAGATTATAAGTCTTTGTTTCAAGTGATCCAATCCTTCACCACTCAAAGTGCAAGAGAAGAATCCTCCCTATCATAAAGCCAAAGATGTATTAGGATCTAGTTAGTGCTTATGTGAAGTTGTGAGTTATGTATATGTAATAAGTAAATCAAGATGATCTTACTTAGTAGTGAGTTTATGAGTGAGTAAGAAGTGGTGGGAAGAAGTAGTAGTGTGGAGAAGTTATGTAGTTGTGAAGAAATAGATGTGTGAATATGTAGTGGAGTATAGAAGAAGTTGTGAAGTAGTGAAGAAGCCGTGAAGTCGTGAAGCCGTGAAGCCGTGAAGAAGTCGTGAAGTCGTGTAGAAGTTGTGTAGTGATTGAAGTTGTGAGATTGGTTCTAGCTACTATTAGAACTCGACATTTAGCTTAGTGTCGTTAAATGGTGTAAGCAAAAGTTGTGTATGGTTTTCTCCGCCAAAAGGGAGCTTGTTGAGTAGTGAAGAAAACTCTCGAGTAGGTGACTCGGGGAGTAGAGTAGGGCAAGGAAGGTGTCCTTGTAGCCGAACCACTATAAATCATCGTGTCCGGTTTGCATTTCCTTTCTCTTATCTCTTTTCATTTATTCTTGCATTTATCGCTTTACATCTATGCTTGCCTATATGTCTTAGTTGTTGCTTATATAGTTGTGATGATTGATTGTGTTGTACATAGAAGTTAATATTGTGATTGTGTGTATAATTATATGATATGGTCAAATAGATTATTATTCACACTTCTCATATTAAGTTTAACTTGATAGATAATTTGATACAAAACGTTTTAAGATTTTAAAAGGAAAACGTATTCACACAAAAATCGACCAAAGCTCCATTCATAAAACTAAGTTTTTTCAAAAGCTTACATATATAATTGATCATATTGATTATATGTTGTTTTCGTACTAAACACTAATTAAAGGTTTTCCAAACAAACAATTGAATAAATTCGAATCAACATTTTGAAACAAAGTTATTATAAAATGAAAAAGAGGGGAAAACTATTCAACCCCCCCCCCCCCCCTTCTAGTTTTCCATAGATTGGTTCTCTAGGCAAAGCTTATCATGGTTTTTGTGTTCTAGGCCTGTGATGGTCGTATGGGCTTTAGCTATTAGGATAAAACTCTCATACGCTATCATATAATTCGCATCATATTTGGTCTTTCTTAATTTTAGTTTTGATCGAATTTATCTGTTTAATAGATTGCCGCAACATAGTGTAGATACTATGTTCTAAAACCTACAACTGATGCTTTCGTAAGGTTCCATCCAGCATCAAAAATCAAAATAGTTGTGAAACGCTAGGTGCCGTTTAATTATAGAAAATTTTTCTGCTTTTTTCATTTTTAAATTCATTGAGAAGGGAATAATTTTTCTTCTTTAGAGAAGAGTTGGGAATTTTGAAAACCCGTTTAGTTAGAGTTATATTTTTCTTTTTTTTAATGATTAAAATATTATCTCAAATTGCGGCGGTGGAGGATGACACGAGAGATTAGGGGTAGAATGGTGTATGTGTTTTTTTTTTAGTTGAAAAAAAAATGAGAAAGGAAAAAGTGAGAATGGTAGAATGAGATTTTCAATTTCTTGGTTAAAATTTAGAAAATGTGAATTTCATTTTTTTTTTAAATTGTTGGAAAAAAATGTAACTAAACGGATTTTCAATTTTTTTATTTTCACATGAAAATTTTCTTAAAAAATAAGGATATTTTTCACCATCTAAACACACGTTGTTGATTGAAATTAGGATTTGTATTTTCTTGAGCAATTACATCTGTAGAGCTAATATTGTTTGCTGAAGAGAACCCACCAAGGAAAAATGGAAAATTCCTATTTTATGTAAGATGATATGATTGATAGATAATGGTGAATTGATTTCATTCATTGATTACAATTACATATGTAGGATCTACTCCTTAATAGATATTTGAGCTAATGGATCTATAGACTGCTAATGTAATCAAAAGCAATACTATGCAGAGAATCTCTGTTTACTTATGTCTATGCGGAATTAAACACAAGTAATTAAAACACAATATACTAATAATGCTTTGATCCTCTATGGATCTTTTTTAATCACTAAAGATTGATAATCGTCTCTCAAAACATGTATCCGTGTGTTCCTTTTATACTACAAGGAACCCTAAACTTTTCTTACAAGTAATGTATAAACTAAAACTATAAAAGATATTATATATATCTTTCTAAAATAAACTAAACATATCCTACGGATATTCTATATCAGTAGGATCTTTCTGTCAGCAGGAACCAGCTCATCAGCAGAAACACTAAAGCTTCAGCAGAAGTCATCAGCAGGAACCCATCAGCAGTATTCATCAGTAGAAACTTTTAATAATCTTGTGGATCTAAAACCCTGAGCAACCAATCTTGCCTTGTTCCTAACCACAACACCTCTAGCATCCCTTTTGTTTTTTAGTATCCACTTGGTCCCAATAGCAATCTTTCCTGCAGGTAGATCCACGAGTACCCAAACATCTTGATTCTTGAACTGTTGCATTTCTTCTTGCATTTGCCTCTACCCCAACTAGGATCACTTAGTGCTTGTGCAATACTGGTTGGTTCAACTTGAGATAGGAAACAAGCAAACAAACAATGTTGCTGATATGTATGATTGTCCCTTTGCTTACTAGTGATATAAGTGATAAAAGCACATTCACCAAACTTTGTCTTTTTCAATGTACTCCTTGTTTGAACCATGGCATTGGGATCTCCAAGAATATTGGATTGAGGATGAATAGTGTTTATCCTCTTAGTAGGATTAAGGTTAACTTCAACAGTTGACTGAAGATTGGTCAGAGTTGGAGCAAAATCCTCATCATAAGAAGAAGAGTTGAAAATTTCAGCACTTTGTTGATGATTACCAAGGTCTGCTGGGCTTGGAAATCTTGTAAAAGGCTCATCTAAGCTTGGGGATGGATCAGTAGGAATGGTGGAATGAACAGCAGAAACAGATACTACAGCAGAAATACCATCAGTAGAATTGGCATCAGCAGCAACAGCAGGAGAACCATCAGCAGAAGCCATACCATTACCAGCAGAAGCCATGTTCCTGCTGGTGTCAAGAGCAGCTTGTCTCAAGAGTGCCTCAGTATCTTTAGCAAACTCAAAACCAAGCCTCTCAACTTCTTCATTTGCTGCATGTTCTTGCTTTTTAATTCAATAATAAATGATCAAAAAGGAATTTTTGAGTCATTTTTATAATTATGACTCTGATCCTCTACGTAATACCCAAACAAGTCTTCCGCTGTCAAAATTTTTTTTAGAGGTGTTACATACGTGGTGGAGCATTTGGAATTTCAGAAATCAACTTTTGTTCAGGTCTAAAAAGCCTAGGAAAGAAGTGTTATTTGATGATATAGTTATGCGTTCGTTCAATTGGTATAGTGCTAGGCGTAATAGTTCAATTTGTTGGGATAGCTGGATGCAACACCCTTTTCTTCTTCTTTCTAATGTTCTAGCTTCTTGCTAGTGGTTTTAATAAAGTTGTTGTTCTAAAAAAAAACTTAATGTGCGACTGAGACACGGGTTTGAGTCGACCTTTATCGAGCATCAAGCCCAACAAAAGAGCTCAAATTAGAGAGAGAGAAAAAAAACTTTGCTACGAAACATTTGACTGGAGCATGACGCTTTCGATATCAAATTCTAAGAATGAATATATAATGTACAAGTAAAAGGGTAAGCGAATTAAGATTTTTTTTTCCTCAAATTACCCGGTGTGTGTTTAATTTAGATGTAATGCAACTTAACCGATATATGTTCGTGACTATTTTTCAAATCTTTTTTTTTTTTTTTTTTTTTTTTTTTTCAGCACCACCGAAATATATATTTAACTAGGTTTGAACATAAGAACTTGCAAGATATTCGAGTGTACCTAGAAGCTCAGTCATTGTTAATAAGACCCTTTATATGTATGTATGTTTTGTGAACTTTTGAACTACTTAAACATGTTTGACTAAGAAAATGGTATCACATGTAGTGTTTAGTTGTAGGACATTCATAAAAAATTTGGGCAATGTACTATATGAAAATTGCATATTACCTAAAGTAGGGGCTCAGTGTTTCCATTTTGATTTCAAAATTAAGTTTGATTATAAACCATAGAAATTGACATAAAAGAAGTATAGACCTGCATACTTTTATGTGTGGACCTCAACAAATCAACAAAAATGTGGAGTGTCTCATTTTCCCCGATCTAAATTTTGGATGGATTAGAAAATCTTTTATGTTTTTTTCATGTCGACGTGTTGTGAGAAAGAACAATTTAATAAAATCTCATAATTTACTTAGTGATATTCTCACTGTTTAATTTTCTTTTACGTGATTGGTTTAACATGATAAAACAAACATTAGAAAATCCTAATCTATTTTGAATTCCAACAATGAACGCATTAGTATTCTCTCGAATCAAAATCCATCATTTCATTTTTATTTTTTTTAATACCATTGATTTGTATTTTAAATTATTTGACATGACACGTTGTTGTGATGTTTGTAAAGCAATTGTCATTAAGAATAGGGCACGTTAAGTTAACATGTAATGTTTGCTAAACCATACGATTATGACCCTTATGAACCGGTGTTTTTACAGCTTAATATGCTAAAACAATTGGCATTACTCATATACAGAATGTCGTGATAGAATTCCTGGTATTCCCTTTAGAATAGTGATATGGATGATTAAAAAATGTTAATCACAACCTCAATTTACATGTGTCTTCCAATTTTTTTTTTTTTTTTTTTTTTTTTTTTTTTATCTTATCTTATCTTCACTTTTAATTCTGCCACATGTCATAATCATATATATATATAGACATATCTATAGTCATATAAATCATTTTCCTTACCTTTATAACGTAAACTCTCAATAATCAAGACACAAATTACATTATATATCATCAATAATATAACCGTATATTATCGGTAGAATAATACTTTTTTCATTTCAAAATTGTTGACAGACAAGAAATGTGATTCTTTTAAGGTTTACGCCAAAATTTTAATGTGAACATTTTGTTTACATATTTCTTATAATTGTTGTAACTATAGTAACAACGTAAATTTTTCTATCCCCGTTTTGTTGCAGGACGCAAAGTTTTATATGAATTCTTTTTTCGTTGCACAAACATTCCCTAAATTTACTTAGAGTTCGTTTCTGAAACCGGTAGGTAACTACATCGTTTACTTATGTAATTTTTCGATACACAAATAGTCCCCCAGTTTAACGTAAGGACTTTGTCTATAATCGCAAGTGTTCGTTACACAAACAACCTTAGATTTAACTTATGGATTGTTTTTGTAACCCCGAGTAATGGGAAGGACATTTGTTGGAAATGTAGGGACTTTTTTGGCAGACTGGAAGGACATATCTGAAAATTTTGTTACACAAAAAGTCTTTAAATGTAACTGAGAGGCTGTTTATATAATCAAGAGTAAATGGTAAGGACCTTATTTGCAATTTTTCAAAAATTATGTCTGTAATCTTAAATAAAGGGAGATGATTGGCACACTCCAACTTTTTATTTGCACACTCAACTGTATAAGTAATTAATGCAGAAAATTAATACAGTACAAGTCTGGTATGCATGAATTGGAGTGTGCCAATCAATTGGTGATGTGTGCAAATCATTTCCCTTAAATAAACCCCGATGACCATTTTTACCATTTTTATTGAATATTTACTATTTAAGGAATTATTATATATATATATATTATATTTAGCGTGGGTGTACTATTCCTCATCTTTAAAATATAATTTCTGCTATAGTAATTAACGGTCGTTAGTTATTTAACGACTGTTAATTAACGACCGTTATCTTTAACATTTAAAAAAAATTCCGTACAGAATTAGTCCTTCGTCTCAGAGGTTCGTTGCAAATTTACTCCTCTCATAATTTAAATAATTGGTCCTTCATGTTATACATCTATTGCAAAGTCAGTCCTTGATCACTGACTTAACGTTAAGTAGCTACCGACAGTTATCTTTAACAATTTAAAAAAAAATCTATACGAACTTTGTCCTTCATCTTAGAGGTTCGTTACAAATTTAGTCCTCATAATATAATATTATATAATGTTTGCGGCAATGCGCGGCTTACATCCTCGTTGTAAACATTTGTCGACAAATTTTTAAAATTAAAATTAAAATACGTAAATCTCTAATCATTAAACATGAGTAATACCAAAAAAACATTTGTTCCCTCCACATGTATGTTTTGGTCATTGTGAACAGAGGAAGCATTCCACATGGAAAGTCAAAGGAGAATGCATCCATCCTAGCTTAACACCAATCATTATCTCTTCCCAATTATTAAGTTCAATATTATAAACTTATAAGAGCATAAAGTACAATTGTCGTAAAATAAACATTTGATTTGAAAATAAGAAATGATATGTTTTGCAAAAAGAATATTATATTTTTGGAATAATAGATTGCAATATAATACATCATAATACACATATCATCTTAAAGGCTTTTTTGGTATTATCTTAAATAATATAATTTCATGTTTGTGGGTGAACTACTTAGCACATGACATGCGGAATAAGAACTCATATTTATCGTGGTCTAAGGATTGTCCAAATTCCACAAAGAGGAACCAAAATAAACCATAACATATCTTTATATAATAGGGTATCTTTAATCTGTAGTATTTTAAAGCAACTAGTGTTTAGCGTTATATATGTAAAACTTGTTTGGTAAGTAACGTGTATTTTTTGAATTTTGTTTAAATGCTAATTTTACACATGCTACTAAAGAAACACTATTTAAATGCCATTTATGCTATGATTGCTATCCTTTTACGCTATTACTTTCTGCTATCACTGTTTTTACCAAACATGCCCTAAATGTTTGAGAACTTTAAAATTCACGCTGTAAACTAGTCTTATATATTTCTAGAATGTTAGAAAGTGTAAAAGGCTTAAAAGCGAAAATTTTGATTTGAATAATTTGATAGCTTTTATATGAACTGCAGAGTCAAAGTCAGGCTATGTTTGGCACAAAGTTTTTTAGAGCTTTTTTGGGCAATGAGCGGTGAACAACGAGCTTTTTGATTTTTAGTGTTCGTTTGGCATAAGAGTTGTGGGCTTTGCTATTTTTTAGAAAAGCTCATTTTCCCAATGCTTCTTTATGAAGCTGTGAGTTTTTTTGGCTACTGCTCACAGCTCACTGCTACTTTTGCCAAACATAGATAAACATGACATTTCTCTAGCGAAAAAAGGTAGTAGAAAATTTGAATTGGTTTTTTCTTTTTTCTTTTTTTTGAGCAAAATTTGAATGGGTTTGAAGACGTGAAAATGATGGTATTATTGTTCAAACTTCAAAGGCTAGGGGTCCTTGCTTCCGAATTCATTTATGCTTTGTCAGCCTTTTGCTTTCAATTTTTAGCTTTCTGTTTTCTAAAACAATAACTACACTCACCTTTTAGTTTCGAAAATTTGAATATGTACATGTCAATCAAGTTTCGTCTTACCGTATGACAAACTATCCAATTTTTGAATTTTGTTCACGCTTTAAGCTTAAATATAACAATCACGAGCAGGTACGGAACCAGAACCAAATATTGCCGGGTGCATAAATTTTTTGGAACCGTAATATAGAAACACATTTTGATGGACCGAATGCATTTTAGATACATTTAGGAAAATTGATATTTTTTTCAAAAATTAACACTACATCGAAAAAATCATAGAGGTCCCGGACACCCGCAAGAACCCCCTGATTCCGTCCCTGATCACGAGCATCTATTTCAGATTTTACATTTTCTCATCCATCGTAACCATTTTTGAATTCAAATGGAGTAAAATTATTTATCCTTGATACTAGATCATGGTTAAAACAATTAGAAGGTAAGATGAAAAGCGAAGCGTAAATTAAGGATTCCACTTTGGAATAAGAGTAACATGAATTATGATGATCTAGTGATCTACCCACGTTATCAGAATTTGCTCTCGATATGCTATTTATTTGAATAAAAGTTAGACTTAGAGACAAAGTAAAAAAAGAGTACATCAAACTTTATGGACCTTTTAGCGTTGGTATTAAAATAGTAATGGGACATTGAAGGGGTCCAATAGAAAATGGTGTAAGTGGGATGCTGGTATTTAATTTGACTTAAAACAAAAGTGCAATAGTGCCATGTGGGTTGCTGGTTTTAATATACAACGTCTTTGATGTAACATGCACATTGACGAACGCAAAAATTTGTCACGTTCTTACGTTCCTAGTATGTCCGCCCCTGAATAAGTGAATATGCATGTCAGTTTTTTAGGTAAAAAGATGGTAATTTGTTTTGAGAATACGTATAACAAAATATAAGATGTAAGGCAGTAAGATCACCAAGTTTCGCTCGTACAATTGTAAGTAAAGTTATGGGATCAGTCCATTTGGATCATACCCTGACCTTCATGGCTTCATGCCATGTTATTAAACTTTATATTACTCCGTAATACACAATAATACGGAGTATGTGTTAAGTCAAGAGAACTAAAGTTAACCTTATATAATATTCATGTTGGTCCAAATAGCTCAGTTTCACCGACACATTTGTACTTTGAACATGCCATGCAAAAGATAACAAGTTATTGTATCAAACAAATAACTAAATGGAGTAGTTGTAACCAATGTGTTAAAGAAATATAAACTATACTATGTTTTCATAAAAGTTACTACTAGTATTTTCCAATTTATGATTTTTTTTCAACTTTTATTTGGAATGAGAATTATACCAACTCATCCAGGGGCGGACCTATGTGGTGGCCACCTGTGACACGTACCACATACGAAATTTGTGTCCCATCACTAGTGTCTCACTTTCTAGAACAACAACTTTTTTGTTAGTCATATAGCTTTTGCTTATTCACCATTGATTTTCACTTTGCTTAACAAACTAATTTATTGTTAAAAAACTTGTCTTGTTTAACCCTTACTTTCCTTAAGAACTTACCTTATGTAAGCCCTCAATCTTCATTTTGTTTTTTAAAAGCTGCCTTAAAATATGAAGAAAAACAATTATTACCCAAAAAGTTAAAAGTTTGTACAGTATGACATCGACAAAACAAGCCAAGCTGTGAATCGTCCTACACGTGGGCACGTGGCCGGCTAGAATTTCTAGATCCGCCGCTGAACTCATCTCCTTCGTATTGTTGATAGTGATTCTCGCAGTTTATTGTGCTTGAATTGAATTATGGGTTCTGAAATCTAGGAGGAACAAAAATACCTATTTGGCCGTAGTTTATTGTAACTCATGATTTTTATGTCACGAATATATATTTTTCATCATCGTAGCTACATAAAAATAACATAAGTTTGATTACTTCAGTACTTCGCATAAGATTGCTTAGCCAACTAGTCTAGTCAAAATGCACTTAGAGCACAAGGAATGATAACACCTATTAACATTAAATTACCCGACACGTTAGCGCTACATCATTTCAACATTAAATAACATAACATCAAAAAACACCTGGTAATCATAACACCATTTTTTGAGACCCACTTAAAAAAAATAATTACGGAAACCATAACTTGGCATAACTCAAGTTATAAGTTGAGTGGGGGTATCATAACTTGGCATAACTCAAGTTATACCATTGCTAGAAACGTGAGTTTCCATAGTAATGTAAATAGAAACGCATGTCCAACACACACCACCAAGAATTGGTGTTAACGCCATAACGGCGTTGAAATTTGTACCCATCGGACATTTTGGCGTTATAGCATTATTATTCCCTGACCTCTTACTAGTGATAAACTTTAGAGAACACCAAATATTTGAATAAACTGTGTTTTTCTTCATGTGTTTAATAAACATGCATTACAAAAAAATAATTCGATCTACACATCTTTTTTCCACATTTTAAGAATGTGTGTAAAATTTTATTATTATATAGTATATATTAACAATTAATAATGTGTAAAAAATGGTTACGTTTATAAGTGTGAAAAATTTTTGTAAAAAACAATAGATTTTTCACATTTATAAGTTATAAGCATATAAAAAAAATTCACAAAGTAGTGATTGGGAGGCCTAAAAGTTGTGCCTAAATTCATGCCTAAACCTACGTGTCATCATTCTGATGGCTGCAGTCAGGGGACCTACTTTTTCAGAAACCATCAAGATCATGCCACATATGTTTAGGTATGAGTTTAGGCACACAAATTAGGTCCCTCAATCATTTTCCAATTTCACATTTTCAAGTGCGGAGAAATCTAAGAAATGTCCGAGCGTGGGGAAGTTGAGTGTTAAATTAATCTCCACACTTACGAGCGTGGAAAATTCTTGTGTTTCTTCGCATTTATAAGGTGTTTTTCTTTTATTTTTTTATTTATTTATTTTTTTCTTTTTCTTTTTCTTTTTTTTAATGTAGTTATAAGTGTGAAAAATGTATTGTTTTATAATGTTTTTCTATGCTCATTAGTGTAATCAATTTTTACACATTATTAAGTGTTAAAACTAATACAATTTTTTACACACTCTTTAGAAGTTAGAAAATAAAAGTGTGTAGATTGAACTATTTTTTTAGTGATGCTACTTTAATACTACGTATAACTGAATAAATGTATCAATTTGTCCTTTTGCATAAACAGAAGAGTATTAACTGTGAAATTGAAATTTCTAAAAAAATAAGACAACAAGTCCTATTTTATAAGAGTATTAACTGTGAAATTGACATCCGGAGTATTATTTTTGTCGCAAAATTTTGTCAGAATATTACATATGTGGTGAGTACAATAAAGAATAACAAAAAATCAAGGATCAAATCAGGGACGGAGCCAAAGGGGTGCCCGCGGGTGCACGTGCACCCTATAGATTTTTTCTATATAGTGTTAATTTTAGAAAAAATTATCGATTTTTTCTAAATATATATTAAATGCACCCGGTGCATAAACAAGTGTCTCTAATATTATTTAGTTGGTATGCTAAAAAATAAAAAATAAATATAAAATTTTGTAAAAGCCCGCCCAAAGATGAAATAAGTATAACAAATTAAAGCACAAAAACCCAAAAAATGAAATAGGTTTATTAATGAAACAAGTTTATTCTTCATCCTAACAATTTACACAATCCAAAATTGAACGACAGTCACCACAAAGATGAAGCAGGTTCGAAGTCGTAACATATACTCTCTCCGTCCCAAAATTATAGTCCCTTTTTGACTTTTTCGGTCTTTAGTTTTCAACTTTGACCTTAAATATTTTTGTTTATATTACATAATACTTGATGCAAAATATATGAATGGGTTGAGTTTTAAATGTATTTTTCATTGGTATAATTTTCATCAACTATTGTATAATACAAACAAAAATATTTAAAGTCAAAGTTGAGAAAGAAAGACCGAAAAAGTCAAAAGGGGACTATAATTTTGGGACGGAGGTAGTATCTTTCATTTGTTTATCATGTCATATTGTCATTTATTTATTGAGTCGTAATAAAATCCGAAATTGGCTTTTTTTTTTTTACTGCGTATATAATTTATGTTGTTCACCTGTGATTTTTATTTAAAAGATTTCGTGTAATGGCTCTAATTTCTTCGTTAGGTACTTCAGTATAGTATATTGTAGGCTAAAAATTGTAGTTTGTTTATTGTAGGCTAAAATCGGGAGTTATCTAAAAAGAAAGCTTTCGTCCAATAACGATAATGATACTATTTGTGAAGAATCTACAAGAGAAAATGCCACGAGGTTTTCTTCACAAGGACCTCAAACTACATCCAAAACTGATATTTAGTCTTGCATGTTGCTAAGCTACGGTTGAAAGATGTTTTTCTAAAATGAAGCTCATTAAAACTGATTTGCGTAATCGGATGGGTGATTATTATTTTATCGACGCTTTAACTTGTGCTATAGAGAAACAAGAACATATTAATGTTAAAAATGAGGGTGTACGTAAGCGTTTTCTTTGCTATGAGAGATCGTAGAATCACTAATTTGAAGGAATATGTTCGTCTATTTATCATTTTGATAAAATCTTTGTTTTAATCCACTTTTAAACTCTAATTATATCATGGTCCAAAAAAAATTGTGCACCCGATGATATTTGTTTCTGGCTCCGTCACTGGATCAAATAGACATATTTTTGCCTTTATCGATTAAGGTTCATGACGTTACTCTTGTTCCTTTATCTGATAGATGGAATTGGTCTTTGGAGAGTTCGGGAGATTTTTCAGTTGCTTCAGTTAGAAAGATGATAGATGATAAAAGGCTTCCGGATGTCACAACCAAGACAAGGTGGATAAAATATGTTCCTATTAAGGTGAATGTTCATGCGTGGAAAGTTAAGATCGATTCACTTCCAACCCGTCTTAACATCTCTTGTAGAGGTATGGATATAGATTCTATCATGTGTTTATTTATTTTTCACTTGTCGTATGGTTAGAGATATTATCCGTAAGATAACTTGCTGGTGGGATGTTTCCTATATAGAGGTTGAATCATATGAAGATTGGTTAAATTGGCTTGTGAATCTTCGTCTAGGTTCTAAGCAAAAGCAGGTTCTTGAAGGAGTTTTCTACGTAATATGGTGGCATGTTTGGTCTTATCGTAATAAGAAGATTTTTGATGCGGAATCTCCACCAAGGGCGATGATTTTTGAAGATGTAGTTTCTCGGTCTTTTTATTGGTCTCGGTATAGATGTAAAGTTTCGTTTAGTTGAAACAATTAGCTTAAAAATCCATACATTGTATCGTTGTAATTTCTAGCTTTTTGCTAGTGGTTTTTTAATATAATAGTTGTTCAAAAAAAAATAGACATATTTTTGCCACTTATTTTTTCATCTAAAAAAAAAAAAAAAAAAAAAAAAAAACACACTTTTCGCCTTCATTTTTGAAAGAGTAAATTACACCGTTTGTTCATGTAGTTTGGGCCAAATCCATACCACACTCGCATTTTTTTTTATCCTTGCAGTTTAAATATTACACGTTGTCCATCCTTATCTCAAACGGTTGTTATCTTTTCCTGTTAAACTCACCCACGTGTCTTCCACGCGAGGATATCTTTATCTTTTCTTTTTTCCTCATTTTTGCTAATAAAATACAGTTTGTGTCTTTACACTTCACATCCTCACTTATTAGAGCTTTTTTTCTTTTTTTTTTTCTTCTCTAAGTCTCTCTCAAGTCTTAACTACCCACTTATCTTTTCATCTTCTAAACACTAAACCCTAATCTCATTTGGTCACATGTAATGGTGTACTCGATATCATTGTGGACATTACCTTCATCACAGGATGATGTTGATGTTTATGAGATTTATGTTAATCTTTAATTTACGATGAAAAAACCCTAATTTTGATCTTTTTTAGTCAAAATCCTAATTTGATCTTTTGTTGTAATATTTTTCAGGGAACCATGAGACTCTGTTTTCCATGAAGGTTAATTATGCGGGGATCTTTACGCCTGCACCTTGTAGGATTTATGAAAATGGTGACTTTGCTATTTTGATTTCGCAGATATTGATGAGTAATTTCAGTCCATGAACTTAATGATATGGTAAAAACGATACGGCTCGGTGGTAAACAATAATGTATTACCATTTCCTTAAACCATTTTGCATTTTATATGTTTTTAAGGGGTCATTTAGCCTCTAAATCCGTACATATTCAATCATTTATTGCCTTAAATCGTTTCTATTTAAGTTTTAGGTACTTCGAAAGCAAATGCTAGAAAAATTGTACGTTTTGGGCACTATTGGATGGAAAAACGAAGAAAAACAACATCGGGGGAAACGTCACTGAAAAGGAGTTGTAACGACGTCACAGGCACTCCGTGACGCCGTCACTTGAAGAACTTGAAGAATCAGAAATTACAAGCGACGACTCAGGCGATGGAGACAATCTCGTTTTAACAGCGTCAAGACCAAAATATTGAAGGCCGACGGCGTCACAAACCCAACCTGACGCCGTCACATTAAGTCGGTGCAAGAAGTGAAACCCTAACTAGCGGTGAGCTGACGGCGTCACAACAAAAAAGTGACGCCGTCACGATTGTAAATCTATATATATTCTCGTATTATTTTCATTGTAAAGTGTGTAAGTTTGGGATGACCTAGAAGTCCAAACCTTAGACGTTTTACAGCAGTTTTTCAGGCCTTTTGGTCCCGAGACTTCCTATGTATTGAAGAGATAAGTTATTTAATCAATCATTCAATTATGTTGACGTGTGATTCTTTGATTTATTTATTTTCTTTTCTTTTCGTTACTATGCTAGGCTAAATTTAATAGTATTTGCTTAGGATTGCATGAAACCTAATTATTGATTATTGTTTGTCGTCTCTTGTTGATTAGTGTTTTGCGTTAGGAGTAGGAAAACTGGCTAGGTCAAATCATACTAGCTTGAACGTCCTACTAAACGGGTAGTTATTATATTAACTCGATGTTCGTTGTATTTAATGCGTGAATTGTGTTTGCATTGTGGAAATTGAGATAAAAAGGCATTCCTAGGCACCGCTCAACTAGAGCATAGTTTATAGGAATTAAGGAGTAACCAAATCTCGATTGATATTAAGGAATACAACGCTCTAATTAGACAAGGATGTTACAACTCGATTAATTAATAAAATATAACTAGGGAGTAATGAAGTTCTAAGTAAGTACACTTTACTCATATAAGTTCACCGATTTATTTTTTCTTATTGTTAGTTTAGTTTATTTAGTAGTTTTAAAAAACCAACTTTTTCAATACCCGAGATTTTACTTCCTTTCATATAAAATATAAAAGACCAAAAATAATCTTCCGTCAACCCTTAGAATTAATTCGACGTACACTTCGAGCCTACCTCACTATTCCCCTAAAGAACGATCAATCCCCGTGTCTTGCTTATACTGCAGTACGACGGTTAGGTACTCTGCCTAGGAGGATTGTAAAACTTCTTGTGTTTACAATTATCCGCATCAGTGAGTGACTTTAGTGAATTAGATAGACATGACCATATCGTGTCGTTTAATTGACGCTTTTTAAATAATGTCCTAGTTAGAAGACACGTTCGTAAATGAGGTTTCCTAAGAAAATAGACTTTTAGCATAAAAAAATGACTCGACAAGTATAAAACTAACTCGACATCATGGAATTAGTTTAAAAATATGAAAAATGGTTATCGATTACTAACCAAAAATAGATGGTTGTCACAGCTTACCTGAGAGTTGGGTCCATCTATGTTACAGGCTTGATACATAGAGGCAATTTTATAGTCACCATATCAATCCAATTAAAGGGAAGATCATGTGGTCAAATTCCAACATTCCAACCACCATCATTCCTCCAAATTATCACCCACAAGTAGGAAGGCCTTAAAAGAAAAGGAAAAAATCAACTAGTTAGGACATTCCAATGGTCAAAAATGGTAAATTGTCTAGAAGATCTCAGACTGAGACATGTAACTTGTGCAAAACTCCAAGTCACAATAAGAGAAGCTGCAAGGTTCCGATAGGTGGTGATAAGAAAGGGAAGAAGTGTTATGGAAGTAGTGCAAGTGGTTCTAATGTAGCTGCTAAGAAAGGGAAGAAAAATGTTGCAAATGGTGCATAAGCTGGTGCAAGCGGCAAAAAAACTATTGCAACTGCAGCTAAAAAGAAATAGAAAGGAAAAGCAAGTGCACACTCATCTAAACCTACTAAACCATAGGGGAATGGCCCAAAGAAGCAGTCCAAAAGAGAAAAAACTTGTGTCAGGCTAGTTTATCTTTAATTAATTTGTTAAATGGTGTTCTGCATGCATCAAAGACTTGATGTTTTCTTAGTACTTTTAAGTGTTGCATTGTATATTTAAGTGTTACAGTTGGTATGCAACCAAAAATTTGATGTTTTGTGAGATCTTTGTTATTACTTATTAGTTAAGGTTATAAAAACCATCTATGATCTTTGTTTAATATTTAAGTGTGTTTTTAGCTTGTTAATGATACTTGTTTAAAATTCTGTTATTTATAAAGTTCAGAAATGGTACCAAGTATTTCAAACGGTAACATAAATATTTGACTTTAGAAAGTCAAACAATGGAAATGGTTATTTTTGTGTCATTTTAGTGCTTTTTTAGTGTTGTATAATACTATATGTGTAGTAGACAATGAAAATATTATACAAAGTCAAACATTGAAAATGGCTTTTATAATGTCTTTTTAGCATTGCAAACAATGGAAATGGTACCAATCATATTTGACTTTAGGAAGTCAAACAATAGAAATGGTCATTTTAATGCATTTGAATGTATGTTGACTTTTTAAAAGTCTTTCATCAAATTACACACTTTACTAATACTAGACGAGTACCCGTGCATAGCAACGGGATTTTATAGCGACATATAGTTTATTGATAAAAAAAAAGTTTATAGGTTATAAACAAAAAATAATAAAAGTTTGAAGATTTGGGAATTAAACATAATGTTTTGAAACCCGGTTCAACCCGGGTGATTCAACTGGTTGAACTGTTCCGGTCAAAAAACGTGTTTGAAGTGTCCCGGGTCAACCCGGTTTGTGTTTTAATTGGTTGTATTTAATTTACTAGATATGTTTTTAATTGGTTGTACAATGTGAATAAATCATTGTACTTTTAAGTCGATAATGTTTTGAAACCCGGTTCGACGCGGGTGGTTCAACCGGTTGAACCGTTCCGGTCGAAAAATGGGTCGATTTAAACCGGGTCAACTTGCTAGGTTGGGTCGAAAACGGGTCAAATTAAACCGGGTTAACCCGTCGGGTTTGAAGCGTCCCAGGTCAACCCGATTTGTGTTTGAATTGGTTGTACAATGTGAATAAATAATTGTACTTTTAAGTAGGGGTGTTTTAATAAGAGTATTAATTACATTTCACTTTCTCTCTCATTTGACCATTGTTGAAAACTCAACATTTCACTTTTGACCATTTTTCTATTATAGGTAGTATAGACTATTCAATCAAAACAACTTCAAATGCAAATAATTAAATTCAAAAGCAACATTTTCATAGATAGAATCATCTTTTACAAAACACAAAATTAGTGTTGCTAATACATACTTCTTTAACACAAACATACTTAGACATTCTTAGACAACTTAGGTTGACAAATTGACCAAGACAAACACCACAAATGCAATCCAAGAGGTATAAAGATATGTTCTAAGCCTTGCAGGACCGTATTCACCTTGCCTCAAATTGGCTTCAAGAATGTTTCTTGTTCTCAATAGTCTATGTATAATCGAAATTGTACGTGGGCACATTGGAGGATCTACCTAACCAATGAATCTTCAGTTAGACTACTATTTATAACAATCAACCATGACTTTGGTTAGTCCATGATGTGCGGATTATTACACCTCTTCCACATCCACAATCAACCACTTTGGAGATAGTTTGGCTTGGATTTCATAAAGTTAGATTTGGATTTGATATAGTGTCTGTGTGATTTGATAAAGTGTGTGTGGGTTTGAAAAGTGTGAAAGCAGTTGACTATTAAAGAACCAGACTGTATTTTTATTAGCAAAAACGAGGAAAAGAAGAAAAGACAAAGATACCCTCGTGTGGAAGGTACGTGGATGAGTTTAACGTGGAAATCTAACGACCGTTTGAGATAAGGATGGACAACACGCAATATTTAAACCATAAGGATCAAACAAGCAAAATAAATAAATAAATAAATAAAAATAAAAAAATCCGGGATTGTGGTAGGTATTTGGCCCAAACCATAGGACGCGGTGCAATTTATTTTTTTTTATCATAAAATCTTACAAACGGTAAATCGTTAAACAACAAAAAATACACCATCGCGAATTTTATATCTTTCAGTAGACAAGTAATTCAATATACTTTCGACAAATTGTTTTCTCGTTTTTTGTATGGGTATTAAATATTAAACAATACGAAATCACATGTCATTTGTGATGCGAGTTTTAAATTTCAACTCATAAATCACATATGATTTTTCATATTACAGTTTACATGTGACTATTCAAAACCTGGTTTCAACACTCACAATAAAGGGTTCGAACAAATATCAAAAAAAAAGTTCGTCGAAAGTATATAAAAATGTCCTTCTAATGAAAAATGATTTTATGTCAAGCATGATAGTATAATTAGTTTTACTTAACAATAAACGGTTTATGAAATATATATATATATATTTTTTTTTTAAATGTAAGTGAGTTTTTTCATTTTGATTGAAAATATTTGACCATCTTTAATATTTTTATGATCATTATTTAACCAAACTCTACATATTATTTACACACATGCTACTGTTACTTCATTTACACTAGATACAACAATTTTAATGTAAAGTTATCTGGTCTATAAGTAACACTTATAATTGGGTAAGATCTCACTCAAACTACACCTTTTTCCATTTATTAATAATAATGCTATGAAATACTACTGAGTACTGACTACATATTCCGTATACGAGTATGATATATTACTTGTTTGTATTAATATCTCATATGGGCAAATGTCATGAAATTGTATTCTATGTTTGGTTTCTTCATATGAGATATCCGACCTCTATTTCCCAACTAAAGGCATCAGCAATATTTATATTCAAAAACTGTGACATTTTAAATTTTTGGTCAAGATTTGAATGTCCAACCATTTACTTGCTACATAAGATATTTTTAATTAATTAATTAATTAATTAATTTAGAACGGTTGGGTTAGTACAGATATAGTTAGTGTAGTTAGTGAGAGCCCACTCTCATACTCCTACAAGAGGAAACGACCATGGGGAGACTCGAACTCGTGCAAGGCTAACTTGATATGGCGATGAGATACCGCCACTTACTTGGATACGAAGCATTCCCACATCACATGAGATACCATATGTGACTCAAGCTCATTTGGGGCTTAAAACGAACTCTAAATAAGCGTTCCTTTTATTTATTTTTTTTCCCTTGCAGATAATTTGATGTTTATGATTTGGCATCGGCAAATCTAGCTATGTAGCAAGTTAATTAATATATGATTTTTAAGAACGTTGACAAGAAAAGATAATCTGCTTTTACATTTACGTGTAAAAGTCTTGTCAATTAATATATAAGTAGCAATTGGCATTTAAATGTTTGTGCTTGATAAGAATGATGTAAAGATAAATCATACAATACATGTGTATAAAATTAAATAAATAGATTAAAAATAATAGCAGTAGTAATATGTGTTAAACATTAATCATTTATGAATGAAAATAATACTACTCATCTTATCTTATCTATAATACTATAAGATTCAGTCCCTAAATTTAATGTGGAATTATGATGATAGAGTTTGTAGAGTTAGAAACAAGTTGGAGTCGTTTAGTAATTGCATAGAGTACAAGATAGCTAATGCTCGGAATTTAATGCAACCTCATAATAACTATACAATCATGAAATGAGATGAAGTGCAAGGGTTGCCCGAATTGATCACATAGCATTTAGTATAAAATTAAAAGTATGTTAGATGAAGTGCAAGGGTTGCGAAAAGTTGCAAGAATAATTAATGATTTAACCTAATTCATGCTTATATAAACCGGTCAAAATCACATTTAGTATGTACATTTAAAGATGATTCACACATCTTTTAGATCTTTAATTGTTGGTAGCAGTATGTAAATTCTCTTTTGCAACATTTTGGAGATGATTCACACATCTTTTAAATCTTTGTAATTAACTTGGTCTTTTTTTTTTCTTAATTTAGTTATCATACGCAGGTACCATGAAAATCACAGAAGATCATGCATGCTTAGATAAATGGAACCAAAGATTGTGATACCAACTATTTTCTTTGTTTCTTACATATTTAGGTGATTGTTATATATATATATATATATATATATATATATATATATATATATATATATATATAGTGTAACTTTCTTACGAGAACCACTCTTATCTGCAAGAACTGCGAAAACCATTTTTTAGCCATTGAATTAATGATCAATGGCTATAATTAGTTGTGTCATTAATGTAAAAAACTAAAAGATTATGCCATTATTTAAAAATATGAAAGGGCAATTTAGGTATTGTGTATTATCCCTAAAAAATTGCAACCTCTCTGTAGATCTAATTTTTGACAATCACGATCAGTTACAATATTCAGATTCACTTCTCTTTCTCCTAAAAAAAACCTGGCCGCCATTGTAAAAAAATCCATCTTCTTAAACCATCGCTATCCTAATCAACGACTACCCCTACCATCCTCATCATCATACACCCCGAACCGCCTTTTTTTTTTTTTTTCAGTAGTGGTGGGTTTTTATTATTTTTTTCGTTGGTGGCTATGATGTGGATCAAAAAAAAAAAAAAAAAAAAAAAAAAAAAAAAAAAAAAAAAAAAAAAAAAAGCCATGAAAATAATTGTAGATCCACGAAGATCTCCAACGACCGGTGTATCTTCGGACAAGAAAAAGATAGTTCTTACTATTAGGTATGTTTTTTATATTTAATTTTGATTTCGATTGGTGTTTTATTTTAATAGTTATTTTCAACATCAGTTCTGATAAAACATCAGGTGGATTTTTGTGAATCTGACCAGTTGTATGTTGCAAGATGTTATGTATTGATAATGATTTTTTTGGGTTTACGACTTCACTATAAAATATGATTTATAGGCATGGAGGTTAACTTACAAAGGAATGCATTATAAAATATACTAGTAATTTACAGGTTTATAGCTTTGGTACACTTGTTCATCCTATATTTAGTTATGTTATTATAGGTTTATAGCTTTAACTCGTCAAAAGGGTTAGTAAAAAATCTATAAAATATAATTAGAGAACATGTCAAAGGTGTCCAGTATCTCAAAATTTTTATTTACTATTATACCTTTACTAGAATTGATACAGGTGTGCATTTGTGTTTCAAGGCTAATACAAAACAAATGAAAACGAATGTGCATATATGTTTTATACGTGCATATATGTTTTGTGAGTTTGGTTAAAAAAAAACATATATGTTTTGTGTTTGGATTATAGAACATATATGTTTTGGAAGGATACATATATATTTACGTATAAAACATATATGTTTTATGTTTTGTATTATAAAACATATATGTTTTGCGTTTAACTGTTTATGATTAGTTTAATATACACAAGATTGTGCATATGCGTTATGCTAGTTGTTGTGATTAATTTTCGTTTCTTATTTATTTGTGGTTTAATTATTTTCGTGCATACTTGTTTCAGATTGATTGATGAAGATGATGATATCATTCAAGACCGGGAAGTGGATAAACACGATTATACATGAAAATTTGCGACCTTTGGAGATATATGATTATTTCATTTTTTTTGTACTTGTAATAAAGCGAAATGTAACATTTAAGTATATTAATCTTGTTTTTCTTTTTATAATGATTTATATTCTTAATTTGTGTTTATAAAAGTATTGGTAGGTTGATAAAAAAAATATTAACTAAAAAAACATGTATGCACTTTGATTATTTGGAAAAAAAAAAACATGTATGCACTTTGACTAATTGAAAACATTTATACACATTTACTATTTGAAGGAAAAAAACATGTATGCACATTTGCTTAAAAAAAATGTATGCACCATGACTGTTTGAAAAAAAAAAAAAAAAAAAAAAAAAAAACTGAATTTTAAGATATATAAAAAACGGGAATTATAAAAAATTAAAAAATAATATGAAAATGTCTTTTACTATTATACCCTTTTGAATTTAATAAAAATAACAAAATGCTATGGAGCATTAAATGATGTACATTATGTATTATTAGTTGTAAAAAGGTGGTTTTCGCAGTTCTTGTAGATAATTTGGTTTTCGTAAGAAAGGGACCCTATATATATATATATATATATATATATATATATATATATATATATATATATATATATATATATATATATATATATATATATATATATATATATATATATATATATAATGTTAATGCATTTTCATATACAAGTAATTTATGTGCGTTTTCTATTGATGTAGATCACATGTGCGAATTGATTCAAGAAAATTTGCACGGGCATGTATGTAAAGCAACATTTAAATGGTTAAATGATACTTTTTAGCGTGATTAGTTTATGTGAGTAGTTGCTTTCGAATGCTCTTTGAGAAATATTAGAATGAATTTATTGTGTGCAATTAAATTATTATTGAATAAAAGAAGGCCGATCATCGCAAAGTGTTTTCTTTTTCTATATGTAGACTCATTAGTGAGAAACCAATATTTACGCCAATTAAATGAGTTTCCCATAATAGCAAAATACGACATATTAAAAATATCACATTGAGTAATTAATAGAAAGGAAAAAATACATTATTTTGACTTAAATCCGTTTGTAAATTATAATATTAAATAAAAAAGTTGAGCTTTAAAAATAAGTAAAAGTTCAAACTTTTATCGAAAAACAAAACCGGTGCATTTAATGTGAAGTATATACAACATCGAGATGAAAGTGCGAGGCTTGCCGGAATTTATCACATGATATTTAGTAATTAGTATACAATTAAAAGTCGGTTATGGATTGAGATGAAGTTGAAAAGGTTGCAAGAATAATTGATGATTTAACCTAATGCAATATATATAGATATATGTATTATGTTAATACATTTTCATATACAAGTAATTTATGTGTGTTTTCTATTTATGTAGCTCACATGTGTGAATTGATTAAAGAAAATGTGCACGAGCTTGTATGTAAAGTGATTGGTTCTAAACCGTCAACTAAATTCAACCACGGATGTGGTCAAACAAGTCAAACTCCTAAGGCTCAATGCTCCGCGGAATATAGTGTTTTCCCGGGTCGTTATGTCCCGACGAGGTGTGGATGGTTATCAAACGGGTTCTGTGATCGGGTGAATCTGGATGGAAAAGGGTTTGAGATTGGTCTGAACTAGGGAATCTACAATGAAATAACTTAAATAAGTTATATGAATAAGACGGGGAAGTAGGAAAAACTAGAAACGTTTAAAACTTAAAACGCGTACGTTCACGTTTAAATAAAACGTAAACGTACGAAATAAAACGTAAAAATGGAAATCTGAAAACACCCAGGGGGTGAAAATGACTTTTTTACAAACTAAAAGGTAAAAGAAAATTTTTAGAAGAAGAAAATAAATTTTTATACTAATTAATTATTTATTATTAATTAATTACTAATTATAACTAATTATTAATATTTAAACAACTTAAATATAATACAATATTGATTAAATACTAAAAAGGTGAAAATAAAATTTCTAAAATTATAAAATAACTAAAAATAAGTTTTAAAATTAAAAATAAGTATTTTTGTCTTTTTGTGATTTTTATATTAATTAATTACTAATTAAACATTAATTATCTAATTAAACTATTTTAAATTATAAAAAATACTAAATGAACAGTAAAAATTACAAGAAAATTTCTAAAATTATTTTATAACATATAAAAGCTATAAAAAATATAAAAACTAGGTTTTACTTAATAAAAACTAATTATGCTATTTTAAACTAATTAATAATTAATTATTAATAAAACTAAGATTAATTCTAATAAATACTAAATGATAAAAGAAAAATCTGAGAAAATTATTATAAATACTTTAATATATGAGGAATTTAATAAAAATATAAAATAGCTAAGTACTTAATAAAAATTTAAAAATGAAAATTAAAATTAAATTACATTAAATAGAAAGTATCACTTAATATTAAAATTGTTTTTTCTGGATTTTTCTTTTACCAATCTATTTTACAACTAAAAACAACAAACTTTTATGAAAACAATTTTTTTATAAGTTAAAAATAAGCACAATGGAAGGTAAAAAGCTCAACAGTTGACTTTTGTTGACCAACAAGGGAAATAAGCTAAAACCAGCTTAGGTGGGACCCACTATGATGAAATCTGATCTAAATAAGATAAGTGAACATGTTTGAGCAAGTAGAAACCAAAAAGTCCCATAGAATAAGCAATAAGCTATAAAATAAGCACTTGGCTTATTGAAACTCAACTGAAAGTGGGACAGAACTTTGGGCTTAAGTTAAGTGGGGTCCACAGGGTTAATGGTCAAACCAAGGGTCAAAGGAGGAAGCCTGGTAGGGGGGGAGTTGGTAGGAACCAATGGGAAGGCCTGAGGACCACTGTGGAGGTCAGAAACCACCACCAAAGTGGTGGTGGTGGGCTGACATGCTGCTGCAACAAGGGAGTGATGCCCCCTGCAAGTGTTTTTGAGGCTAAGTGGGGCCCAGTACAAAAATCATAAAAATGCAAACTAAGTGGGATAACAAAGATAAGCTGATAGACAATGATTAGGAACAAGTTTGAGATCCTAAATCATCACACACAAATCAAATTAAATCTTGCAAATATTGAAAAAAATTGAGATATGCATATTTGACTTTTGAAGAAAACTTGGAGTGTTGACTAAATTGAACTTCTGATGATCTAAACTAACCTAATATGTTATAATGAGCTGTTATGAGACCAAATTAAGATTGATGCATCAGTTTTAAACTAAATGGGTGAAAATGGGGTACCAACAGATCCACAGTGAACTGTTATAGGCTTTACATTGAGATTTTGACTTTTTTTTGAAAACTCACAAGGTTTTATGACTCTTCTGACCTAAAGGAACCTAGTTGAGACTACAAGAACCAAAAATAACACCTCATACATCCTGTGACTAGGCTAAATCAGCCAATCCAAACACCCCTTATGAAACTTGATTTGATGATTTTGCAAGCAGTTAAAGGACCTAGATCATATAAACATTTAATTAACTCAAAATACATGAATATGCACTAATAAACAGCAATGAACACAGATGATAGCATAAGATCATACACATACACTTGATAAAAATCTATGAGATCATGACTTACAACATGAATTCAAGCTCAGAACTGAAAACCAAGGGCCAAGAACACACCCTATAGCCTTCCACAAGGCACTAATACCATGTCATTCCAAAATCAAATGTGCTTCTTGCTTCAAACTTCTCATCCACAGATTTTTGAATTAAACTCTATTTTTCTAGTGATTTTTTGATATTTTTGCTGTTTTGATTTGAAACTGGTTTAAATGCCTGAAATAACTTACAGAAACTTACTAGGAACCTAATTTAAACTTAATGAATCCTTAACACCACTTATAACAACATATGATTTGAACTTGGAAATTTAAGCTTGAAAGTACAATAACTGAAATGTGAACTGGAACTTGAAATTTGGTGTTAACAAGAGTTAAAATTACAATAATAAACTTGATACAACAATTTAAAACTAAAGATTACATTTGAAACAGGTAAAATAATAAAAACGACACAAGAGTTTTTTTAACTAAAACTATTCTAATCTAATTACTCCTTCTTTTCTTCTTTTTCTTGATATAAATAGGACCTGGAATGTCACACTATCTTTCCCACATCTTTTATCAGCCATTGGATGGCTCTTGTGTGATCCTGACCTTTGAATCAGTTTTGGCGGGAAAAAGGTATTGGGAGAATTGGGTGGGTTTGGTGAAACAGGGGAAGCATTTAATGAAGGGGAGGGTTTTGGTGAAGGTATTAATTAGGTTTGGTGAGGTTGGTGGAATTTGGAGAGGAGGGGGGAACCAGTTGCAGAAAAACGGGGAAGATGGGGTAGGGGATGAACAGTGGACGAGGGGGTGAGGGTGTTGACCGGGGTTTTTAATATTAAAGGGGAGTGGGCTTGGTGGGCTGTGGGGGTTATTGGATCAGGCAAAAAGGATTGGGTGGATTGGGTTTTGGGTATAAGTATTACAAAAGGGTGGTTTGGTTTATTTAGATTTCACAAGGACCAAAGATGTAACAATCTGAAATTCAAGGGGCTGTTTTGTAAATTTCTAAAACTGCTCATGAGGACCAATAATGCCAAGATTCCAAAGTTCAATAACAAATTTTGCATTTTTCACTTTTTCAAAATTCCCGGGGACCAAAACTGACAAATTGCCAAACTTAAGGGACCAAACATGACATTTCCTCAAACTTTCCTCCCAAGGTCCATTTTTGATAATTTATGATTTTCTAGGACCAAAAATGATTTTTCTTTCAAAAATATCCCACCAGGGACCAATTCTGTCATTTTCTGAAACTCCAGGGACTTATTTTGTAAATTTCCAAAACTTTCCAATTTTTCACCAAGGGACTAAATATGACAATTTATGATTTCAAAATGACCTTTGGTGATAATTTTCTATATTTTGAATATCCAGGGACTAGTTTTGTCATTTTATGAAAGTCGGGGGACTGAAACTGCCAATTTTGCAAACTTTGTACGTTTTTCGTCTGTTTTTGCTCATTTTGCATCTAAAACATATAAAACACAATTTTGAAATATTTTTAGTATTTTGATGCATTACTGAGTGTTTTTGTATGTTTTGCAGTTCAGATTTGACCAAAAATGATGAGTGTTTGAGCACTCATCATAAAACAACATTTAAATGGTTAAATGATACTTTTTAGCATGATTAGTTTATGTAAGCATGTAACTTGAATAATGAATATTAAAGAAAAGGAATATAATTTTTGCTCAAACCCATTTGTAAATTAAAAAAATTAAGTTTAAGACATAATAGTGGAGTTCAAAAGTTTTAGAAATTATTAATAGTGTGTTAATTAATATTCATTTAGTTAGCTATTTAGAATTGAGTTTATTGATAAAATTTATTAATATTAGTTAAACTTCAATGTTAATTTTAAATAAAATTAGTTGTACAATAAAATGAGATGAAACTAAAAAGGTTTGTAACGATTTGTATACAGTTTATGTGGTATTATTATATATACATTATTACACAAACTTTAACTTAAAAACTTAATAAAGAAAATATTTAATGCACATTAAACTATGACCCATTAGATAGACCTTGTGTGCTTCATATTACCATGCAAAAACCGTCTAATAAACAAGTATTGTAGGGCTAAATAATAGACCAAAAGAAACAAAACCATTTTTTTATCATGCAAATTAGTAATAGGCCAAAAGAAACAAAGCAATCACAACTTAATAACCAAAAGCTCATATATAGAATACAACACCACAAAACCAAAACAACATCAAACACTTTTAAATTTTTATACAAGAAAGTTAAAACATTTCATACAACATACTAAACAATAATTAAGTATACACTCGTCAGTATACAAAAAGAATACACGATTAACAATTTGATTCTTAGCCCGTGCGTAGCACGGGTTTTGCCTGCCTCGTATATTAAAAGCTTAAGTAGTCTTATAAATGCAAAGTGCTCATAATAAATGTTTTATGAATTGATGGTACCATATGCAAGACTCAAGATGGGCGAATTGAATGTAAGAATATGAAGAGTGACTATTGAAGTTGAAGTGGTGTTGGAGTTATGGGAATGTCATTAATATAAGAAAGCCAAAAGATTTTAAACCCTCAATCTCTTTGCCTCCCATGAGTTACAACTTACAAGCAAATCATACTAAACCATTATATAAAGAGTTGTGTAGGAATGTAAGTTGGCCATGCTTTCAAACATGGAATGGATGGTTGCACGCATGCCATTGGTAGGTTCTTACAAGGTCAAACTCATCTCCTCAGTCTCATTTTAGTCATTGTATATGAGTAGTCGATTAGAAGAGAAATACATGTTGTTGAATGTATAGCCGTATAGGTGTAAGTTTTGTGTTGTGCCCTCAGTGGATTGTAGCAATGGAGATAGATTTTAATTTTAATTCGATTAGTCAGTCCATGTTTATTACTGTGTATATATATATATATACAATATGATCATTTTCGTGGTTTATTCTATTAGTAGGCTTGCAATGCATAAAGTTTGATTTGTTTATCTTTCTATGATACTATTGGTAACTTCATTTTTGTCATCCTTCTTTTATATTTATTACTCAACCATTTGTAAATCTTGAATCATAGATCGATTTTTTTTCCTGAATAGTGGCAGGGTGGTAAACTTTATCTTGGAGCATGCAAAAATTGATATAGTTTTTGTCCAAGATAAAAAAGTTAACAAAATGAGCTTAAATAACCCTTCGAATTAACGCATCAAGTTCATTATATATTTCCATAAATTATTAAGTGTGGTTTATCTTTGCAGTTACTGGATCCGAAGTGTATACATACTCGACGCCTCAAGAGTGAGAAATTAGTTTTTAGAAAAATATATATGTGGTTGAGAAATCAAAAATATTAACCTAAGTAATATCATGATATTGTAGTCGCAGCAATTGTTTATTTCACTGCAATGGAGGATGAGAAAAAAGAACCCTTAAGTTGCCAATAATGATAGTGTATTATCAAAGTTTTGTGATTTGACTTTATGCATATATTAAGTTGTTAACTATACCTTATGTAATGTTGGACGAATAATAAATGTGCGATTTCAAGATTGAATCCAAATATGTACAACCGCGCCATGTTTAATTGCAAGAAGTAATGAAGGTGAATACGAAGTGTTTGTTGGAATATAAATGAAATGGTTCGGTTATCAGGAAGATGAATATGAAGTGCTAGATGCATTAGATGCTTTTTGCAATCAAATAAGTCATTATAATTAGCAGGGACCAATTGTAGATTTGTAGATAACAGAGTTGAGAACTCATTCGCCCTTTTGATAATTTTTATGTTTCTTAATTGAATTAGTCGATTGATGTCAATATCTATTCATTCATCCATAGTAAAAGTTTTGTCACTTTGTGTATTAGGGTTGTCTACTGTTATATATCCACAAATTTTGTCAATTTAATTTAATAGACATCTATAATAATTATGAAGTTATTTTGTATTTTCTGCATCCGCCAGTAAAAAGTGTAACATAAAGTACGGTGCAATGGACACAATCAATAACATTATATGGCTGGCAGCCATGAGTATGATAATTCAATGAAGTTTAGAACACTAATCTCATATGAATATTGCCCTTACTAATTTATATGTGTTAAGTACATGGATACGAGTGACATAAAGGCTTCATATGTTAAACAAGTTTTGAACTTATTTTATGCTTAATTTACAAACAGTTAATGGCCATCATGAAATTCTGAAAAATGCTTAACTTTAACATTTATAGAGATAAATCCATCTAGTCTTTTTTATGACTTGATACATTGCTCATGCTCTTAGCCTCTTAGGAGTTTGGTTTAACTTATCATGATTGATAAAGTAAAACGACAAAAAGTTAAATGAATATTAAAATAATGTAATTATTAAATAAGGATATAAAAGTCTTTTAATATAACCTCTACTGCTTAAATAAGGATATAAAAGTTTTTTTAAACTTAAATTTTTTAAATTTTAGTAATTTGTAATGTTTATAGTACTCTTTACAAAAAAAATTTTAAATACAAGTTGTACTCATTATAATTAATTCGGTTTAAATGACAACTTTTAAAACACATCACGCAACAAACATTTACCTAAAACCTATAGCGGCACCAAAATTAGTGCCGCACAAAACATATAAAAAAGTGAAGAAGCACAACTAAAATAACTAAACTATAAATCAACAAAATAATTACCGTTGCGTAGACATTAACAAATTTTTTCCAACAATCAACAAAATTGTCACGAGACAACACGAATTATAGATTGTTGTATATTTACACAAACATTACGCTATGAACATTTAGATAAAGCCCAACAAAATCCGACCATCACCAAAACATGATAGTTTCAAACATGATGAAAATTAGTGCCGAACATTACACTATAATTATTTAGATAGAGCCCGTGTGCAACGCACGGGTCTGAATGACTAGTATATAGTAATATTTTAGTTACTTCATTTATAAATAAATGTCTATTTTGATAGTATCATGCAGTTTTAAAAAAGTAAAAATTTATAATGTGCATCAATCAAATGTTTTTCTTTCGTTATTTGAAAGTAAGCACCTTTTTTTTTTTTTTTTTTTTTTTTTTTTTTTTTTGAACAGAAAGCATTACTAATTGAGAACGAAACAAAAACAATAAGATGAACAGAAAGCACTACTATTGGTTACTAAAAAGTAGATGCTATTGGTAGCGCGGGTGGTATTTTAACAATTTGGGACGAGGCTATTTTTGTAAATACTATAGCGATGGGAGGGGATGTGTTTCTTGCGGTATTAGGCTCATGGAAGGGGAAAGAGGGGTTGGTTGGGTTCATTAATGTATATGCGCCACAAGATTTGGAAGTGAAGTATGTACTTTGGGAAAATATTCTAAAGGTTATAAGTTCAGTTGAAGCGACATGGTGTGTCTTTGGAGATTTCAATGAGGTTAGAAGTGTACTTGAACGAAAAATACGAGTTTTAATAAACGAGGGGCATACATGACTTTATTAGCGATGGCAACTTGATTGATATTCCTTTGGGAGGTAAACGGTTCACTCGAATTAGAAATGACAGTTTAAAATTTAGCAAGTTGGATAGATTCTTGGTGAATCATAACTTTTGTGGGTTATGGAACTCGCTTGGAGTGGTGGCAAATGAAAGAACGTTGTCTGATCATTGTATGTTAGTATTGCATGATAAGGTAGTTGGTTTTGGACCTAAACCATTTCGCATTTTTGATGTGTGGTTAGATGACTGGGAGGTTGAAAGTATAGTGGTAGTATTGTGGTCGAAATCAGTTTCATTGATAAATCCATATTCAAAGTTCATAGATCAGCTCAAAAATGTAAAAGAAGGGTTTAGGAAGTGGAGTAGAGATAAATATCAGAATAACAATACTAAAGATTACAAAAATGAAGCTACAAAGTGCGGAAGTGAGAGATTTAGACGAATATGAAATAAAAGATGGAAAGAGGCAAGAAGAAAATGGATTGACAAAGATAAACGTGATTGTGAGATGTTAAAACAAAAGGCGAGAGTTAAATAGGTGTTGGAAGGTGATGAAAACTCGAAGTTTTTTCATGATTATGTTAAAAGAAATTAATGGGGAATGGTGTGAAGAACTGGCTAAAATCAAAGAGAATGTGTTTTAATACTACAAAGATATTTATAGAGAACCTTCTCACACAAGTCCAACTATGAAAAACAACGGGTTTACAAAGTTAAGTAGGGTCAAAAAAGAGGAGTTAGAAGTGGAGTTCGAGGGAGATGAGGTATGGAATGCGACTAAAGTATGTGGTAGTAAAAAAGCTCCGGTCCAGATAGTTTCAATTTTGGTTTTATTAAAAAGTTTTGGGATATTATAAAAAAACGATCTGTTAGTAGCTCTAAAGTGGTTTTGGAGGGCGGGTTTAATATCGAAAGGTTGCAATTCTTCTTTTGTCACTTTGATACCAAAATGTCAGGATCCAATCGGATTAAGTGATTACTGATGCAGGATTTCTGACCAGGTTTTATAATTTATAATAGTCTCGTCTACCTAAGGTCTACCTAATGCACTTATGGGCAGTGTACCCGGTCGTGTATAGTGTAGTTCTCGGTAAAGTCGAGGTCGTCCCAATAGCTATGCGTGCAGATTATATTTAAATCCTAATGTCACTGGTTTTAAATAGGGTTTTGTAATTGGTTAATTAAAACTAAAGAAATGAAATAAAGTAAATGAAAAACAAGTAAATGGTAAGGAAATGTCAATAGGGAGAGATGTGTTAACCTAATTACTACTCTTGTTAAGTCATGACTACGTTTTCTATTAAATGCATCCTATCATTTCATCTGGGTTTTTGATTCGACAAGACTCAGTTGGTCAATTCTTATAGTCCTATCTTCCACCTTGTCCTATTCCGTAACCTAAAGATTACAAGAGTTCGTGGGTCTACAAGATGGAAGAGTCAATAAGTACCTCTACTAACTTAGACTTATTTAGTGGGATCCGGCCTTTCGGAACTTAGATCTCCCCTAATTTCTTAAGCAATTCCGTAGGGAAGGTGGTCGTTTGGTGAAATTTCCACACAAATAGTGATAGTCCTATGGTCAATTCTTATCACTAAACGCAACCTTATTCGCTAAGGTCCTATGGTCAATTCTCCTATCTTCATAGGTACAACCCAAACTTCCATGCTACCGAAACAAAGGTGTCTAAAAATAAGCTAAGAAAATATTCAAATAAAACGATAAAGATACTAGAAAACTAAATCATAACAATAACAATTTCATAACAAGGCTAACACCAAAGGTGTTTAGCCACTTATATTAAAACATACAGCAAATTCGATGTTTAACATTGTAATTGAAGACATGAATTTAATACACGAATGTAATACAAAAATGCTAAAACTTATGATTTTGAAGCGTGAATTCTCCCTTGAAAATGACTTA
Organism: Artemisia argyi; assembly: GCA_030686995.1. Lineage (NCBI taxonomy): Eukaryota > Viridiplantae > Streptophyta > Magnoliopsida > Asterales > Asteraceae > Artemisia > Artemisia argyi. The sequence continues at coordinate 112,529,978 of CM060705.1, read as the reverse complement.
TATGCTGCAGAGATTTGTCCTCCTTGGATCCCTAATTCCTCCTCTAGTTTTTGTGTGTGAGAAAGATATGTTAAAATGCGAAATTATGGCTGGTATTTATACCCTCGACATTGTTAGGGCGTAACCTCTAGGGTTAGTTACGCCGTAACCTTTGATTCTTGGACGATCTTATCTTCAGTAATGAGCCTACGCCGTAACTTAAAGATGTTACGGTCGTAAATCACTCGTACTCCATTCTATGGCGTAACCTTCATGCTGGTTACGTCGTAACTTAATCTTGGATCACGAAATTTTTCTAAGTGTTGAAGGAAGATATACGGCGTAACCTCAAAGTGAGTTACGACTGTAAAACTCTTGTACCCGAGTCTAAACCGTAACCGATTCAATGGTTACGCCGTAACTCCTTGGTCAGTGTTGACTTAAGTCTCTAGTGTAAATCGTTGTTACGGCGTAAGTTGAGAGTTGATTTACGCCGTAACTCTTGTCCGGTCAGCATACTTTAGAATATTTACATTATACGTTCCAATGCTCATCTTTATCCTGAAAATGAAATATAAATAATTAAGAGTATATATTCTAATAAAATGACATAATAAATGATAATATTAGTGGGAAATTAACACTAAAATATCGGGACTATTTGATGTTATCAATTATGGACCCATAAGTTTAATTGGGTGTTATTATAAAATTGTAGCAAAAATATTAGCCAAAAGGGTAAAGAAAGTGATTGGGAAGCTGATTGGTGAAAAACAAAACGCTTTCATTAAGGGTAGGTTCATTCTAGACGGTGTCTTGATTGGTAATGAAGTGGTCGAATTTTTGAAAAAGAATAAAAAAGTGTTCTTGTTGAAAATTGACTTCGAGAAGGTGTATGATAGTAAATTGTTCTTTTATTCGAAACTCGATGATTCAAATGGGCTTCGGGGATCAATGGTGTAATTAGATTGAGGCTTGTCTTAAATCAGCAAGGATATCAGTTCTAGTAAATGGGTCTCCAACGGATGAGTTTAGTATGGAAAGAGGGATTCGCCAAGGGGATCCATTATCTCCATTTTTGTATCTATCGTTGCAGAAGGTCTTAATGTTACTATGAAAGAAGCGGTGCCAAAGGGTATCTATAAAGGGGTGCAAGTTGGCGGGGAAGGGATGACGCTTTCTCACCTTCAATACGCATATGACACACTTATGTTTCATGAGTGGAATAGCGTAAACGCAAGAAATCTAATGAGAATCTTGGAGTGTGTACAACAAGCATCTGGTTTGAAAATAAACAATAGTAAGTCAAAGTTTTACGGTATTGGTGTTAACAATCATGAGGTGGATTAGATGGAAAATCTAATGGGATGCTTGTCGGGAAGGATGCCATTTATGTATCTTGGCATTCCTATCGGTTTAAATATGAAAAAGATCAATAGCTGGAATGGAATTGTCGAGAAGTTTAAAAACATATTGTCTAATTGGAATGCAAGGTCAATGTCATGTGGTGGAAGACTAACTTTAGCGAAATCGGTTCTTGGAAGCCTTACTCTTTATTATTTCTCAATGTTTCGTGTTCCAGTGGCGATTCTTAAAAAGTTAGAAAGTATTAGACAAACGTTTTTTGAGGTGGTACTGTGGTAGTGATGAAAACCAAAAAGTAGCATAGGTAAAATGGTATCGTGCTCTTAATAAAAAAGTTTCAGGTAGCTTAAATATTGGGAGTTTAAAAGCATCAAACTGGGGTTTATTAGGAAAGTGATGGCGGAGGTTTCGGATTGAGGCAAATAGACTTTGGGTAAAAATTATCAAATGTATTTATGGTGAAAGTGGTGGCCTCGAGGAAGATGGTGGGATTGGAGTATGTGTGAAGTGGCAGGATATCATAAAAATTGGTAGAGATATAGATAGTGTAGGCATTCGGTTTACTTACTCGTTCGAAAGAAACTTAGGTGGGGGTGAAAATATTCTCTTTTGGTTGCATAGATGGGTTTGGAATTTTACACTTAAGGAAAATTTCCCTAGATTGTTTAGATTAGAGAGTAGGAAAGAGGTAATAGTGGGATAGAAAGGAGTATGGAGGGAAGGTGGATGGGATTGGTCGTGTGAATGAGAGAGAGAGAGAGGTATAAGGGGGAGGGTAGCGGGGGAACTTGTAGAAATGACTGCTTTGATTCATTTGTTTACTCCTAGTGTGGGGCAACCCGATACATGGAGTTGGAATCTTGAGGAAAATAGGTTCTTCACTGTTAAAAGATAAAGAGAAGTAATAGATGCAAAAAAATTCTACAAAGGTCCAATGCATGGCAAGAAACAAGATGGTGCAAAATCATTCCAAAAAGAGTTTGTTTTTTCATTTGGCGTCTAAATCAAGGTAGAATCCCAATTCTTTTTTGGCTTGATCAGATTGGTTTGGATCTTGATTCGATGCTTTGTCCTCATTGTGACGAGGAGGTAGAAACGATAGATCATTGTTTCTTGAGACGTTGTCGGGTCTTAGAAGGGTGGAGAAAATTTCTTGATTGGTGGAAGATGAGTAATGTCAATTTTGGTCCGGTTGACGAGGTTATAAATTATAAAGGCTTACTATAATTTAACAAAAAACAAAAAGACGGTATGAAAAGCGGTGGTGTTGTCGACGTTATACAATATATGACGTGCTTGAAACAAAAGAGTTTTTGAGAATACAGTTACAATCTGTCAACTATATGTGATGAAGTTCAAATCATGTCTCTTTTGGATCGAGAATAGAGTCAAAGGTACCATTTCTTCATGGTTAGAATGGGTGTAGGACCCGGCTCATGCTTGCAAGTTCTAGGGATCCACGGTTGGTATGATGTGTACAACGTTCATTTTTTTTTTTTTTTTTTTTTTTTTTTTTTTTTTTTTTTTTAATTTTGAAATGGTTGTGTTGTTGTGGTCTTAACTGCTCCTCCTTTATACTTATGTTTCTACGACTTGTAGTTAGTTAGTATAGGGTAGGAGGAGTTTGTTTTTGTTGGTTAAATTGTTGTTGCTGCTCTGTATCTTCATGTTTGCTTTGTATATAAGATTGTTGCCTTACTAAACAATTTTGTTGAATAGTAATTATTTAAAAATTGTTGACGAAATATAAATAAACATGAGCACATGCTCACAACAACGTACAACATCTTTCTCATAACAAAATCAGCCACGAATAATTAGTCAAACTTTTACCCCTTAACAACCTCCTCAACCCCAATCCAAATTCCTAATCCAGTTTCATCCTAAGTTTCTATATTAATTGATTGGTCCTAAATGGTCAACTATATTGACCAGGTGATGGTCAACCAAGTCAAATGTCTAAAACCAACTAACCAAGGAGTACAGTGTATTCCCGGTTCGTTACATCCCAGCAAGGTTTGCAATTGTATTTGAAAATGTTTTAAGTGATCGGGTGATTTAACAGGAGGATCAGGAATTTGATTATTATAATTACAATACGAGATTATGATTGAGAGTAGCTTAGAAACACTATATTAACAATTACTGATGATCAGATAACCTAAAAATGTGAGTTAAACCTAAAAACGCGCGTTTGAATTTAAAATAAACGCGAACGCGCGAAATAAAAAGTGAAACGTGAGCAAATAAAGTCCTACGAATGTGAAAATTATATTTTTACAATCCTAATGTTATAAGAAAATTTTTGGAAAATTAAAATTATTTTTACCACTATTTAATTAATTACTATTAATTAATTACTAATTATTAATTACTTTTTAATTACTAAATTATACTAATTATTAATTAATTATGAAATTTAACTAGAAAAATGAAAATTAATTTTAGAAAAATCTAAAATATTATAAAACTAATTTTAGAACAGAAAATCTATTTTTCCTACTCTTTAAATATTTATTATTAATTAAAACTAATTATTTAATTAATTTAAACTAAATTAAATTATAAAAAGTACTAAATGACAAAAGAAAAATCTAGAAAAATTACTAAAATTATTTTATCCTACAAGGAACCTGAGAAAAATTTAAAAATGAGAAATGCTTATAAATAAGCAGAAAAATAAGCCAAAGGGCTTAAATAGAAGCTATCACTTTTCTAAAATTTGGATTTTTCTTGATTTTCTTTAACACAACTGATTTACTACTTAAAATAACTAAATTTTGTAAAGGAACTTTGGTTTAAGCTCAATAATAAGCTCAGTGCACTCAAATAAGCTCAACAGTGAGCTTTTAAGCTTATTAGGATTTGTGTTTGTTTGAAAAAGCTAAGTTTAAGCTACCACATGAACAAATAAGATAAAACAGATGGAAACTAACTTGAAACAAGCAAAATAGACTTAAAATAAGCACATGCATAAGCATGAAAGAAGTGATAAGCACATAAGCTCAAACCTGAGCATGAACCAGGCCAAATGGCCAACTACCAGGCCATGTGGGGCCCACCAGGGTGAATGAGAGTACAAACTGAGACTTGATCTCAAAAGTAGACCTGGCAAGCTTCAAATTAAGCCATTAAGTCAGGCTTATGGCTTAATTTCAAGCTCTGTGTAACCCTTGGAAGGTTGAGTCAAATACTGAGGACTCAGCTTAAGTCAGGTAATAGGACAAAAAAGATGGGACATGCAGCCTTGGCAATTGAGCAAATAAGCTCAGATTCTAAAAGAATGGCTTAAGGGCTTTCCAAAAAGCTGAGGCTCAAGGTGTGGGTCCCACAAATGAGCAATTGAGAAGCCTTGAAAATTTGGCTTATTGCACTGATTTACTCAGTGTAGGGGTTGGATCAGGCCAAATTCCAGGCCAAAATAAGCTAAGGTCCAGGGATGTAAGGTCCAATATAAGCACAAGTCTAATAAGCTTAACTAATAAGCTTTTCAAAAAGCTCAAAGTTAAGCCCTAGGACCCACAAATGAACTCAGGACAGGCTTATTGAAAATGGGCAAAAACTGGGTAATGGTGCAGGGCATATACCTTGCCCTGCATGTATGTTTGAGCTTATTTTTAAGCTACCCAATGAAATGCAATCCCAAATCTTCTTCTTGGTTCAAACACATAGGCCACCAAATAACTTAAAACAACAAGAATTAAGTACTTTCAATCTTAGAAATCTGTCCATTTTCACTGTTATGACTTTTGACTTTTTAAGATATTGGACTAAGTTGACTAAAATGAGGTTTGAAAGGTCCTAGATGATTACCTATGATGTTTTAACTTAATATAAGACTATTTTAAGTAAACTTAACAAAATATTAAGCTAAAATGATGACTTAGATAACTTAACTCCTAACAGTTAACACTTACAATAAGATTAAAAGCAGATTTGACTTTTCTTCACAAGACCTAAGTAAATATTGACTATTGTGAGCTATTGGTACCTATTTAAACATGTTCCAACTGATTCTAACAACAGAAGTCAACAGGAACTTAGCTAACAAAGTAAATCCAAACATCCCTTTAAAGACCACTGATTTGAGTTTTTCAAAGATAAATGAATATATGAGCTAAACTAGTGATGCAGTATAGTTTAATGAGCTAAATTAGATATATCTAAAGTAAACTTATGTGGTGATTATGACTTATGAATGCTTATGACCAAAACTACAATATGTGACAGTTGAAAAGCCAAGCTGTGAGATTATATGGTTCAAATGAACAATAGGCACACATAAGCAACAATTCTATTCTAATATCATAAACAAGCCTAGAAAACACTGATAAGCATCAATATAAGTATACTTAAGCTATGCTACAGTTCTATTTTGAAAATGATGAAAGATTGCTTACAAAGGCTTTCCAGGCTTAGAACTGAGAACCAATGACCAAGTATCACATTCCTATACTCCCCATGGAGTTCTAAACCAGAGCCATCCATGATTTACTCTGCTCCTTGCTTTCCATCTTCTTTTTGAATTTTTGTTTTATTTTTCAACTAATATTATCCTATTTTTCTGTATTTTAAGTGATTTTATCTAAGGCCTGATTAAGATGTTGAATAAACTTAGAAAAGCTTCTAAGAAGCTTAAATTAGCTTATATTATCACTAAACAATAACTTTTAAACTTATACTATGATTATATAAAAAACTTGAATGTAACATAAAAACTGAAAATGTGAAAAGAATTTGAAATCAATAACTGGGAACTTATATTAATTGAAGAAGACAAGTTACAATCTAAACTTTTGACTGGAATACAAGATTACAATAGTTTGACATAATTAAAAACTTAAGCTAAAATCTACACACCCTGCTCTGCCCCTTCTCTTTCATTATATATCTGCAAATTAGGGTTTCTGAGCTCCTTTGGACTTTTCCCAGCACTCTTCTTAACCCTTAGATCAATACCACTCAATCTTGACCGTTTAATATTTTTGCCGCCAAAATCCTTTTTGGCCTCTTCTTTGAATAATTGGAGCCAGTGGTGAGAGTTTAGAGTTTTGTGCTTGTTTGGTTAGCTAGGGGGTGGGATTGAGTGTTGCAGTGAAGGTTTGCAGGGTTGTGATGATGGAGGGTGTGGAGTGTAGCAGGTTGAGTGGGGTGAGGTGGAAGGGGAGTTGGTCAAAGGTTTGTTTGACCCTGGATATATTATTCAGGGTGTGGGTAGGCTTGGAGCAATTTGGGCCAAGGGAGTTGTGGAGTGGGCTGGTTTAAGGGTGTTGGTGTTTGGGTGGGCTTGTGTTGTTATTGGATTTGGATTTTGGTTTATTAAATAAGGATCCGTTTGGTTTTAGTACAAATTACCACAAGGACTAAAAGTGCAAATTCTGATTTTTTGAGGGCGGGTTTTTGCAACTTCTCCAAAGTTATCCAAGGGTAAGTTTTGCCAAGTGTGAATAATATAAGGACCTTAGATAATAATTTCCATTTTTTAATGCCCAAGGACCAAATCTGCCAAATTCCAAACTGCAGGGACCAAAATTGTAATTTCTCAAACTTTTTACCCAAGGATCGTTTTTGATAATATTTGACTTTTAAATGCCTTGGGTTGACTTTTCTTTTATTTTAAACCTTCAGGGACTAGTTTTGTCAATTTGTGAAACTTGAGGGACTGAAACTGCCAATTATGCAAACTTTATTCGTTTTTCATTTGTTTTTAAACATTTTGCATCTAAAACATATAAAACATAGTTTTGGGATAATTTCTGTATTTTGATGCATTTCTGAGTGTTTTTGGATGTTTTGGCAGTTCAGATACGATAAAAATGATGAGTATTTACATACTCATCATTAATCATCATCGTCAACATCATAAAAAATTTACTGAGGTAACATGTTTATAATTAATCAAATGCCAAAAGAGCTGGAACCCCTCTTTGGGATTCCTCTATAGAAACAGTGATGTAAGCATCTTTAACCTCTGGGAGTGGATCCCTAGTCAAAAGAGTTGTCCTCACAGGCTGATAATAGTCATCGAGGCCCATGAGGAACTGCATCAATTTCATAAGTTGCTTATGTAACCCTAACTCCTTACTAGCATCACATGAACATTTAACTTCACACACATATTTAAGAAGTTTGGTCAGGGCATCAAATTGTCTCCAAAGAGAGTTTAGTCTATGATAGTAATCAGCCACAAAGGTACCACCTTGGTTAACACAATTAATTTTCTATAACAGGTTATAAACTGCATGCCCATCAACCTTATCATATGTTTCTTGCAATTCTTTCCACACATAAGCAATATTATCATAATACACAAGACCCATGTAAACATCTTGAGAAACAGAGTTCATTAACCAGGTCAAGACTTTGGCATTACACCTATCCCATTGAGTAGATAAGAAATTACTTGTAGCATAAATATCTTTTAAACATGAACCATCCACAAAATTGTACTTATTCCTAGCTTGTAATTTCATAGCACCTGACCAAATTCTATAATTTTCAGTCCCAACAAGAATGATATCATGTTACGAAACAGATATCAAGAATGATATCAAGTTATGAAACAAATATCAATAATGCTATCAAAAGACTAACAGACTAAAGACTAGACAAATGAGATGATAAACGAGACAGAATATAATGAGGCAGATTTCAAGTTATGAAACCTGTAGAACCGTAGAGGGGGGGGGGGGTGAATACGGTTTCTTCGGCTTTTTGGATGTTTAAAAACTTCAAGCCAAAGAGAACACCAAGTGGTTGTACAATAATCCACCAACCACTAACACAACCAAATTATATAAAGCAGGTAAAGAACACAACGATATATACTGGTTCGGGATGGGGGGTTTATACCATCCGTACGTCCAGTTGCGAATCCGCGACTCCGATACTATTCACTAGTATAATCCTTTAGGTGGACTACAAACCGTTACAATTCACTCCACTGATATTCACCAATATCGATGCTCACAAAGAAGGAGTTACTCCCCAACGGTATTCCGCCTCAGAAACCACCCAAAAGAATCTCGCGATTTGACTTCACATAAGGGTCACCAAGACCATTACCAAGACTTCCCACCGGAAGTATCAAACCCCAACTAGATCCCCAATGATCTAGGCTTGGTCACCAAGACACAAGTCTTCCCTCACAAACAATTGAATGAATGAATGAATGTTTGTTCAATCAAGTCCTAACCTAACCTAGAGACTCGATTGTAATAGAAAGGGTATAGGGAAGAAGACCCTCGACACAATCACAAGAGTGGATTAGGTTCTTGTGATTCTTCCCTTGCAAGTAGATGTGTTCTTTCAAAGATGTTAGTATGAAAATCAAGAACACAATATTAGAGATAGAAAGATAGAGAGATTTGAGAGTGTTTAGAGAGAAAGAATCTAGAGAGAAAGAATAATGGCAAGGGGTGAGGAATACAAGAGGCAAGGGTGGTATTTATAGGCCAAGAACCTAAACTTGGGAAAATTTACCGAGGCCGGCGCGTCACCCACGCGTCAACGCGCGGGCAGCGCACCAGGCTTCTGTAAATGTTTCCCAAGTGTTGGGTGTTTGGATCTTATAAATACCTATCCTTGCTAAACCCCCAATTGTACTTCACACTAAACCTTAACATTAATCATTCTAAGGTTTACCAACTCAAATAGCCAATTTGGAAAATGTTTTGTGAAGTGTTTATAAGAAAACTAAATACCACAGGTAGAAAGTTTAAATAAGGTAATTTGGAAGGGGTAGAGATGTTATTCCTCACATGGCATTGAAAAGAGAGAAAGAATATGCCAAGGTATATTCCAATGCTTGGGGGGGGGGGAAGAATGTGATGGAGGGTTGAGATGAGATGGTTTGAATTGGATGGTGGAGATCAAAGGGAGCCTCCTTTGGTTTTCAAATAATTTGGCATGTGGGGGAAATGAAGGGTTGAGATGTGTTTATTTGAAATGAATGGCTAGGATCAAAAATGCCTTGTGTTTTGGATTAAGAAAGGATATTCCAAAGGAATATGCTTTGCTTAGGGGGAAAGGGGAATTCAATGGTTGAGATGGTTTTGGTTTGAAATGGATGGTGAGGATCAAACACATGTGATGGTATAAAGAGGAGAGTTATAATGGATGGTTGAGATGTGTTTAGTTTGAATTGGATGGCTTGGATTAGATGGAGCCTCTTTGGAATTCAAACAATTCCCATGTGTTAAAAATGAAGGGATGAGATGTATTGTAAGGGAGTGTAAGGGAATATGTAAGAGTGTAAGAGATTGTGAAAGAGAATATTTGATTTGGATATGATTGGATTTGTCTTTAGTAGAAATGAGATTAAGAGAAGATTAAGACATAATCTAATTGTCATTAAGAAGAAAAGGTTTAGACAAGTAAGATTATAAGTTGAGAAAATCATAAGTTACTTATAAGTTCAAGTAACACAATGTCGAGAATCTATAGGTTCATATCTCGTGACTTTCCACGACTCGACGTCATGAACTAATACCTTGGTTTAAACAAGTTAAGTGCTTTGCCTTGATGTAAAGCATAACCCAAGTGGGAAAGGATGCGTTTACGCAAAGTGACCTTTGACTTAGTTTGACCAATAAGGGAGTAAACCCGTTACGTAATTAGAGAAGACGTAAGCATGGGATATGAGCATATGGATGTTTCAACACGATGTCATGTGAAATATACAAGCTCCCTAAGTTTAGAAAAACCTTGGCTAAAGGCGATAGTTAGAAAACATGAGTTGGCGTTTTCCCGTAAATGGGTGTTTTAAAAGTAGGATCTCTCAAGTCTTAAAACTTGTTTCGAGTGTTCTCAATTAAGCACATAACATATTCATACCTGTATTGAAAGATCCACATTTGTCGGGTAAGGGGAAAGCCGACTTTCAAAATTCGCCCGGGAGCCATACAGTGGCCTGGCGCGTCACCCGCGTGTTGACGCGCCGGCAGCACACCAGGAGCAGACATGGGCTCCGACGATTTTGAGCTAACGTTTGTTATTTTATGTGTTTCGATGGTTTATTTGTCATTATTAAAATAAGAAGAGATCTTGATCATGTTGCCTTAACAAAACCCTAGATAAGGTCTTGAGCTTATATAGCCAAATGTTTTCTTCTAGCCCTTCACCTTTCATAGCTTTGATAAACCCGACCAGACTTAGAAATAAACTAAACTTCACTTTAGAACATGACAAGTTTAGTCCCTAAAATATTAAACTTAGAAGCTTGTCAATATCTTCAACACAAACATAGCTCCAAGACTTGATCGTCCAGACGAGCTATTCTCTAAATTTTGGCCAAACATGGGTGCTTATGGGATGACCGTAGTAAGAAAGACGCGTGCAAGAGGTGCCACATGAACAAAAGATGATTATTACGGATGATATCTATATTACATTATAATGCATTTGGTACTATTCTATAATTGTAAAGGCTTAAAATTCAAACTTTTTTCTTGTTTATTTTGGAAAGATTTCAAAATTAATTTGTTAGTTAGGAAGTTTGTTAGGAAGCAGTTGGTTGTTGAAACTAAAATTATTTGACATAACAATCTCTAATATCTCTATTTATAAAGCATGAAGACAACTAAATGTGTAATCAAATGCAAAATATAATTACACGGTACCCGCTGCCGCATTGCATGGGTACGATTCTATAATCGAGAAAGAAACAAAAACAATAAGATGAATAGTAATGATTTAAATTAAAAATTGTTAACGGGATATAAGTAAGGGCTATGCTACATCCACATAAAAAACCCACTAAAAACCTCCACTCGCTGACGTGTCAGCGGGTGATTGGTTTTTTGTGGAATGTGGATCCCACAAAAAACCAATCACCCGCTGACACGTCAGCGAGTGGAGGTTTTTAGTGGGAATCGTTATGTGGATGTAGCAAAACACGAGCACATGCTCTCACAAACAGAACAATCTTCCTCATAACAAAATCATAAAAATCAGGCGCGAATATTAGTCAAACTTTGACCCCTTAACAACCTCCTCAACCCCAATCCAAATCCCTAATAATCCAATTTCATCTCCAGTTCATCTTAACATCATCATTATTAACCATCATCATCACAAATTTAATCAGGTAATTAATTTAACATGTTCATAATAATTAATCAAATACCAAAAAAAAAAAAAAAAAAAAAAAAAAAAGAAGCATTGAATAAAAGACATTGACAGTCTGTAAATTAAATATGAGATTCAAAATTGCTGCTAAAAAGATAGGTAGGTTGTTGAGGGGAGGAGGGGACCATTCATTCTCTTTAACAATTCACATTCACATTATTATTATTATTTCTTAATTCACCGTCCCTTTTATTTTTTTTATTTATATAAAACGAATTTAACGAACTATGTTATCTCATGTTGCGTTGAATTGCAGCTAATTACGATTATCATGATTTGAATTTGTTTGTAACTGGGCCCCACAGTACTTGACTATTCAGCTACTAATATATATATATATATTTATTACTATTACTATATTGTTGTATGTTGTAAGGTGTGGTAGCTGGAATGGGGGAGAATGATGGAGGTGGAGGGGATGAGAAGATATTTGTTTCGGTGCGGTTGCGGCCGTTGAATGGGAGGGAGATTGTGACGAATGATGTTTCGGATTGGGAGTGTTTTGGTGATGATACTGTTGTTTATAAGAATGCCAATGCTGCTTTGCCTGAGCGATCTATGTATCCCTCTGCTTATACTTTTGGTATGTCCAACAATTTACTAATATATACTTTTCAGGGTGACTCTTTGCCGTACCTAGTGCCAGTAGGAGTGTAGGACACTTTGGTGGTGGTTTTGTTTAAAGCTGAATGCTGAAGCATAAATTTTAATTTTAAATGTGATTGATTTGCCTTTGAGGATTAGTGTTCATGGTGTAGTTTTTTCGTGTTTTTGATTTTTTTGGGCATATGTAAAATGAGGAAATCCGGTGGACTAAATGGCATGCTTTTTTCGTGTTTTTTGTTTTTTTTGGGCATATGTAAAATGAGGAAATTCAGTGGACTATAAGTTTGCTTTGTGTTTACTAATTCGAAGATTATGTTAAGTGGTGATGACAGTTTTATTTATTTATTTTGGAGTAATTAATTATGGCGCGTGATTTGTGTAGACAGGGTTTTCAGCTGTGATTGCTCCACAAGGCAGGTGTACCAGGATGGAGCAAAGGATGTTGTGCTATCAGTCGTCGGCGGTATCAATGGTGAGTACTGAACTTTGTTTTAATAAATATTTGGGCTTCATCTTTGTGCTCATGTATAATGATGACTGTATCAGCGAGTATTTTTGCATATGGGCAAACGAGCAGTGGGAAGACATTCACAATGACCGGAATCACCGAGTATACTTTAGCAGATATATATGACTATGTACTAAAGGTAATCACACGATCTTACGGTTTTCACCTATTTATATTTTCACCTTTAACTCATACATGGTTGATTTCATTGTAGCACCCTGAAAGGGACTTTCATTTGAAATACTCGGCCATGGAGATATATAATGAATCTGTCAAAGATCTTCTCAGTTCCGAAGGCTATCCACTCAGACTTTTAGATGACCCAGAGGTAAATTCCATTTTGTTGTGTAATTTTATATGTTTTTTGTTAATTTCAGTTTCATTGACGGTGAATAAATGTTAAACAGAGGGGAACGATTGTTGAGAACCTCACAGAGGAAAGTGTTAGGGATTGGGATCATATGATGCAGCTCCTTTCTATCTGTGAAGGTTAGAACACATTCAACTATTTTATTGCTTAATCACAGAATTTCATTTGGATCCTAATTATTAATTTATAACTGCAGCTCAAAGACAGATTGGAGAGACATCACTTAACGAAACAAGCTCTAGATCACATCAAATCATTAGACTGGTAAAATAATTGTTCGGATTGCAGTATTGTGTACTATTGTTGGTAAAAGATGTAATTTTTAATGATTTGATTATTGGATGCAGACAATTGAAAGTACACCCCATAACTATGTAGGCAGGGACAGCGCAAGTACGCTTGTTTCTACAGTGGTTAGTATGCTTGGATTTGATTTATGTTATATGCCTTTTCAATTATGCCCAAGCTATACCTATTTTGATTTGTGCTTTGCTGTAGAACTTTGTTGATCTTGCTGGAAGTGAGCGTGCATCACAGTCGTTAACAGCTGGTGCAAGGTTAAAAGAGGGCTGCCACATCAATCGTAGTTTACTAACTCTTGGAACCGTAATTCGAAAGCTAAGGTTAGTTGACTTTTCTTCTCTTCATAGATAGTTGACTTTTTTTCTCTTCATTAATAGTTGACTTTTCAGATCATTTTTATCCTCATTTGTTTTGATCTCGTGATTGGATACAGCAAGGGAAGAAGTGGACACATACCATTCAGAGACTCTAAGCTAACCCGTATATTACAATCTTCTTTGGGAGGTAATTCTAGAACTGCCATCATCTGTACCATGAGCCCTGCACGAAGTCATGTCGAACAATCAAGAAACACACTCTTGTTTGCAAGTTGTGCGAAGGAAGTGAGTACTAATGCTCAGGTAAATGCGGTCATGTCCGACAAAGCTTTAGTGAAACATCTACAAAGAGAATTGGATAGACTGGAAAATGAGTTGAAAACACCACAACCTAATCGTATGACATCCGATACTACTACTGCATTGTTGCGCGAGAAGGATCATGAACTTGAAATGGTAATTGTATAATTTTCAACAATATATAATTTCGAACAAGTTGTTACATGATGAAATTTTGTGTGTTAGTGACATATGCTATTTAAATGGACAGATGAGGAAACAGATGGAACAATTAACAGCTGAGAGAGACGAGGCTCGATCCCAGGTTCAGGATTTGCTACGCGTGGTTGAAGATAATGAAAGTTCATTGACACAGGTAAAATCATGACAAAATGATTTGACTTTATAGGATTATTATGAATCTTACCATTTTTGAGTGGGGTGTATATATATAATACTTTTTAGGAAATTTGTAAAAAATACCCCAATAATTCGCATAAATTAATTTCGTGGACACTTGATTTCTTAATCATTTTTGATTAATTTGGAAAAAAATTCAAAATAATTTGCAAAGTTTTAGAATAATTTGCAAAATATCGAATTATGCTTCAAATCTCATGTTTTATGCGAATTTCCGGTGGTCTGCAAATTATGGGTTATTCTGTATAAATTTCTACCAAGTAGGAAATTTTGCTGTATGCCCCTCTGTAATTTTCCCTTGATTTATTTTTTATACTTTTATGCATTACACTGATTCTCATTTCTACTTTCTTTGCATGTTACAGTTGGGTCCAGAAGACTACCCTCACTTGCGAGTGCAGATAACTCCTGAACCTGACACATATATGCCCGAGACATCGATCGTAGTGGATCCTCCTCACTCATTCGATGGAAGTGTTAGAACTCTCGGTTCAAGTCGGTACTCTCCGAGACGCAGTGAGAGTAGTTTCGATGAAAACTACGTACAAGTTACTGAATATGAAGAAACCTCACTTCCCGACAGTACTCCAGTAAGGCCCATGATAAGAATTGCACAATCGAGCGACACCGACTCTTGTCATGGTTGGGATGATGACGTTGATGAAAAAAGTAATGGAACGTCTCATGAGCTATGTAAGGTGGTTCGTTGCATAGAAGCTGAGGACTTAATTCCAAAGGCATATGTGGACGAATCATATTGTTCATCTCCAGATACAAAGATTAGGGTTTCTTCGCAAGCAGTGTTTCATGATGATGAAGATAACCACAGAGACGATGATGGTCATTGTGAAAATTCAGAAGTGTTAAATTCTAAAGGTGAATATATGCCACCCAAAATGATGGAAGCCACATTGAAGGAAGACGAATCAAGGAAACCACCTTTGAAAGAAGAGAGCAAATTAGAATCCGCTTCAGATAATAAAGATTATTCCCATGATGAGTTTATTCAAAGCTTCAAATTACCTAAGAGTAGAAGCTGTAATGAGGGCATTTATGCCACATGGCTTAACAAGCTAGAAAATACTCCACCAAATGGGTATGATACATACTACACTGGGAGACCTTTAGGTTTTCCTACAAAGAGTTGTACTTTCAACTACGGTGTAGAGTTTGAAAATGGTCCTCATTCTCCGCAAGGATCTGTCAATCATAATGGTAATGAAGCAGAAAAGATTTCGACTGCTGAAGAGGATACATCGGTCAAAAGATCATCTATTTCAGCAACCAAAGAACCCGCGAAGGCTCAGCATGATAACCAACTTGAAGATACCAAAGTGAGTTTATGCATTTTAGAAACACGGGGCTTTTGCATATATGTCTTTCCGAAAATGCATAATTGCATATATATCCAAAGCATACATAAAAACCACTGTACTACGTGCATCAAAAACTTTTTTTTTGGTGCATCAAAAACTTGTACAAAGGATATATATATGCAATTATTCACTTTGGGAGGGATATATATGCAATTCTGCCTGGAAAAACATTACATATAATTGGATTGAAGTTGGTTGGCAATGAAGTCATTGTCATGCATCTGAAAAACCCATCTTTCTGTAAAAATTGCGTTTAAGACAAAAAAAAAAAAAAAAACAAACAATATTTTGGACTTCTTGTACTCTTAATCATAACTTAATGTGCCTAATGTCTAGATCATCACTCAACGACTTTTCTTTTTAATAATAGATTGCAACCATGGAGCGTGTGAAAAGCGTCAAAAGCATTGGTTTGGATCCAATCGAAGACTATTCCAGGTCTCCATCTTGGCCTACGGAGTTCAAGAGACTGCAGAAAGAAATCATAGAACTTTGGCATGACTGCAATGTGCCCCTTGTGCACAGAACTTACTTCTTACTGCTATTTAATGGTGACCCAACTGACTCAATCTACATGGAAGTTGAGCGTAGACGGTTGGCCTTTGTAAAAGACAGGTTTGCTCGGGTTAATGTAGCTGTAGATGATGGCCAGACTATCATGCGTTCCTCTACGTAAGATCCCTCTCTACTATTTTCTTTCACCACTAGTGAAATCCTTATTTTATTTATTTATGGTTTCTCTTCATACAAACACCATATAAATTAATAATAGAAGTGGCAATATGGATGGCCCGAGCTGGTTCAAACTGGCTTGGACCACACCGAGTTGAGCCACAAACAGTTTTTCATCCATTCAATTACTCCGTATTTTTTATAATAGCCTTAATTGTGATTATAGGCAGAATTGTGACAATATCCAAATTTTTGAATAACACGATTTAGGAGGTTGTATGCATGGAAAATAGACATTGGGCAACTTCCAACCCATTTGATGCATTCCCTATTCAGCTTAAAATTTTCGTATTTGACCCCTTCGAGATAAAATCAGAAGAAAAATCAACTCGTTTAACTATTTATTGTTGAATGGTCCCTGAAAACAATAGTTTATTATACATCATGAAATGAAAATATAAAACATTGGAGTAAACTTTGAAAATAGGAAAGAATAAAATAAAAGTTGACATCAAAGTTCAAAATAAGTTGCCAACTATAAGTGGTTATAGAATTTCAGTTTTTGTTGTTTTATTTGTGTACTTTAAAACTAAACGTTTAGAACATGCCTTTAGCTCAACAGCAAGGTTTATCAAAGGTACCCCATCAAGCAAGTGCTTGTGGGTTTAAGTCTTAACTTAGCAACGTGTGTGAGTAACCCTCCCTGTTAGTCTTGACAATATGTTTACTCATTTGGGTGTGATATTTGAGTCATTCCAAAATGGTCTAATGCTTTAATTTGGTACTTTTTTCACCTCTGTTAGTCTAGGCAAAAAGATGACATTTTTTTATTTCATGAACATGTGAACAGTGAAAGAGCTCTACGCCGTGAAAGAGAGGCACTCACAAAACAAATGCACAAGAAACTAACAGAACAAGAGAGGGAGAGTTTGTTCCTGCGGTGGGGGATTGGGTTAAACACAAAGTACAGAAGGATTCAGTTAGCTAACAAGTTATGGAGCCGAGTTGATGATATGAACCATGTGGCTGATAGTGCTGTTGTTGTGGCTAAGCTGGTTGGACTCATATCAGACCCTGGTCATGCTCCCAAAGAAATGTTTGGGCTAAATTTCACACCTCCACAATCCAGGAAAAGTTACAGTTTCAAGCGTAGCTTGATTCCCTTATTGTAAGATTGGTTTTCGGGTATGATATATAGTTAGTAAAACGTCATTTAGATCTCTAAAAGCTTTAACTTGGATGTACGGTGCTACTTCTGATTATAGTAGGATAAGTTCTTGTATATTTTGATTAGCCTGAATATGGACATATTATGGTCTATAAGAGTATAACTATATCCTGCATTGTTTGTTCATGATTTGACCTTGATAGAGCTTGCGATTTATAATCTAATTTTAAACTATCTTCGTTCCGTCAATTTAATTTCTGATTCTTTATATTCCTTTCAGGCGGTTGAAATATGCTAAACTTCTTGATAGATAACCATAATTGTTAACTCAAAAAACTTGTGGCGCTATCCCTCTGTCCTATATGTTGACACTATTCATTTTGTTTCCACTCTGAAATACTTCTTGTTTAAATCTATCTCTCTCTTGTTTGAACTATTTAATTGTTTATTTGGTCCTTCTATACATGCATAGAATATGAATATATTTTTGGCCGCTTCATCTGGTCTTACTGTTACAATCCACAATGTTCTACATATTAATTGTCTCTCTCTAACTATATAAAACAATACACACACATGAATAGAGATTAAAAAGGCCAGAAAGAAAAAGATCGATGAAGCATCGATGTACATACTACGTACCCAGGTTTATATGGAAGACACTGGTGGCTGCATCTACGTTAGCATTGGTTGTCATGTTCACAATACATGGATTGCTTCAGCATCATCATTATCGTCATCGTTGTTCCTATGTCATCAACATGTCTTTAACCATCTTCTTCATCGTCGTGCTTGCACTCATTTGTATTTCCACAGCATTTTCTGCTGCTAAAGATTTTATAAATTTTAAATATTTTATTTTCAAGACATCGTCACCATCCTCAACGGCTGGACGTGAAGAACCCCAACTGGAAAAGAAGCAAGTTATAGCCTCTGACCAAGTTTGATTACTTTCTTATTTATTTTTTATATATAATTTTTTCATGGCTCTTGAGAATTCATAGATGTTGGTGGGAATTTAGATATATAATCTCAATGTATACTGAGGCTGTAATAATGTTTTTGAACTTTGATGTTATATTTTTTTTCAATAATGCTTGAGTGGGTCATATTCCATTGGTAAACATTTTGCTGTTTGACGCACTAGTTTGAGATTTGCACTTGTTAATAAGAAAATATAAATTTGAATGAATTTTAGGGGCATATGTTCATAAAGGCATTTGACAAATTTTTTTATTATCGGATTATATTTCATTTTTATGTCACAGATGACCACTTTCCAGAGTTCAGGTACAATAAAGTGATTCTACCGTGGCTGTTTGCTCTTTCTTCATGGATTTATCCAGCTCTGTAGGATAAACGAATACTAGTATAAGGCCGTCAAATAAAAGACTGCTAATAGTGTTTGGTGATAATGATACAACTAGTTTACTTATGCGTGAAGAAGCAAAGGTATAACAAGAGTTTTCCAGTGCGTATCTCGACCCAATTTACTAACAATATAGTTTTTCTTTTTGCTTGTGTTTGTGCATATGGCTGCTCCCCATCGAGAGTTATATGATACACTTGTAGCTGACATTATACATCTAGGGTGTTTTATGACTTTCTAGCATCGTCAACTACATTCCAAGAACGTAAAATAAATTAGGATGAACAACTCTCCTTTCTAAAGTAGACGTGACCTTGAATTCTCCATCAAGTTTGTAGCTAAAATCCTGCCTGTTTGTCCAGAAAAGTGAAACTGTATTTTGTTCTTTTTGATAAGAGTAGATATTATAAGGGGGCAAGTATAGTTTCGACCATTTATATATAATTGGCTCAATTTGGTATGTGCATCGTTTCAAACATGTCGAATAAAAAATCAAGGTAGAGGTTAGTCGGTCATACGGGTTGAAAGTTGTAATAGCCTGTCTTTTTCGCATATAACCTCCCAAACAATTTTTTTAAAAATCTAAAGACTAAATTTATAATAACATTGCTTTTGTGATCACATTTAACGCATTAATAATTTCTAAAATTTGGATGGAAAAATGATTTTTTTTTTTTTTTTTTTTTTTTTTTTTTTTTTTCTTTGTCAACTAAATCCGACCCATCCAGTTTAGACCCACACTAAAAATGACCAGACAAAAGTACGCTCGACTTAACCATCTTTGTCTAGCTTAAGTTAGTTGGAGGATAACCATTAACCAATGTTGCAGCTACGTCTTCAATCTCCAAACAATGGTTACATAAAAATTCTTTAGTCTTTAACATGTTAAGTGAGAGCAGGCACGTTCCAGGCTCCAACCTTCAAAATGTTATCGACAAAGATAGTCTTACATTGATGTTTCATATTTTTCTTAATCTTAATAAATTTCTACTATAGTCTTATATTATAACCTCACTGATTCATATTGAAATGACCAAAGTATCGACAGTGATTGTTAATCCTCTATATATACATCACGGGCATTGGAATCCACATAATGTCACCAAATTGAACTAAACAACCAAAAACACCCGTCATTGATGACGGCAATCAAGAAAAGGTCATTACCACAAAACTGAAGATTTAAAAAAAAGGGGGACATGAAAAGGGCGTTACATAGAGAAAGATAACATAATCTGCACTTTAGCCCCCACATTCACCCATTGAGGGATCTTTGTTATGCCATCCCCACACCCACAAGAGTTTTTTGAACAACCGGCAAAAAATAACACTAATATTATAGGAGTAAGTTTGTAGATACGCAACAAACTTTCTCAAAAGTACCGAAATACGTAACATACTAAAAAAAGTCTGTATATCGCTAACAAACTTTCAAAATTGGCACAAGATACGTAATGTTGACCGGATTTTTACCTGGTTGACCGGTTTATAGGTAAACACTTAAAAAAATATACATGATTGGTCCTTGTGGTTTGCGTCTGTTTTCACCGGTCATCCTTTAACGTTATTTCAGTTATAAAAGTTACAATAATGGTCCTTGTCGTTTGGGTTGACTTTCACCTTTATTCCCTTGACTTTATTTTCACTTTTTCGTCTGTTTTTACACGTTTTGGTCCGTTTTACACGTTTTTTTTCGTTTTTTCCACTTTTATAAAAAAAATCGAATAAAATTTTATAAAAAATATTTTATAAAAAAAAATCGAAAAAAAAAATTTCTAAAAAACTTTCGAAAAAAGATATTTTTTCTAAAAAATATATTTTTTCGCAAATATTTTAGAAAAAATATTTTTTTTCGAAAATTTTTTATTCAAATATTTTTTTTAAATTCGAAAAAATATTTTTTTTTATTCAAATATTTTTCTAAAAAAATTTTATTTTTTTTCTAAAAAAATTTTAGAAAAAAAAATATTTTTCTTAAAAATTATCGAAATAAAATATTTTTTCTAAAAAATATTTTTTTTCGAATTTAAAAAAAATATATATTTGAATAAAATATTTTTGAAAAAACATATTTTTTCTAGAATTTTTCCAAAAAAAAATATTTTTTTTCGAAAATTTTTTAGAAAAATATTTTTCTAAAATATTTTCGAAATTTTTTTTTCTAAAATATTTTCGAAAAAAAAATAATTTTTAGAATTTTTTTTCGAATTTAAAAAAAAAAATATTTGAATAAAATATTTTTGAAAAAAAATATTTTTTCTAAAATATTTTCGAAAAAAAATGTTTTCTAAAATATTTTTGAAAAAAAAATATTTTTTAGAAAAAATATTTTTTTTCAATAATTTTTTAGAAAAATATTTTTTTTCTAAATTTTTTTTAGAAAAAAAAAAATATTTTTTCGAATTAAAAAAAAAATATATTTTTTCTAAAATATTTTCGAAAAAATATATTTTTTAGAAAAAATATTTTTTTTCGAAAATTTTTTAGAATTTTTTTTTTTCGATTTTTTTTATAAAATATTTTTTATAAAATTTTATTCGATTTTTTTTTATAAAAGTGGAGAAACGAAAAAAAAAAACGTGTAAAAACGGACCAAAACGAGTAAAAATGGACGAAAAAGTGAAAATAAAGTTAAGGGACTAAAGGTGAAAGTCAACCCAAACGACAAGGACCATTATTGTAACTTTTATAAATGAAATAACGTTAAAGGATGACCGGTGAAAACAGACGCAAACCACAGGGACCAATCATGTATATTTTTTTAAGTGTTTACCTATAAACTGGTCAACCAGGTAAAAATCCGGTCAACATTACGTATCTTGTGCCAATTTTGAAAGTTTATTAGCGATCTACAGACTTCTTTTAGTAGGTTACGTATTTCGGTAATTTTGAGAAAGTATATTGCGTATTTACAAACTTAGTCCAATATTATACTACAGTAATTTTCATGTTTTACGCAGTTAATTTCAAAGCTGTTCACTTGTATAGTTAAATTCTTGATATTTTTTGTTTGAATTACTGCTAAAATACGATGACTCCTTCACCATCTTATGTGTTTGATCACACAAGAATGAATGTATATTACACAAATTTCATAATTTTCTAGTTCTTGACAAACAAATTTATATGTTTTTAATTTTTTTGTTTCTTTTTTGAACGGCAACTAGTTATCTCACTATATATATACACCACAAATCTATCTCACATGTCCCGAAGACTTGAACTGCAGCCATTTGTTTGGGGAGCTCGTCAAACCATATGAACACAAGCCCTTTTGGTTTTATATGTTTTTAAATTATAACATACTCTGTATTGTTTACAGTTGTTTGGAAGTATGCAGAAAAAGGCGAAAAAGGTGTTATCATATGTAACAAGGGCATGAAATCAGACAACTCTAGCTAAGAACATGCATGGTTTTCTCAGTTCCTATCATCCTATGAAATAGACTTGCCCACAATAATTCTTTAGCTGAGGTCCAACTACTGTCCAAGTGAATGTGACATACACATTAAAAAAAAAAAAAAAAAAAAAAAAAACAAAAACAAAACAAAACAAATAGGAGCATCCGATCGGAGTTTGTAGCTTAAAAGAACTATAATACTTAACCATGCCTTGCTCTGTTCTTTGGGAACAATAGGAATGGATGTACAAGTGGTGAAATGGGGCGGTTGTGAATTACAAACCCACAAAAAATGTTTGAATTACATTGAGAAAATTTCAAAACTGGCATCGAAAATGACACTTATTTCCAACTTAACTCAACTTTGTGCCACATTACTAAAACTAGAACACCGAATCATGTTTTGCCGAGTTTACACTTCTGCACCCACTACACACCTATTTCTCACATATTTCTCATTTTATTGAATAGCCTAGCTACTACTCACCCAAGCTCATATAATCAGACATATCTCCTCACATTCACCTTCATTCTTCCCGAAAATTACATCGCCTACACCCCTGTTTCATTCCGATCATGATGTCACTGGTATTGTCCATTTTCATGCACAACATAATTCGACCAGATCGAAATCGAAGATGCTGAGGGTCACGTGATAAAGAAATAGGACCCGTTCTCACCTAACGGTTTATATAATGCGCTAATGCGAATCAATTAAGAATGGTTCAACAGAACGGGTTGTTTCTAATAAAGACTGCGAATACGTTGCAAATATATTGCGATTGAGCGAGAGAGGGAACGCTAATAAGAAAATTGTTTACCTTTCGATAAAACTTGAGATCTTTAATTTCATCATCAACATTTAGTTTTTTTTCCCTATGAATTTACTCTATATTTTTCTACTTCAACCTATCCCTTTTAAACTCTCCCCACCTATAAACAACATCTTAAACTTTACTTATGATATTTCCGGCTACTCTATATTACCACTTTAAGAAGGTTAACAACAAAGTTCAGTGGAAACCAAAACCTTTGACGGTTGGTTTTCCAACTGTTCAAATTTTTTGACGTTTCCAAGGAGATGGTTGCTCTAACAACCAAAACACTATAGGGGGTGGTATGTTGCTTCTAAAACACCAACAATTTACGATAATTGTTTGCATGATGTTTGAAGTGTCTCAAGTCACCTACAAGATAAAAAGATGCATCAATACATGGTCAAGCCTCGTTGAACCAAGTGTGTGAACTTGAACATATTATCCCTATTAAAGTATATGACTGTTTATCAACCACAACCACTTTCACAACCACTTTCAAACGATTAAGGCAGAGATGCTTTAACTACGATTGTTTCTACATGAATGTGGGTGCAGATCTTTTTGATATTGTTTTGGTTTATCAACGATATCACATTTTCTAAGACAATGCTAGATTAAAAGATGAGGCAATGGATGCAAAAATGCACTGTCATACATAACGGTCGTGTGTCTCCGCCAAAATTTTTAGCTTTTTGATGCACGCACCCTCTTTACTAAACCTTTTTACACATGCACCTATGTCATTTGTTCGATTTGGGTCTTGTGCTCCACAACCGAGTTTTTCTAAATTTGTAAAATAAGCACCCCATCAACTCATTCATGTTTTTTCCAAGATGCTTCAACTAGGATTGAGTTTTACATGATTTGTTGATATATTCGTTATAATGTAATGAAATGGAATAGTTTTTAATATGATATTTTTTGATTTAATGGGATGTATTTGCTATGGTAAGGTATAGACGTTGCTATGTAATGTGATGTGCTGTTAACATAAATTATGATAACTTTTATTATAAACAAACATGAGATAAAAAAAATACATTAGATTAAATATAAAACACTTGAAACAAGCATTCGAGATTTAACGCTAAAACATTAAAGAATTTTTGTTTTGTAGTACCCAATTTTTTTTCTTTCTTTAACGCTCATTTCTAGCAATTGAATATCACCGTGTATTGTAAGCATGTCACTGTGTAGTGTAAGGATTCTTTTCTCATATTTTGCTACTTTTTTCATCAGTAACACGACATGCCTCTTCTCAGCAAGAGGAACTTCTTTTTTATGGCTTCCAATTCGATATCAACTGACTTTCTATTAGTATCTAAACTTAATGAAGATCCAGAATTTAGCCTTAATGGTGAGGTCATTTGAAAAGAAGAAGACATATAGACAGAATTAAAGGGTTGGTATACTTATAGTTGAAAGTCTTTCTAGGTGATGTGTATATATAGGATTTTATTGTCTTTCACAATCGAATCGCAATCAAATCGTATACCGTGAAAAGATATTAAGTTGCATTCGATATCGCAATCAACATGTAATTAGACGTTTTGTATTCTTAAGCGTATCCAATATTATTTACCCAAAAATAAAAAATATAAGAGAAATCGAACAAGCATAAAAAATAAAGATTGACTTTTATTCATTTAAAAGAGAAGGGACAAATACAATAGTAGAACAAAACATTGACATGCATGCTACATAATCATAGTTGATGAACAAATCTTCAAGAAAATTATTTTTCGTAGCAATAGATTCGCTAAGTCTCATCAAGTGCTTAAAACATTCTCCCAAAATAGACGTGTCATGCCCATATCGTCGTACAAAAACGTGACAACTTTGCTGCAGCATTTTGAACGGCTATAATATAGTTGTTCAATCTCATTGATATATTCAATTTTTTCTTTTATTGTCACCTGGAGAGTAGAGACCTTTTTTAGTATTTCGTCTCTTAAAGTACTATCCCTCAACAGAAAATCCGTAATAAACTCGCTTTGTTTATCAATGAAAAGCGATTGTGCTTTAGAACCTAATGGGTCAATAGTTTTGGGTTTAGGGTTATTATTATTATTATTATTATTATTATTATTATTATTATTATTATTATTATTATTATTATTATTATTATTTTTTGGTTTTTATTTTTTTGAATCGTGCTATGTAACACCCTTATTTTTCACTGATCGCAGCGGATTAAGTGTTTGGGGTATTACTTCATAGAATAACAGTTACAGTAATAGAAAACGACCCGAAAAGAGACG
Organism: Artemisia argyi; assembly: GCA_030686995.1. Taxonomy (NCBI): domain Eukaryota; kingdom Viridiplantae; phylum Streptophyta; class Magnoliopsida; order Asterales; family Asteraceae; genus Artemisia; species Artemisia argyi. The sequence goes on along the minus strand of CM060705.1, from coordinate 112,504,639 downwards.
TTTTAGAAATTTAGTTATCATTCATTTAATTATCAGAGTTTTATTTGTAAAAGATATACTTTTACTTTTGATGAGGTCCCAAAAATCTAGGTGTTAGGTTATGTTTGAATGATAACCAGGTTGAAAGTCCTCCGAGCTCAGTGCCTCCTTCTACCATATCTCCATAGAAGTAATATACCTAGAAGACATGCTTAAAAGTCAACACTAGGTGTTGAGTGAGAGTCATAGGTTTAAGTGTTAGTGAATTCAAGTTCCCTGGGTTCCATTGTTACACCCATTTGGGAAAATGTAGTGTGTTTGTGATAATTGTGATACATACACAATTATCATGAGTGGGGTATGTTGCACTAAGCTCATGAACCACACGTTAACAATCCGCGCCATGGGGGCTGCAGACCTAACCATGAGGGGATGGGAAGGATAACTTGCCAAAGTTAAACCTTCAGTGGGTTCAAATATAATAATTATTGGTACCATCCAGTAAGATATTAATACCAACGGGAGTGGTCAAACTCCAATAGATCTATCAACTATATTCGCGTTCGCGTGGGTAAAATATCCAAAACGATTAGATTCATGAATTTTGGTTATGTAGTGGTGGCAGTTAGTTTACTCGTGCAACAACCAAAGAAAAAGACTTGTATTCGGTTTTAAATAAAGCAAGTAGCATGTATCCCCCTCACAGGGTTTGTAAAGCATTTAGAGTGAAAGTTTAAAAAGAGTATGAGGCTATGAACTCACCTAGGCTTAGGGAAATCTAAGTGAAGCAAAAAGTGACTCGGGAACTAGACTGCCTTACTCACGTATCCTAGTGTGTTGTAGGTTCAGATGTATGTCAAGCTTTAGTTATCTTGTTTAAGTTTCTTAAGTTATTGTTCTTAGGTTCATTAATGTTTTAGATATAATATAACACCTAATATAACACCGTTCGGGCCATCACAATCCAGAAGTATATGACTCCTTACATGAAGCTCCCTACTATTGTATTATGTTATCAACATAATACCGTTCGGGCCATCATAATTCAGAAGTTAATACTCCTCACATGAAGCTCCCTACTATTGAGCTATATTATTATTAAGTTAAGTTATAATCATAACACCGTTCGGGCCATCATAATCCAGAAGTACATGCAATAATCATTTGAGGAGCCAAGGCACTTTAATTCGTAAACCCAGCAAACTCGTCAAAACGAAATATCCACATGGTACTCCTCACATGAAGCTCCCTACTATTATGTTATGCTTCTAAATTTTATTATGTTTTATATTCTTATTTTTATTTTATACCCTTATAGTTTATATATTTACATTTTCTACCATAAACTTATAATACTTATATTATTTATACTTATAACTATCTATACTTGACACAATTAGTCCCTAGACTTCTATATTTTTAGAAAATGACATAATAAACCCTTTGACTCATAAGTTTTCTATATTTACCATTTAGACCTTTAACTTTATAATATTTACATAACTAGTCCTTTTTAGTTTATAACTTATTTTAGTTTCTATACTAAGGTTTTAATACTTTACAAAATAAGTCCTTACACTTATAACTTCTAGGAAATGTCAAAAACAGTCCCTAGACTTTATAATTTCAGGAATTTATGATATATACCCTTATGCATGTAAAGTTTTGCAAAACTAGTCCTAAATGCATGTAAACTATATTTTTATGTAACAACTAAGTTTTTTAGCTTATGTTTAACTAATATTAGCTTATTTAAGTTATCTAAACTAGCTTATATATCATGTAAAGGGTATATAGCATGCAAACATGTATTCGATTCATATTAGGGTTTTAAAAAGAAAACTAGTAAATGAAATGGTTCAAGGCTTAGGCAAGGGTTCCTATGGGATCTAAGGTATCCTAATACTATCCTAAGACTAAAAAAAAGCTAAAAGAACAAGTAGGAGACTTACCTAGGTCGTGGGAAACCTAACGGGGGCAAACTAGGGTTTGTAGGGCAAAATGGAACTCGACAAGGTCTTAGACCTATAGCACTCGACTTCTAATGTTACTAGGCCACTACTACTACCCTTGGGACCAGAAGGTGTGAGGTGAAAAAAAGAGAAGAGGTGTGAATGAAATGGAGGGGGGAACGGGGGGTATTTATAGGGTAGTTTGGAGTAGCGACCAAGTAAGGGAAGAAGGAGGTGTCGGGGGGGGGGGGATGACTCACCATAGCTACATGGTGACTTACCAAAGCTATATGATGATTAAGGGTGGCTATAGGCGGTTATAGGGGTCGGTTTAGGGTTTTGTGGTGGAAATGAAGCCGCGGCACATGGAGGTGACAAGGTGGTGATCCACCTCCTTGCTTGCTAGCTTAGAGGTTCTTGTAAGCTGCTTGGGAGGTTTAGTGGTGGTTTAGGGTGATTAGTGGTAGTTTAGGGTGATTAGTGATGGTTTAGTAGTGGTTTAGTTAAGTAGGTGACAAGTAGGTGATGCACCTACTTGTGTGGGTGCTTGTAAGGTGTTAGGGTGCTAGCTTAACTAGGGAGAAGTGCTAGGGTGCTTGGTTGAGGTGTTTGAGGTGCTTATGTTTAGGTTTTACTAGTTTAGGTTACGTTTATACCTAGTTTTACTTAGTGAGAGTTTAGGGTTTTACCTAAGGTTTAGTGCCTAGGTTAGGTTCCTAAGAGTGTTTGGTGACTAATCCTAAGTTCTAAGGGATTTATACTAAGTGATGGTTGCTTATGGGAAAGATTTGGGAAGGTTTGACCTAGTTTTGTGACCTAAATGACCTAATTGTGTTTAGTGGGAGATTAGGGTTTATCCTATGGTTTTGTGCCTAGATTAGTGTCCTATGAGTGTCTAATAACTAATCCTAGGTCCTAAGGGGCTTATACTAAGTGGTGATAACCTATGGTGAAGTTTTGGGATAATCTAGACCTAATTCTAGGAAGTTATGACTTAGTTATGGTTTTGTGCTTAAGGGACTTATACCTAAGTTTTAAAGGGTTGTACTAATGCCTAATAGTCCTAAGGTATCCTAATGTTCCTAAGGTAACTCATACTTAAGCCTTGGACACATTCAAATTAGTTAAGTTAAGCATATAGGGTTTAATAAGCACATAGACCTAATTAGAGTTTAGTTAAGGTTTATTAGGGTTTTGTGATATATTTAGTGTGTTAGATTGGTATATTACTTATTATGATGTTGTGGTGATCTTATGCTTGACATACCAAGGGTTTATAGTATGTGAGTGTTGAGTTTTTTGGCTTGTGTGGGTACGTGAGCAGGTCTAGTGAGTCATGCAAGTAATAAATGCATATAAAAAACAAAAATTTACCTGTGAAATACCTACTATAGGTATTTGTAATGGGAATAATAGTAATGAAGTTTTGTGGGTTATTACATGCTATGAAACCTTTTATAGGAAGGCAACTTGGGGGGGGGGGGGGGGAGGAGGCAAAATTACGAGATGATTGCGAATGTGAAGCGAATCTCGTACCCTTTCTATTTAGATTAGATTGCGAAACATACATGACGAAACATTAGCGAAATATATTCATGACTTCTCCAGTTTCCCTACATAAACACCTTGGTAATTGGGTCATTCTTTCCCATCTTTGGATACATTTACCAATAAATGCTTTCTTCACAACACACTGACTATTTATATCATTTTTTTGATAATATAAACCATATTGTTCTACTCCTACCTACCCAATGGATCCATCAATAGAAAAAAAAGATCTATAAACGTTATGAGGAACTTATCGTTCTAATAATGGAAGGTCAACAACATAGTTCATGGACAACATTAGGTTTTAGGATTAGCTCTGTGAGCTATACTCAAAACAAATGTTCTTTTACGAATGCAGTTACTTCCATTGAACCAATTTGCAGAAATGTGATACGAGACTCCCATTTGTTACGGATCACATTCATGTAGCTATATATTCTTCTAGACCTCAAAGTGGAGGTTTATATGGGTTGATCACACTTACTGCTAGGTGCACAAGTAAACTCCAATCCCGTGTTCTTAACCTTATTTAATGAAAAATGTCAAATACCCGTAGCGAATAGAACTCGTGGGGATGATGTTAAACATGTGCTATTTCTTACACAATAGAGTAACACAATATTTGACAAAGGCTTTGCTACTTTTCCTCTGGATCTTACGAATGGTTGACTTTTTTCTCCAAAATAAAGACAAGAAAAATATGAAGAACGTTTCATGCTTAGGACAATAGCATTGTCTTGCCTCTCTTCTTTGGCTACGAAGAGGAAGAAAGAAATGAATCACAACAATGAAGCACAAAAATGAAGCAAAACAATGAAGCACAACCAGAAACCTTCATATTTTACAACTTTGATACCAGTTAATGAAGCACAATATGAGAAACGAAAGATAACACCAAAGTAAACGAAGCGCGACACAAAATTAGCCGAAGTCTAGGATTCTTGGATATTCGGTTGTATTTTTTTTCTTCTAAAAGTGATTGTTGTAAAACTCTATTCAATTTAATTTAATATTAAGTTCAATTCAATACATACCCTTTACATTTTACATATCTAGTACAACCTTAATTGTTAACAACAAGATAAAACTATCACAAGGAAATTGTCACACGACATAGATTTATCATGGGAAAATTGGATGAAGCAGACCGGATATTTATAGAAACCATAAAGATATAAAGTCACCAACATAAGTATTCCAAACATGTAGTTCACAATTACTTTATATTCCCAAAGCCACGTCTTGTTTTCACTAGATGAATCATGTTGGACTTCAATGCAACTTACTTTTGGTTAGTTCGACGAAATTATAGATTAAGCATAATGTATTGACGAATTCAGAGTTTGTAATCTCTTGTAGTGACCAAGGCCTCGCTTTAAAAACTTTTAGAAGGAACTCACGATTTAACATAAGAGAATCTTTTTTATTATTTTTTTTATTTTTTATTTTTTTTTTATTTTAATTTTTAATGAACATACTTTTGGTTGGGTTATCACGGAACACACTTTACTATAAACAAGGATAATGAAATCGTAATACTTCGCAATTCAATAGTAAATTTTGCCGCAACGCACTAATTGATATATCAAATGCGTATGTCATGTGTTTTAATTCAGAATGTGATCGCATTGTATCACATTCATCGTTTTTTGCTTTGAAATGTATTCAAAGTGAAAATGGTTAAGATTTGGTAACTTATAGTTAGATGTAGAAGCTAAAAACATAGCAGTTAGGCGTCAGACATTAAATAAACAAAACATATGTATTTAATGTATTAAAGTACACAGTGATAGAGTAATATCGCAAAAGTCTTAGTTTTAGCAAGAATTAAGTTAAAAATAAGTGTGATCTTCGATGTGAGTTTTGCATATTTCACATTACATTTAACTTTTACCTCGTGGTTTGACAAATAATTTAGAAAGTAATTATGTGTCACTTTATTAAGTCAACAACAATTATATCAATTTATAGCAATAATATACTTAACCAGGTGCCACCTTTATAATTACTACTATTATCATCATCAAATCAATTATATAATAGATAATAATAATCATCGATATCATTTATCATCTAAAATTTGTACATCAATTAGATATAAATATATAATCAAGGGCAGGATGAGCACCCACTCCCTTGCCAAAAAAAGTTTGTACTGTAGATTTTCATTTTCATTTTCTAAGGTAGTTTTCTTAAAATGATCAAGCTTTGCCATCTCAACACCCTGGATATCATATATTTATATTTATATATTGTGTTATTTTAAGACATCTTAGTTTATCTTTGCGAGCAAACTTCCCTCAAAATGTTTTCATTGTAGAGAAATCGAGTCCGCGTGCACCAGTTTTCAGTGTTAATTAACCCTTTTTAATGACTTAGCCACATAAAATGAGCAACACACAAAATTATCAATTTCCTTAAATTGATCTTTTCTGGTACTTTTTGTTTTGAATTGGATACCTTAGTTGATTCTTACTTAAAAGAAATTAAAAATAAAGATAAATGCACGTTTTTTTTTACTTCTTTTTTATTTCTATGGTGTGCAGTTAAATAATAAAAGAGTTATACCATATCTAACTCTAATTATATTCTTGATATAAAGTCAGTAGCTAGAAGGTTTACAATGATGCTGTGAAAAGAAAATATATATGTGTATAGAAAAGAGTTAGTGGGAAATTGATAGCATGAAGAGTGAAGTTTAAGATCATCTTCTCATAATCATCCACCCTTTTATAGCCTAAAAACATCAGCATATACCATAGCAACTTTGTAAACATTATAATATATTCATAATAAGGATATCTATTGATTTAATAGTAATTCTGTTGCTAGAATATGAATGCATTTGATATGGTGTTGCTAACATGTTTTTAGTTTATACTAAGACATATGTGTGGTCATATATCTATCAACTTTTTTCTCACTTCATTACTCGATCTTGTTATATCACTAGTCGGACTAACTAAACTCAACAAGCTAATCAGTATCAATTCCGACATGTAGTATATATAACTTTTTCACACCATCAATTATGTCGGCTTGGTAAATGGTAAATATTGTCTTATTGTAAACGATCTCAAATATTCTACTATTGAAAATGAACTTTTAAATTATTTTAACTATAATCTTAATAAGCTAGCAATAAATATGGGAGTGGCAGAGCTTGGTCAATTTTTCTAGAAGAGTCGAAGAGTAACTCATGAAACTTAGGATGGCAAAACCATAATTTATTTAAAAAGTTTAAGGTTTATAACATAAATTATGCACAAGTACAAAGATATATAATTTAAATATAGCAAATTTTAGAAGGATCATAGCCTTTCTTAGTCTCCATATGGCTTTGCCTTTGCCCGTCATATATCTAAACTTTGTTAACAACTAATATTTTGATATGAATGTTTTGAATATGAATTAAAAGATTTGAAAATATCAGGTTATGTCGTGTGCAAATATTCGAAGGAAGTCCATGTCAAAGACCTAATATTGGACCCCCGGCCAAGTTAGGCAGGAAAACAAAGTGGATTTGTTCTGCACCAGCTAGAATCTTTTTATATATATATATTTATTTTTTTAGAACGATAATTTTAACTATCTAACGACATTTACACCACAAATCAATCTCACATATTCTAAGCACGACTTGAACCTGCAACCTTTTAATTGAAGAGCTTCACAAACAACATAAAGTACTATTGAAACATAGGCCATTTGTCTCAATATAATTATCCAATACTAAAAGTACTAGTTAAAAATTTCTAAGTTTATTATATAATTTTTAGTCAAAATTGATATTTACAAAATAAAAAAAATAAATAAAATAAAATAAAAAAACCTTAATTAACTGTCAAAAGATAAAACCGTCTTTCTTAGCTTTCATAAAAACCAAAACAATAATTAAAGCGTTTTTTTAAATTGTGGATAACCTTATTGTCAGGTAGGTGTGTATCTAGAAAAATTACTCACCTAAAACTTAATTACATTCTTACCGCCTATGCGAAGGTATGAGTGCTCTATTCTAGTAAAAAATGGTTTATTAACAAATTTATAAGGCCATGTGTAATGGGTATGACCTGATAGAGTCCCCAGCCTATGTGGCACCAACCTGATGCATCACACCCCATTATCACCCTACCTTCCAACGCTTCCAACGTCAAGTGAAAACAGAAGTTGGTCGAGTTGTATTCATGTTTATTTGTGTGGGGTGTTTTATTAAATGATTTTTTGGGATATTTTTTGTGGTATTTTTGATTTTCTTGTTACAATAAGTTAGTTATGAAGTTGTTATAGAAAGAAAAAATTAATGCGACATTTGTGATTTTGATGTTTTGATGGCCACCATGACACTTGTTCTAAGATACCTGGACATTGGAATAGAATTTTCCAAGGAGACACAACCACCAACCTCTCTCAAATTCCGTGAAAGGTACCTTGACATGGAATATAATAAATAAAAATGTTAAATGAGTATATAGTTAAAATGATGATTAGGTCCACTTGACGGCATGCATGATTGTGAAAAACTAAGACAGCCGACCACCGTCCGATGTGGACATCTCTTCCATCCCACTAGCCGGCCATACTCATCTCCTCCACCACCTACCTATCATATATTCATAATTTGCTTTTACCTTCACCACCGGCCACCCTCTCTAGCTATATCATCCCAATCTTGTTTAACTAGTTGATATCCTTAATGATAATCTGAAAGAATGTTATAGTTTAGTTACCATATAAACCAGTTAAGATGTTGTGAGTATAAGTAGTAATTTAAACATACAAGTAATTATTCATGGGTGGTCAAGCTAGTAAAAACTTTGATTATCATCACTAAAAAGTGAGAGGCCTAGAGTTTGAGTCATGGTCATTACAAATAACACTAAAATAGTTATGCCAACCCCCTAGAGGAGCGCTCTACCCGATTTGAATATGTGTAATAGCAAGATTAGACCCCTTAAATTAGTTAGCGAAAAAAAAAAAATAATAATAATAAAAAAAAAAATAAATAAAATAAAACCCACACTTACAAGTATTAAAATGTGGATAACAAGTGCGTAAATCTTTGATGTTCAAAATGAAATATCCTACAACGTCTAAAGTTTACTTGTCACTTGATTTTGCAAATTTTTAAAACCCTAATAATGTCTCATTTGCGCTTTAGCCATTTATAGCCGCATCCCTAATTAGCTTTGTAAATCGTAAGTGATATCCGTCAATCACTCTTGTCATATATTTCCACTTATCAAATACGCCCTGAATAAGTGAGGAAGACATGTTTTTAACTCAAGTAACGATTAATTACCACCATTAGCCGACCATGCAATGAGCATTTGCTAGCTAGCTAGAAGTGACATTAGTTACGTTTTATTAGAAATGAGCATGCAACTTCACTTTGTTATCATATAACTTATGGACAAGCTAGCCACCCAGCCATTAATTTATTGGTTCTAACTTTCGACGCCATGTTTGGATATTGCTAAACATATACTACGTATATTAAAGCATAACTCTACTGTTCATAGTGCTGCTAATACGTCATAACAGATGAAGTTTTGTAACACACTTTCACACTTTTTATGATACTTGCTGAATAAACAATGACCAATGTTGTCATTAGTAATGAATAAATATTAAAATACCAAAATTTCGGTGAAAAAGATCATGATATAAAGCTCTCACTTTGGTGACACTAACTATTTTGCTACTTGTTAACAAAAAGAACCTGTATATGATTGTATAGTATATTGCATTTTTATTTACCACCCCAACTAGCACAAGTTCTCGATATATTAATCGAATACAAAACTTATTGTCACTATTTTATGATGAAGTACCCCTATAACATTAGATATTAGCTTCACTCGTGAGGTTAATGAGATTATAATGTTGTAATAAGATAAGATCATATATCATCAATACAATATATATTACAAAGTTATTCGGGTTCAGAAGTATATATATGATCCCTCTCAGCAGTGAAGTCATCACGTAAGCAAATTAAAGAATGATACTGATCGATCTATTTATACGTAATTTATGTATCAGATTGAAACCTATTCAAAGATGCAAATTAACGCGTGGGGACGACAGACATTGTCAAGCCATGCGTATTCTAATAGGATGGTCCCTAGCCGATAACCTTCTTTTTCTCTTTTTCTCTTTTTTTCTTTTTCTGTATATAAACATTAATGTATCATATTGGAGCCATATATTATCAGCTTAAAATAATGAAATACTACAAGGTTTCGTTCATTAAATAACAACTTATTTTCTTCAATGTATTTCTTATGAACGTCAATTAAAAAGTGTTTCATTTTATTATTACAAACCCTAAAATTATGTTTCCAGCTATGTGCACCGCACGCAAAATGTTTTTTCTTCCCAAAACGGTTTAGTAAACCATTCACCTAGTCCTCATATGTTTTTTTATGATTGCTAAACTGTTGACACTATAAGATTTGTTAATTGCTAGAACAAGATACTGTTGAACATTAATACCTACTGAGGTGTTATATTTTATTGATACATAATATATAGTGGTGACTACATGTGAAACTCTAAATATACAAACAAATTTGAGCTTATTTATCTATTATCTAATACTCCCCGACAATCTTAATGGCGAAATCATGAAAGGTCGGCTTGGATCAGAAAACTAAGGGGGTGCTTGGTGGGGAGGTTAAGGGGGTGGGGAATGGGGTAAGGTATTCAAAAGGGCCCATCACTCATTGTTTTGTGCTTGGTAAGGGGGGTGCAAAGGGATTGATTACCCCGTAGTGGGTAATCAACCATTATAGAGTAAATTGGGGGGGGGGGGGGTAAAGGATTGATTACCCACCTCACTTATTCCATTGCATTCCCTTTCCTTTTCCCCACTTTGAACCAAGCGGACCCTAAAAACCTTAGATGAATAACAAATTGATGAAGACATCCGACAAAAGCATAGAGAAATCTTCAAACTACGGCAGAAACAAGCAGCAAAAGCAAAAAAAGCCTTAAAGCAAACATAAATTGTTCTTAAAGGCATTCGATAACAAGCGGAGAGAAATCTTTAGACTGTAGTAGCGAAAGCAAAAGCAAAAGCAAATAAGCAATATTTTTTCTTGGAGTAGCAAATTGCGTCAGTGCATTGCGGCATGTCGGATGGCCGATGATGATGATTTTGGTTGGCTTTTGTGCATAACTGAAAAACGAAGAGATCGGCACTGATGGCATCAGCTAATTCTAAGTGGTTATGAAGTTATAGCGAAAACAATATGCGAGTCTGGTGTTGGCTGAAGATTGCATTTGTTTTTTGGTTACTAGCGGCTAGGGCTTGGAAAGGGGGATACCTAGATTTGAAAGAAGGGTGGGTTGGGGGGGGGGGGGGGGGGGGGAGGCCCCGTAGAGAGCATGTGCAACAGGTGCATGTGCACAGGGCCCCATCTTCTAGAGGGCCTCCAAACTTGAGCCCAAGACCTAAGACCCATAGCTACATACAATCAGTTTTGGAGTGTATTATTTGATAATATATCTGCTTTTGCACCACCAAATTATTTTCTAGCGATTTGCCTTATTATCTAAACATGCTAAACTTTTTTAAAGGTGAATTCTAATTTGATATAATATTTGCTTTGAAAATAAATTAAGACGCACATGATTTATGTGATATGATTTTATTAGCCACCGTTGTTTTAGTGTCTTTTAAAGAGATTTGCAACACTATAATAAGGCTATTGTTTAAATTATCGCGTTTGGGGGCTTGTTTTCAAATTTCGGCACAGGGTCACCAAAATAAATGAGACGGCCCTGGGGGAGGGGGGTGGGGTATAGAAGCAACGGATCATGGCGTCCGACTATGTTTCGAGTTCAAACCCGCTCTGATACCATCTCAATAGCTTGCCCGAACAGGACCCTAGCTTTATTGCGAGCCAAAAATCTTGATCAATTCTTTAGTGGTGATTACATGTGAAACTCTAGAAATCCTAAACCTACAAATGGGGTATAGAAGCAGCGAATCATGGCATCTGACTATGTTTCGAGATCAAAGCCTCTCTAGTACTATCTTCAGTGGTGATTACATGTGAAACCCTAGAATTCTTAAACCTACAAATGGGCTTGAGCTTATTTATCTATCATCTAATAGGTATTATGACAATTACACTGGAAAGGGCAATGCTAGAAGAATCACGAGCCTGCAAACCATGATCAAAGCTAAAGATGAGCTCAGTCAAGTCATCGATAAAAACTCACTATGTACATCGACTTCATATCTGTATTTTCTTAAATTTGTTTTGGAAAGAAAGGTTATGCTGAGCATATTTGAACATAATTTAATTTCAAAAAAAAGAAGAAGATTTAATAACCTAAACTCTTAAACATAAAAAGCTTAGTTTAGCTTGAGAAAAGCATATTGCATACATAATCCACAAGCGGAGCGGGTAAAAACGTTTCAAATACAGTAATTTATCTATGTGGCAATTCCGACATTTTGTGTGGGCTCTTGTGAGACTGATGGATGAAGTCAAAAGTCCCACAGAAAAGGTTATTTTGCAGAGATGATGCCATTTAAATTCTAGACAAAGAGACATTTTATTCAGGCTTCAAATAAAGCAAAATATTCAATAGGGAGGATGCCAAAAGCGTGTTGCAACTATTAATCATTCTTTTTGTACTTTAGTTATTATAATTTCGTATTAAATATCATGGAAGTCAGAAAGAAAGTACATATTGGCGTTATGCCTACGGGAAAGAAAAAGAAAAGAGTCGATCTTTGTTTAGCTAGCTAGTCTGATATAAGAATGTACAAAAAGCATGGCCAAAACAATGATAAATATAAATAATTATCAAAGAGATTTTCTTTTTCACGTTACTTGAAGGTGAATTTTTTTGATTGAGATGTATGCGGTTTTTTTTTTTTTTTTTTTTTTTTTTTTTTTTTTACTGTTTCCGACCCTTCCTTGACTACCCTAAATATACATATCTAGCAAGGTTTGAACCCTTGACATATTGTGAGAAAACCAAAAGATTTTACCGGTAGGCCATGGTGGATTATAAAATGAATGATGAAATTATATTGTATGATAATGGACATTATATTGATAGGTGATCAACTTGCCCCTTACTAGCCATAGCAGAGCGTCATGATCATGTTTGTTCAAGGCTTATGTACGAGGGTAATGTCTCATATGGATGATCCAAAAGACTAAAAGCATCATACGGTCCAAGAGAGAACATTTATATGGATGTCATGCATGTCACTAGGTATCTAGAAAACCGGTGAATTGAAGATAATAAGAATAAAATTTACTTACGACTAATATCTAACAAGTAAGCAGGTTCTCTTAAGAAAAGAATGATTACATTCGCTTGACTGATCTGCTGAAAGATTACATTCGCTTGACTGATCTGCTGGTACACAAAAGCATTATTAAACAAGGTAATTGGAGAGGACGTCCAAAAATAAGCTCTTAGTATATGAAGGCTTGGAATTCAATTTATAGATAATTTTCGTTTTTCTCTGATCCTCTCAAACCCAAACCCAACAAGGTTGAATAAGCTTACCCTAATCTAGGTTAACATAGCTTCTTGGAGATTTGAAAACCATGAAATCCCAACAAGAGATAAATTGGATCTTACGTGCATCAACTTGCATTCATTCTATTGTATGATTTGTGATGAGGATCTAGAGACCGAAGAAGCCATTCTAGTTAAGTTTGATGTTGCAAAAAAAATTTGGTCTGAGATTCTTAATGGTTAAAGATACACAATATAAACATCGTCAACCTCAATACTGTTGTGTCCCTGGCAAACCATATCAAACTCACATCCAACTAAAGAAATGTGTTTGATGATGTTGTACAATTCACTCTTTCGATTCTTTGGTGCCTCCGGAATGACTACATTTTCGCGGTTGAAGATCCAAGACAAGCTCTTACTCATAGCAACTTCAATTAACTTATACATGGATTTCCAATAATATATGTAGAAAAGTTAGAATCAATGGGATAGAATGGCCGAGTAATCATTGTAACACCTTATCCTCTAGCTCCTTGTGATAGTTCATAATTGAATATTTCACTATAATAATAATAATAATAATAATAATAATAATAATAATAATAATAATAATAATAATAATAATAATAATAATAATAATAATAATAATAATAATAATAATAAATAAATAAAAATCAAGTAAATAAAAGAGCAGCGAGACTTAATCTGATTACAAATTTGGTTTGTGGCAAAATGATACTCAGGAGTGAGAATTTAACGCTGCGCTTTTGAGTTTTTTTTTGGAAGGGTTAGAAATGATGAGTAAAGAAGAGAAAAAAAAAATTAGTGGAAATAAAATAAATTTCTTTTTAATTTTATATTTTCAAGTTAAAATGAAATGAAACGAAAAGAAAGAAGGTTGTTGATGACGTGTGGGTTTTTAACCCAATAGCTAAAGCCTATACGGCTATAGCAGGCCTAAAAGGCAAAGCCCACAACATAGTTTACTTGGAGAACCGATCTCCAGGCAATTACTAGCTAAGGCCACTACATTCTTCACTTGGAGAACCAATCTCCATGCAATAACCAACATAACATTCTTTCCTCCTAGACCGTTATTTAATATTGCCATGTGTGAACACCTCAGTGATATAGACGTAGTGCGACAAACATTGTGTTATGACATATAGACAATACCTCGTACGAAGATTCTCATAATATCAAGAGCCAAGAATATCACTTCACGTGTCATTCTTGTCTCCGCTATGTAATGACTCCCACGGGTTCTCCGAAGAGTGTTGGATAACATTCACAGATCTCACATAACCCTAAATGCTTTCATATAAATATACATGCATTTCCTTGAGAATGACCAAGTTCATCTTATCCATTTTAAACACACTAAACCCTATTTGTATGTGAGTGTTACCCTAACTTTAGATAAACACTCTCATCTTGATGTTCTTACCACTCAAGGGAAATCGAACATACGACGACTAACATAAGTTTGCACCATAAACTTACCCAAATCTTTTCTTTACGTACTATACGTAAATATAGCGTGCGCCATCCATTTGACCATGACATAAACAAAGCCATTGGTTTCTACCGAAGATCCTAAAGTTCACATTTTTGTTGCAAACACGAACCAAACCTCTATCTCACCTTTTAAACATGAATACAAAGTTTATTTTAAAAACACGACGGATGAGCAAAACCCATCAACACCACCACCACCTTTGTTTGGCATCTCGGGCCCCATCAGCACGGTCAATATCACTTAGACAGAGGACGGTCGTACAACCTTATCCCAAAACAATCATCAAGTTATTTCACAAGCAACAATAAAGGAAGTGGGTGGACCAAGCATGTTGTCATTCCAAGAAAGTCCTCAATGAGTCACTGCAGCTACCTCAAGGCAAACATCACTGGTCAACAACTTCATAACCCCACCCATCATGTGCTCATCCTCCAAGCTAACATAAGAAGAACGAACCTGCGCCATACAAGTTACAACAACGATGGCAGCCTACCTAGAGCGAATTATGTGAGAAAGGCAAGAAAGGGGTCAAGATGGTCCACACCCACATGTTTAGAACACAATAACAGTTACCCACAATATTCTTTATGAGTAAGTCAAGGATTAAAACCTAAAATCCATGGAAATGTTTTCCTAAAAATTTCGAATGTATGAGGAGTAAAAAAAAACATGTCCAACACTCATTAGATAAAAAATGGGGCACGTGATGACCCAAAAATCCTGAGAAAAAAGGGGATGGTAGTTGAAAGGACACCTACGCAGCTGCCAAAGAAGATAGGCGCGCGAACTTCAAATATCAAAATGATTATCACTTTAACCAAGAAGGAGAGAGAAGATTGACGTTTTAAAAACAATTAAGGGAAGCACCCAAGCCAAGAAACTATTGATAGAGTATGAGAGTATTAGCCAAATAGCTAAAGCCCATACGACCGTAGCAAGCCTAAAAGGCCAGAGCCCACAACATATTTTACATGTAGAACCAATCTCCAGGCAACTACTAGCTAAGGCCAGAGCCCACAACATATTGTACTATTGCCACATATGAACACCTTATTGGTACAGAGGTAGTGTGGCAGGCATTTCGCTATGACATAGACAGTACCTCGTACGAAGATTCCCATAATACCAAAATCTAAGAATATCACGACACGTGTCACTTTTTTTCTCATCTATTGGATGACTTGCACGTGGGTCTCCAGAGACCGTTGGATCACATACATGGATTTCACACAAGCCTAAATACATCCCAATAAATGTACATGAATTTTCTTGAGAAGGACCATGTTCATCTTCTCCACTTTACACACACTAAACCCTAGTTGTATGTGAGCATTACCCCAGTTGTAGATAAGCACTCTTATCTTAGGGTTTTTACCACTCAAGTGAAACTGAACACACCAGAAATTTACCCTAATCCTTGCTTTACGTACTATACGTAAACAATTGTGTTCTCGAGTTAACAAGAAAATAAACGAAAGGAAACATAATTACATTTCATGTTCATTTTATCACAAAAGTCTAATATGAGTAAGATGCATACAAATATTGATGGTTATATTGGTCATTATATACTCTATTGTTTGGGTGTAGTTTTAAATCCGTCCACATTGCCCATATTTCGGCGAAAAATATTTTGGGTGAAAAATGCTAGGAATTTTTCTGTCATTTCCTTTTTGTTTCTTTCCTTTATGCTCAAGAAAAACTTAAGAACACAATAAATTTTCAGTTTCCTAATTTCCTGTCATTTTGTTTTTTTCTAATAAAAAAACCCCTCGAGAACGCAGCGTAGTAGACTTTAATGGGAATAAGGTTAGATTAAAACATCTTTCGTGCGAGTTTATGAGTACATGTTTAGCTAAGGCCTTTGGCCTAGTGGTGTTTGAGTATGTACATCAACCAAATTGTTGGTGAGTTCAAGTCTTGTTAAATAAATTTATGATATAAAGAGATATAGATGTTATAAATTTGTGGGATAAGGCGATAGGTAAAAATTTGTGGTTCCAAATAAAATAAAATAAAATAAAATAAAATAAAATAAAACGAAAAAAAAACCCTTCTATTTTTGTGATTGACTTACATATCTTGAACCCTTTTATTGTACTTACACTACAAAAAGCTAGTTAAATTGTATACATTTTAACGGCCAAATGTTCATAGTTAAAAATGTTTAATTGTTTATGTACGGTATGTACATCGGTTTAGAGATGGGATGTGAATCGTTTTGTTGTTTGGTTTCCCGTGTTGAATGGTAAGGACCCGATGATATTGATATAGATCAAGAAGCTCGGGTAACACTTAAACAAGAAGCATACTACACTGTTGTGAGGTAGTATTTGCCCAAGTATGTGAAAAGTTGTGTGGTGTTGTGTGTTGCTCTTCTTTTATAGAGAGTCTTGTAGGGTTTAGAGATAAACCATTTGGGAGTGATCGACGGCTGCCAGGGTGCCAAGTGTCGATAATCCGAGAGCAGACAAGAAGGACATATGTCATTCGTCCTTTAGCTCGTAGTGGTGCTTATCGTGCGTCCCCACTGTGCGATGTCAACCGGTACATCTTAACCGCTAGTGACAGTTGGGGAGCAGTAACTTTGTCCTTACCCAAGCAGGCCTGAGAGGTCTTTCCAGGCCCTACATGGCCTCAGATTTAAGCTGGGCCTTTATCAATTGTTGATTGGGCCTTGGTGATGGGCTTGATCCGAGCGTGTAATTAATGGGCTTGGACCATCAGTATTGATATGCTATCAATAACTTAATGAGTCCACAATTGCTCATGTGTCGTAATAATGGGTGTAACAAATTTTCCTACATACAAGTAGGGAGATATTATCCAAATGTCTATGGTTAAAAGTGTGAAAACCTTCTTTGAATGTCCACATCTAGATGTGTGGCAAACTTGCAAAACATTCTTTTTTGTTATTTGTTTTCCTACGCTCGTAAGTGTGGCTTTAAGATTTTGTTTTGCTTCGCTTATAAGTGTAGCATTGCAATAATTGATTTTTTGGGTAAAAGGTCATTTGACCCGGTAAAATATATTATGCCAAAATCTTTGAAGTACAATTGACATGGACTTACATACCATGCCCACAGCCTATTACATAGGCGATATGACTCAAACTATGTAACTAAGCAACATACATCTACTAACCGCATACTAACCGTAGCTATTAAACGCAGCAAACTACCAATTACATTCAAATTACAATCAAAATTACAATCTAAATGTAAGAACCAGGTTTAAAAGAACCACTTCCATGGTGAACAACTCTGTCTTCAATGTCTTCATTGCTTGACCCATGAGTGCACACCAACGACCAGCTACAATGGTAGCAAAACACGTCAAAACTGCATCTTCAAACTGCCCTACCAACTCAGCGGATGGCCAAAGGTCCAGTTTCAAACACACAGCTTCCGGCAATAGCTGAACTCAAATTAAATCAACCACAAGCAACGTCAAGTTAACAAGCAACCCAACGGCAAACAACAATGCATCACAGCTAGACTAGAATGCACCCAACCGAGAACACTCACCCTAACCGCACCATGCATCACCACCAGCGACTACCATAGTTGCACCCCCAACCACGACATGACATCGCAGCATGAAGAGACCTCCCAAATCGCTACATCAACCATGATCAAGAAACCCAATAACGATTAAACATGAATCCAGCAAGAATCCATATTAATCGACCAGTATCATAGGAATTATGGCAACCCTAACATTCAACGAAACCCTAGCAGCACCAACATCAAGCGACGCACCCACAAACCCTGACCTAGCCCCATGCAAATCGTGTACCAAGAAAAACCCAGCAACACAATACATCGGATCAACCAAGGACAACCAATAAGACCTCCAAGAATACAATGCATGGCTAGAAACCAAAGGCAGACCTGGACGAAGCACAGAAACTTGATCAATCAAAACCCAGCGGATCAAGGCAAGAAAAACCTTAAATCGGGGTACCTCAAGAACCGCACCACCATTCAAAGGGTGCTGATGCAAACCCTAACAATTGTTATGGAGAGATCAACCCAAATGACCTTTGAAACATCAACCAGATCGGCAAAGACATGCACGATCATAACCATCAAAACCGAATTAGTTTTGAGACCCCATTGATAGCTAAGCCGCACCAACGAACCAAAAACCCTAATCGGATTTAAGAATTCGCCCTCTCTATTGCATAATCCTAACCGAATTATACTAGATTTACTAAAACATGATGATTAATTGGAAGAATTAGGTCCCTAGATTGATAAACGAATCTAGGGTTTCATGTTTAGAAAAATCGCCCAAGGGCTAGAGAGAGAGAAGGAGCGGCTTTTTTCGTTTTAGTTTTTAGCTTTGCAATAATTGTAAACACTTATATACATGGAATATTTTTCAAAATATTTGGGACACCTATAAATATAGAGAAATTATAATCCATATAAAAAAGTTCACGGGTTAACTATATCATCAAAAAGTAAGTGTAGAGATTCAACTATTCTTATTGCAGTTTTAAATATAAGCCAAATATCTACCATGTATTTAGTTTTACCTTCGCCCTACTTCTCACTTCTCAGAACCAACCAAAGTATAGAGTTGAGATCAATATAGATCCTATATTCTTGAGAGATCTAATGGACCAATCTTAGCCTCTCAGTTTTTATTAAAATTAATAATTAAAAAAAAACTAATTTTCACCATTTTTTAGAAAATAAAATATCTTACAAACGGTAAATCGTTAAGCGACGAAAAATAAACCATAGCGAAGAGATTTTTTTATCTTTTAGTAGATGGGCACTTCGATATACCTTTTGACGAACCTTTTTTTTCGAATTTTGTTTTGGTGTTAAAATTTGCATATTGAAAAATCACATGTGATTTGTATGTAAGGAATCACGTGTGATTTCACAAATCACATTTAATTTCATAAAATCACATGTAATTTCATAAAATCACATGTGAATTGAAAAAAGCAAATCACATGTGATTTCTCCAGACGTCAATTTCAACACTTACAAAAAAAAATGTCGAAAAAAGTTTCTCGAAATTATATAGAAGTGTCTCTCTATAGATAGATGATTTAATTCTCGTCGTGATGGTATGATTCTTTCGTGTAACGATTAACGATTTGCGAGATATTTATTTTTCTTTTTTTAGAAAAGGTGAAAGTTTTTGTTTTTGTTTTTTTTTTGTTTTTTTTTTTTTTTTTTTGTTTTTTTTTTTTTTTAATAAAAATTAAATGACAAAGATTGATTCATTAAATCTTTAAAGAATATTGAATCTACATTATACGGTACATTATATACATCATATGATATTTACTTCAGAGGGAAACGGGGTTGATGTGGTTGTTCCGGTGGAGTCTATTAGAGCTATTAGTGCACGGTTTGCTAGTACGATATATGGATTCTTTTTGGGAAAGCGTGTGGCTTACCCCATTGTTGCTAACTATGTTAGGAACACTTGGGGTAAATATGGACTGGTAAAATCAATGCTTAACTCATCTGCCAGGATATTCTCATTCTAGTTTAGCTCTATGGATGGTTTGGATACAATGCTTGAAAATGGTCCATGGTTTATTCGTAATAATCCGATTATTCTGACAAAGTAGGATCTGGATGTGAACTTATTTAAAGAAGATGCGGGTAATGTTCCGGTGTGGGTTAAACTCCATCGTGTTCCTGTGGCTGCATTTAGTGAGGATGGTTTGAGTGCTATTCCTACTAAGCTTGGTACTTCATTGATGCTTGATTCTTACACATCCGATATGTGCATCCAATCATGGGGTAGGTCAAGCTATGCTAGAGCAATGATTGAAGTTTGGGCTGATGTCCAGTTGAAAGATACAATTGTGTTGGATATGCCTAAACTTTCTGGGGAGAGGTTTTATACGTGTATTGTTTGTGTTGAATATGAGTGGAAACTCCATGGACGTGCGCGTTGTAAGTTTTTGGTCATATTCAGGAGGAATGTCCCAAAAATCCTAGTTTGGGTGTGAAGAAGAACTTAAAGAAGCCTAGTTGGGCTCCTAAAGGTGTCCCGGTTGGTCCGAAAGTTGGTTTTAAACCTGCAAAAGAGTATAGACATGTTTCTAAAAAGCCCACAAGCAACTCTATTAAGAAGAAAGGTGTGGAGTGTAACACCCCCAATTCAATGATGCAGCGGAATTCAAACTTGGTGTTACTCGACGGCATAACAGTCATAATAATAGAAAACGATCTCTAATTGAGTCGTTTTAAAAGATTTATCATTCAAATTATATAAATATCAGAGATTACAAAATGAGGTCCCAGATGGTTCCATGTTTACAATTTACATTAAATGAGTTTTCGAATGATAATAAAATTTATAGCCCTCTTGAATATCCGTGCCCCTCCGTGCCATCCTTGATCATCATGGACCTGAAATACATGCTTAAGAGGTCAACACAAAGGTTGAGTGATATTCATAGAGTTTGTAAAGTAGTGGAACACAATATGTTAGTAGTATGAGTTAATTAGACTCATACTCATGGTTGGAAAACAAAACATTTATTATTATACTAAGCTCATGACACGAAAACGTTAACGGGTACCAATATCAATCAGCGGAGTTATCCCGGCAGGTACTTTGCTATCATACCTAAATCTCAAATATAGTGCATTTGTTTGAACTTAGTCAATACTAATGGGATTCGTCAATCCCAATAGGCCTATTCACAATACTCGCGCTTACTATTACTAGTGATTAAATGGTTCATAATAAGGGATATTGGATTTAGCAAGGATAGTACTTAGTAATAATAAAACAATCAGGTAGCATACAATTTCAAAGCATTGTGTTCGGTTTTAAATAGCATGTATTCCCCTCAAGGGTTTGAAAAACAATTAAGTAATGGAAAGTGGGGCAATGAACTCACCGTGAGTTATGTAGTGAAAATGGTAGTCGAATCGCGAAGGTCTCTAAGAGCAACCTATAATAGAATGTTGCGACTTAGGTTTGGAGTAATATCAAAGAATATGAAGAATTGCCTATATATGTCTTGCATTTAGTCCATGATGTAGTACTTAGTGTATAGTGTAAGTTTTTGAATAAAAATGGTTTATGAAACATGTATAGTTTGTATATCGCTTACTACCGTTGGGGCGACATAATTCAGAGGCCATGTAGTAAACGTTCGAGGAGCCAGGATAGTTTAAATCGTAAATCCACAACTCATCTCGACGGTTTACTTTAATGAACCCCTCACATGAAGCTCCCTAGTGTTGTAGTATTTGATAAAAATATATAAGTTTTTGATCCGAAAAGTTACATGTCCAAATAATTGAATAAACTAAGGAAAGTTAATTTTAAATGAAGATTGTTATTTCAATGAGTTTCTTAAGTCTAGTATGAATATTACTTGTAAAGTCTCATGGTTATTTTGATGGAGTAGATCCAAATTGGATGTTTATGTTACCATTAACTCTTTAGTTCATGTTTTCGTCTTGGTAAGTTTACATGGTCTTTAGCCGTGGCTTTGCCGTGACTTTGGTCATGGCTACCATGGTCTTGAGACTCATCATTGGCCTTAGCCATGGCTGTGGTCTCGGCTTTAAGGTCATTAGACCTCTTGGTTTTACTTAGCCATAACCAATACATGGTACTTTGGGTATTAAAAGGGGCTGTTAAGAATTTGAAGAAAAATATCACTCGTTATGCTTTTTCAGGGTTCGAGCTTTTATATTCCTGAACGAAAACGTCGTTCCGGACAACTTTCGTGTTTTAACTTTTTGATGAAACAGGGCAGAAGGGCCTCTTTCAAAAAGGTCAGCTACTTAACAGCTTGTTTGGGCAGTTTCGGCGTTTTGGTTTTGCTAACTTCTTTTGGCCGTATCTTTTGACTCGTGTACTCGTTTTAGGTGATTCCAATTGCTATGTTTTCCTTTTAAAACCCTCTTTAACAGTAGGCAAGTGTCTAATATAATGGTTATAATATTTTGGTCGTGGTTCTCAATATAAGTCACTAGTTTCCTTGATTTTCTTAACATAGGTTAACATGTAGTGTTCTTAACTTGTTTTAAGGGTTTGTACACATCATGAACACAATATAAAGACCATATATAGCATAAATGAAGTATAAGGAGTATGTAAACGATATTGAGCAAGAGAGTGTGTTAGGGTTTCTTACAACTTTTGGCTTTCTAAAGAAAGGAAACTAAGATTAAGGATAGGACTTTGATTAAGCAAACTTCTCTTCACTATGGCAATCCTTCTACACCTTTGTATTCTTGAAGGATTTGTGATGAGGTTTTAGGTGACTTGAGTGGATCTAAACTCAAGAGAATCACCTAAAGTTTCAAAGGATTTGAAGTAGTTTGATTAATCAAAACCCTACTAGAGATATAGTACTTGATTCCTTGAATAAACTTGATGTAAAGGGAAAATTAGGAGTGTGTTTGTGTGTGTGAGGTTATGAACGACCAAGAGAGATGGGGAGGGCTTTTATAGTGAGTTGAGGAGGTGCTAGGAAGGTGTTAGGAAGTTTCCTTGAGGAGGTTAAAGACTTAGGATATTTTCAAGACTTAAGGATGAAGTTTTAGTTTACTTAGCTAGGTATATAAACAAGTGTGATCATCTTAATGAATCAAGACTTATCATAAGCCACCAAGGCATGGTGAAGCTACCTATACACGTTCATATGATGGTTAGGGTAACTAGGTACATAGTTTTGGTATTATCTTGTTTTACGGAGGTCGCTTAGTCCCGGTAATCGCTAACTGTAAGTCGTAAAGTCACGAAACTCAAAATCAGGTATTCTGAAAATATGAAACTTATAAAAATGTTAGAACTTATTAATATAACCTATCTTAGCATATTTAATGGGTGACAAGTTCTATCGGGTTGCTTAAACGCTGTTAAAACTGGAAACGCGGGTCTAAAACGCGTAATTCGCATAAAACGCTGAACTGGAAAACGTAAAATTCCAAAACTTTTGGAATTGCCGTAAAATGAAAGAAAATCATATTTCTATTGTTTATAGTATTTTATGGACATATCGGGATGCTGGAATGACGTTTAAACCTAAAAGTAAATCTCGGACACGGTTTCGTGATTTTTGCAGAAATGATCCGACGAGTGTCAAACTCTCGGATTACCATTAAAATAGTTTAACTTATGAGAATATGAAATAAAAACTTCGGGAGTGAATAGTGAAAGTGTATAGTAAAAGTGAATAGTAAAAATGAATAGTAATCCGAAAATGTCAGGGGTTGAAGTGACGTCGGTGAAAAGATAGGGTTTCTTGTGGCGAATGGTTTCTAAGGTAGCTAGTGATGTACATTGATTCGTTGTTTCAGTGTATGGCATAGGATGAGGTTTACTTTTATGTGGGAAAGGTAGAGTAAGAGTGATTAATTTTCGAACTCTATCATATGAATACTTATGAATTGCCTATGCTCACGCGAAATTTGTTTTAAGATTATAGGTGAGAAGTTTGTTTCTAATAAAACATACAGGTGACTATTCCCAGCATAACATGATCCCTCTTAAAGTAGACATAGGTGATCAGGCTATGTATAATTTAGGACCGATAATGTGATGTTCGGTTTAGTCACGTAGTATTGTGTTTCTTAAGAGTTTTAGATGGTATTCAATCTTGTAAAGCTGATGAGGGTGCTTGTGGTGTAACTAAAGAAAAAGTGCATCAAGATCTGTTAATGAGTTTGTGGTTGCAACGGTTGTGAAGATAATGATGGTGAAAAGATGAACGAGACTTGTGTTCTTCATTTTGGTTTGATGAGTTTTAGTGGTTTGAGATGAAGCTGGGTAAAGAAAACATGGGAGATATGATAAGAGGGTTTTTGATAATGGTGTTGTGTTTTCTTCGTTGGCGCCATGATTCTATTATATAAAAGATACGTCGTGAGTAGAGAGTTGTGAAATAAGCATGATTTTTGATGGGAAATGATAGAATAATTATGTTGGAGGTTTGAATCATAACACATGATAGCATAAAGCAAGAGTTTTATTCATAAAACGTTGATTGATTACAAGATTGAAACTTATTACAAGTTTCTTCAAAATCTACTAACTGATACTTTCAGTTTAGTAATTACAACGTTTTACAACTACTGCTAGCTATTACATGGATTCTACAGAGTTTACTAACTGAGTCTATTCAGTTTAGTAGTACAAAAGATAACCAGTATCATCACACTAGTCAATTGCGGGTTAGAAGGTCCTAGCAGCTCTGATTGATTGGCAACTTCTTGGTTTAGTGTGTCATGGAGGTACGAGTCGATGAAGTTTGAGAGGTTATAGTGTCCATGCTGACTTTCTTGTTGGATCGATGATGGTTGTGATACGATCCATAATGAGTGATCCAACTCATCATATGTAGGGACATAAAAGGGAAGTGATAGTGGTGGTGATAATGGCGCTAGTACATATTCATACTCATCATCCTCCTCGGAGTCTGCCTCAACCCAATTTTGTTCAAAATAATTAGAAGTATTTGGTGCAAAAATAGTTGGCATTGGTTCCTTCTCTTCTTTGTTGGTTAAATCTTCGAATGGTTCTTCTTCGTCATCAGAAGCTAAGGCATTTACGAAGTCAAATCCGAATTGGGGTGAGGGTGGTAAGACTTGGAAGTTATTAGGTAAAGTGGGAACATAATCAGGAGAAGTGGGTGCGCACATGATTTCTATGAGAAGAATTATAATGTTAAAACAATTCTAAAACTTACGGGGAAATGCTCAATTATACTAAGGGTACATATATCCATATGCTAACATGTTTACGTTATATGAAATGTCTAAAATGTCCATAATCGTCTGGAGGATGGAAGGTGATATGTGGGAATCGCACCAGGCTTTACCTCTCAAGGGATCTTGAGAAGCTTACAACCCCCACCAGGCAGTGTACCTGATCGTTGTAGTATAGTATAGGGACAAGTACCGGGGGATTGATCGTTCAGCTAGGAATAGTGTCGCTAGGATTAGAAAACCTAAATACTAGTTCTAAAGGTGAGGGAAGATTCTTTTTGTATTTTTATATTTTATGAAAAGCAAGTTAAAATCTCTGGTTTGAAGGATTTGGGCGGAATTAGTTGCTATTCAACTAACCCAATACTAAGATGCAATCAAAATAAAATACTAAAAATGAAAATAAACTAATTTATACTAAAGTTGTGAGTAGTAATTGGAGAAAATGTGTTTACTTAGATTTCATTACTCCCTAGACATCTTTTACACGTTAATTACTTGTTATAATTGCATGGATGACGGATCGTATTCCTTAATACCATTCATGGGGTGGCACACTTAACTCCCCAATTCTATGAGCTCTTATCTCCTCCTACACCATGCCCAGCACAACTATAGGGATTGTAAACAGTGGCTCATGCATTAAATACAACCAATAAAGACCTAGTGCGCGTCGGTTCATGTTTCTTAAGACGTTCAAGCATGTTACCAATTGGAGATCTGCCAGTTTTCTTAAGCCTAACATATAAATCATTCATCCAAGACAAGAATAAACAAGTAATCAACACATAATCAACATCTAGGTTTCATTAGATCTAAGCAAACACAAGATAGATCTAGCATAGCATGATGGAATTAAGACAAGAACAAGATATAGACAACCAACACATAGACATATTGATTGAATTAGAAGAACACTTATCTTGATTAAACATGCAAGGTATCAAGGGGTTGGAACCCTTGGAAAACCTGTAAAGTTACACCAAAATCGTACTTAAGGTTTCTCCCCAAAACTTCTCCTTTTTTAAATGTGAAAAATTAGAAAACTTTATATAGGAAAAGGGGCCTGACGGCGTCAAGACAAAGCTTGTGACGCCGTCACCTCGCCGCCAAAACTCTTCTCGGACTGCCTCGATCTACATTTGACGCCGTCAAGACTTAATCATTTCCAGGCCGTCATGACTTTTACTCTTGACGCCCTACCTTCATGACGCCGTCAAATCTCTTCTGGATCGTCATGGAATTTTGCTCTTGACGCCGTCAGGAAGCTGCTCTTGACGCCGTCACCTACTGTTCCCAGCATGGAAAATTAAGACTTTGGCGTTTTCTTCACTTTTATGCTCCAAAAACGTCCGAATTGCTTCCTTTTCCAGATTTCACTCCCAAAGTACCTAAAATCACAAAAGGAACGATTTAGGGCAATATTTGATCAAATAAATTCGAATTCAGGCTTAAATGACCCCCTAAAAACGGATCATTTTTCGCCTCATCATATACCCTTACACTTGAGATTTGCTTGTCCTCAAGCAAACGCGCTTTTATTCTACTCAAAAGACAAGTTAGGGGTCATTTAACACTAATATAAAAGTAATTACAACAAATAATCGTTCCACTAAAGACCAATAGACAAGCACGGAGGTCATACACTAGCACCTCACAAATAGTGTTTAGATACTCACATCTCTCGGGTGTAATAAAGTACAAATTACAATATAGAAACGGAAGATATCTCTCACTACCTGTCATAGCAAAATAGATTACCATAGGCTTGGGAAAGGATCAAACCTCCACCACATGGCGTAAGCACCTAGGATAAACTATCAAAGAGGTCTTTTAAAAGGGTTGTAACGTTAGGTGTAGGGATATGAAATACACGGTTTTGTTGGATAAAGGAAGTTTTACTGGTGGCGAGTTAACAATCTTGGTTAATTACATGTACAATATGGCGTTGCTAAGCCAAGACTAGACTCGACTTAAGCTAATAAATGAAAAATAACAAAACATAAAATGAACATAGAATGAAAAGGGATGGTAGTCCGTATGTTTTTTTTTTTTTTTTTTTTTTTTTTTTTTTTTTGCATACACTCTTACCTTACCATCCAAAATAATACATCATATGGAATGGTAATTGCCCTTACACTTGAATCTTTACATACTTTACAATAAACTAAACTAATGACTCGAATTAAGAAAATCAAAACACTTGGAGCACTTTTAAGATTAACGTACATATGGGGGTAATAAATGATGTTTTTCCCCATTACTCCACAAAATAAGTACTTACCCATGAGTCCCAATCGTCCCAAAACAATATGTACAAGGATATGACTCGACTTAGTAACCATGTAATCAATTAGAAAGTTAACTTAGGGTTTAACAAATAACAATAATGCACTAAAAATGAGCGCATACACGGAAGGCTAAGGCGATTTGGTTGTACATTTAAGTGGGGTGTAACAAATTCTTCCTTTAAGTAAAATGCTTAAAGTTAGAAACGAAAAGATAGGCTCGGAGGGGTGTACTAGGGGTTTCGTGTACTAAAAATGAGTACAACGCTAAGGGTTTGGGAAAAATTAGTTGACTTAACTAGCCAAGTAATATGACTTAAATGGTCAAGTAATTATAATACGGGTTTAACACAAGGGTAATCCTAATGCCTCTTATCATGTAGTAAATCCTACTACACGAATGTAGTCTCACTAGCGGTCTCGGGATGCATCACTAACGCAAGTTCTAGAATCTAAATGCTACTGGTACACTAATAAGCACTAATAATAAATGCTTTTCCTATCAAATCTAAAGGCGAACCTCACATATTTTGGTGGAAAATTTTTCTGAATATACGGTTATGTGCTAGTCATACAATCTCCTATCCATGAGACGCTTGCTATGGCTAAAGTTTCACTCCTAAATGTTGTAAAAAATTTTAAATTTGGCGCTAAAATTACACTAACAAGTATTTCTCATAGTTTTATTACACATCTACCATTAAACAAAACAAACTCAAGCAAAAGTGCATATGTAAGGTATCATATTTTTACCCTCCCTTTACACTTAAGATGAACATTGTCCCCAATGTTCAAGTAAAGAATGTAAAAGTGAAAAAGTAAAGAGAATGAAATCAAATACTCCCCTGATTCGCTCGGTATGGATAATTAGGTGGCCAGGTTAAATCTTCCTCCAAGAAAATGAACAATCAAAGCTTCCCTTCCAGAATATAAATCATCTTCTTGTCATACATAACCTGTAAAACCTGACAAAATAGACAAGACAACCTCGCGTAAAATCGGCGGCATCCTATATAAGTTACTAAATCCTAGAAAACAAAATAAGATATAATGCTTGTGGAATGAAGTTTGCAGATCTCCTGGAGATTATAAAACTTAATAATTCACAAAAACCATAAGACTCCGTTAGAAAAACAAAACTGGTAAAATTTCCAGATTTTTACACCTGACGCCGTCAAGAGTAAACTCCTGACGCCGTCAGAATTGACCTGCAGAAATTCTTATGTTAAGTTTCCGGAAAATTTCTGGAAAAACTTGGTCTTACTTCCTGGAAAATCCTGCAAAACTTCATTATGACTCAATACAAGCATTTGACTCTAACAAATACGAATATACATGTTCATTTAATATTGTGGAGAATCATGATCGGTTTGTTTCTTAAAAACATATTTAGGGTTTCCCCTTACACTTATCTTTTGCAAAAATACTTTTAGGTGGAGTTAAGACTAGGCTAAACAACAAAGTAAAGTATTTCCACTATTTAATTTAGAAACATGATCAACCAACAATAAAAACTAAGCATGCATACGGAAGCAAATAACAAACAAACAAATAAAATCACACAAAACATGGGTTGCCTCCCAAGAAGCGCTTTTCTTTATTTACGAGTCTTGTAGCTAGACTCAAGGTCATGGGTTACTACGTGATACGGGTGAGTTCCTCATCATTGGTTCCACTCTCCGATTGTAGATACTCTTTGTAGAAACCAATCACCTTTTTCTCAACCGCCCCCATAATCATTTGGGCAAATTCTTTATCAACTTTATACCTTGGTCCTAGGGCCAAGCAATCTTTGTAATAAAGACTCCTTTTTTCCCATACATAATCCATGCCCTTTTTCTTATTCTCTTCGTTGATGTCCTCAAAAGCACCAATGTTGTCCTTATCAAACTGGGATATAAAGCGAAATTCTTTCATCCTATTAGGCATCCTATAAGTGATACTATCGGTGCTACTTGCGAATCGGATCGTTCCTTCTATCTCATCATATTCCAACTTAGACTCCTCAACAAACAGTTTGCCAAACACAACATTTGATAACCGACAATCAATAACATTAGCAAGATCTTCCACAATCATAAAGTCGGTGACAAAAGTGAAATTACCAACAAAGACATGTAGACCCTTGACTCTCCCGACAAAGTTACAAACTCCACCGGGGTATTTGGGATCTCTTCTAGGTTCAAGTCTTGTTTTCACTATATCATTATAAACAGTTGAGGACATAATGTTGATTGGAGATTTAAAGTCAATGTAAGCATTGCTAATGTGCCTATACCCAATCATACATGGTATCTTAGCATTCTTAGGATCGCCTCTCTTTATCTTAGGTTCAATTATAGTAAAAGGAGATCGCGGGTTATCGATAAGATTATTATAATATGCAATCTCTTCCTTAGTGGGATATAGATTAAAATAATCATTAAGCTTCGGATCTATTTCCCCCTCTTCAAGTCCCTCAATAACATTCACAAAGTCATTAGGCCCTAGGTCCTCATTTGAATACAAGGCGGTCGCTAGGTCACTAAATGCATGTTCGAGCTCAACCTTAATCAACTTATTAAGCTCCCTAAGTTCCCTAATCTCACTCTCAATTTGTTCACGTAACACAGCCACTTCTCTAGGGGAAAGGGGTGGATTCGTGTTTTCCATATTGGTCAATGGAATAGTCAATGAATTTTAATTTACTAACAAAGGCACAAAGAAATAAGATAGACTAAAGAAAACCTAAAAATAGAAACAAAATCTTACTAGAAAAGAATCTAGCAAGTAGACCTAATAAAAAGAAATTCTAACCTAGACAATAACTATTCCCCGGGCTGCGGCGCCAAAAACTTGATACGTGGGAATCGCACCAGGCTTTACCTCTCAAGGGATCTTGAGAAGCTTACAACCCCCACCAGGCAGTGTACCTGATCGTTGTAGTATAGTATAGGGACAAGTACCGGGGGATTGATCGTTCAGCTAGGAATAGTGTCGCTAGGATTAGAAAACCTAAATACTAGTTCTAAAGGTGAGGGAAGATTCTTTTTGTATTTTTATATTTTATGAAAAGCAAGTTAAAATCTCTGGTTTGAAGGATTTGGGCGGAATTAGTTGCTATTCAACTAACCCAATACTAAGATGCAATCAAAATAAAATACTAAAAATGAAAATAAACTAATTTATACTAAAGTTGTGAGCAGTAATTGGAGAAAATGTGTTTACTTAGATTTCATTACTCCCTAGACATCTTTTACACGTTAATTACTTGTTATAATTGCATGGATGACGGATCGTATTCCTTAATACCATTCATGGGGTGGCACACTTAACTCCCCAATTCTATGAGCTCTTATCTCCTCCTACACCATGCCCAGCACAACTATAGGGATTGTAAACAGTGGCTCATGCATTAAATACAACCAATAAAGACCTAGTGCGCGTCGGTTCATGTTTCTTAAGACGTTCAAGCATGTTACCAATTGGAGATCTGCCAGTTTTCTTAAGCCTAACATATAAATCATTCATCCAAGACAAGAATAAACAAGTAATCAACACATAATCAACATCTAGGTTTCATTAGATCTAAGCAAACACAAGATAGATCTAGCCTAGCATGATGGAATTAAGACAAGAACAAGATATAGACAACCAACACATAGACATATTGATTGAATTAGAAGAACACTTATCTTGATTAAACATGCAAGGTATCAAGGGGTTGGAACCCTTGGAAAACCTGTAAAGTTACACCAAAATCGTACTTAGGGTTTCTCCCCAAAACTTCTCCTTTTTTAAATGTGAAAAATTAGAAAACTATATATAGGAAAAGGGGTCTGACGGCGTCAAGACAAAGCTTGTGACGCCGTCACCTCGCCGCCAAAACTCTTCTCGGACTGCCTTGATCTACATTTGACGCCGTCAAGACTTAATCATTTCCAGGCCGTCATGACTTTTACTCTTGACGCCCTACCTTCATGACACCGTTAAATCTCTTCTGGATCGTCATGGAATTTTGCTCTTGACGCCGTCAGGAAGTTGCTCTTGACGCCGTCACCTACTGTTCCCAGCATGGAAAATTAAAACTTTGGTGTTTTCTTCACTTTTTTGTTCCAAAAACGTCCGAATTGCTTCCTTTTCCAGATTTCACTCCCAAAGTACCTAAAATCACAAAAGGAACGATTTAGGGCAATATTTGATCAAATAAATTCGAATTCGGGCTTAAATGACCCCCTAAAAACGGATCATTTTTCGCCTCATCAGAAGGCACGAAGAGCGGAAGGCTATAAAAATGTTTTTGCTTGTAATTGTGGTTATAGTTTAGGTCTCAATTAGACCCCTTTATCTATAACCATGGCTCTGGTACCAATCTGTAACACCCCCAATTCAATGATGCAGCGGAATTCAAACTTGGTGTTACTCGACGGCATAATAGTCATAATAATAGAAAACGATCTCTAATTGAGTCGTTTTAAAAGATTTATCATTCAAATTATATAAATATCAGAGATTACAAAATGAGGTCCCAGATGGTTCCATGTTTACAATTTACATTAAATGAGTTTTCGAATGATAATAAAATTTATAGCCCTCTTGATTATCCGTGCCCCTCCGTGCCATCCTTGATCATCATGGACCTGAAATACATGCTTAAGAGGTCAACACAAAGGTTGAGTCATATTCATAGAGTTTGTTAAGTAGTGGAACACAATATGTTGGTAGTATGAGTTAATTAGACTCATACTCATGGTTGGAAAACAAAACAGTTATTATTATACTAAGCTCATGATACCAAAACGTTAATGGGAACCAATATCAATCGGCGGAGTTATCCCGGTAGGTACTTTGCTGTCATACCTAAATCTCAAATATAGTGCATTTGTCTGAACTTATTCAATACAAATGGGATTCGTCAATCCCAATAGGCCTATTCACAATACTCGCGCTCACTATTACTAGTGATTAAATGGTTCCTAATAAGGGATATTTGATTTAGCAAGGATGGTACTTAGTAATAATAAAACAATCAGGTAACATACAATTTCAAAGCATTGTGTTCGGTTTAAAATAGCATGTATTCCCCCCAAGGGTTTGTAAAACAATTTAGTAATGGAAAGTGGGCCTATGAACTCACCGTGAGTTATGTAGTGAAAATGGTAGTCGAATCGCGAAGGTCTCTAAGAGCAACCTATAATAGAATGTTGCGACTTAGGTTTGGAGTAATATCAAAGAATATGAAGAATTGCCTATATATGTCTTGCAGTTAGTCCATGATGTAGTACTTAGTGTATAGTGTAAGTTTTTGAATAAAAATGGTTTATGAAACATGTATAGTTTGTATATCGCTTACTACCGTTCGGGCCGACATAATTCAGAGGCCATGTAGTAAACGTTCGAGGAGCCAGGACAGTTTAATTCGTAAATCCAAAACTCATCTCGACGGTTTACTTTAATGAACCCCTCACATGAAGCTCCCTAGTGTTATAGTATTTGATAAAAATATATAAGTTTTTTATCCGAAAAGTTACATGTCCAAATAATTGAATAAACTTAGGAAAGTTTACTTTTAAATGAAGATTGTTATTTTAATGAGTTTCTTAAGTCTAGTATGAATATTACTTGTAAAGTCTCATGGTTATTTTGATGGAGTAGATCCAAATTGGATGTTTATGTTACCATTAACTCTTTAGTTCATGTTTTCGTCTTGGTAAGTTTACATGGTCTTTAGCCGTGGCTTTGCCGTCACTTTGGTCATGGCTACCATGGTCTTGAGACTCATCCTTGGCCTTAGCCATGGCTGTGGTCTCGGCTTTAAGGTCATTAGACCTCTTGGTTTTACTTAGCCATCATAATCAATACATGGTACTTTGGGTATTAAAAGGGGCTGTAAAGAATTTGAAGAAAAATATCACTCGTTATGCGTTTTGAGGGTTCGAGCTTCTTTGTTCCTGAACGAAAACGTCGTTCCGGACAACTTTCATGTTTTAGCTTTTTGATAAAACGGAGCAGAAGGGCCTCTTTCAAAAAGGTCAGCTGCTTAACAGCTTGTTTGGGCAGTTTTGGCGTTTTGGTTTTGCTAACTTCTTTTGGCCGTATCTTTTGACTCGTGTACTCGTTTTAGGTGATTTCAATTGCTATGTTTTCCTTTTAAAACCCTCTTTAACAGTAGGTAAGTGTCTAATATAATGGTTATAATATTTTGGTCGTGGTTCTCAATATAAGTCACTAGTTTCCTTGATTTTCTTAACATAGGTTAACATGTAGTGTTCTTAACTTGTTTTAAGGGTTTGTACACATCATGAACACAATATAAAGACCATATATAGCATAAATGAAGTATAAGGAGTATGTAAACGATATTGAGCAAGAGAGTGTGTTAGGGTTTCTTACAACTTTTGGCTTTCTAAAGAAAGGAAACTAAGAATAAGGATAGGACTTTGATTGAGCAAACTTCTCTTCACTATGGCAATCCTTCTACACCTTTGTATTCTTGAAGGATTTGTGATGAGGTTTTATGTGACTTGAGTGGATTTAAACTCAAGAGAATCACCTAAAGTTTCAAAGGATTTGAAGTAGTTTGATTAATCAAAACCCTACTAGAGATATAGTACTTGATTCCTTGGATAAACTTGAAGTAAAGGGAAAATTAGGAGTGTGTTTGTGTGTGTGAGGTTATGAACGACCAAGAGAGATGGGGAGGGCTTTTATAGTGAGTTGAGGAGGTGCTAGGAAGGTGTTAGGAAGTTTCCTTGAGGAGGTTAAAGACTTAGGATATTTTCAAGACTTAAGGATGAAGTTTTAGTTTACTTAGCTAGGTATATAAACAAGTGTGATCATCTTAATGAATCAAGACTTATCATAAGCCACCAAGGCATGGTGAAGCTTCCTATACACGTTCATATGATGGTTAGGGTGACTAGGTACATAGTTTTGGTATTATCTTGTTTTACGGAGGTCGTTTAGTCCCGGTAATCGCTAACTGTAAGTCGTAAAGTCACGAAACTCAAAATCGGGTATTCTAAAAATATGAAACTTATAAAAATGTTAGAACTTATTAATATAATCTATCTTAGCATATTTAATGAATGACAAGTTCTATCGGGTTGCTTAAACGCTGTTAAAACTAGAAACGCGGGTCTAAAACGCGTAATTCGCGTAAAACGCTGAACTGGAAAACGTAAAATTCCAAAACTTTTGGAATTGTCGTAAAATGAAAGAAAATCATATTTCTATTTTTATAGTGTTTTATGGATATATCGGGATGCTGGAATGACGTTTAAACCTAAAAGTAAATCTTGGATACGGTTTCGTGATTTTTGCAGAAATGATCCGACGAGTGTCAAACTCTCGGATTACCATTAAAATAGTTTAACTTATGAGAATATGAAATAAAAATTTCGGGAGTGAATAGTGAAAGTGAATAGTAAAAATGAATAGTAACCCAAAAATGTGAATTGTTAATGGAGCCTACTAAAGAGGTTAGTAACTCGAACCCATTTGATGTGCTTAATTTGGTTGATAATGATAGAGAGTTAGGTACTAATAGGGGGATTCAAATTTGGCTAGTAATGGGGCAAATTCTAGTGGCTCTTTATTCTGGAATGCTGAACTTGTAGCACTAGTACTACTTCTATTGTTGAGAAAATTGGGAAGCTTGAAAAGCTAATTATGAATGGAAAAGTTACTCTTGTGGATGATAATGATGATGGTAAATCTCTTAACGATGTTAATTATCCGGGTGATCATTTTAGTGATGATCTGCTTATGAGTGATCTGAAAGAGAAGGAGCAGGATACGGCTACTAAGCCTAGTATCTCTTCCTCTACTTGTATTTCTTCGACTAAGGTGGGTAACCCATTCTCTAAGGTGGGTAATGCGATTGTTTCTGATAGCGACGATGATGCAGTTTTGGATATCTTAACGAGACTAATTATTTTGGTAGTAGCTGACAGAAGTCTTTTAAAGCAATGAAAAGATGGTACATATGACTACAATGATTATGAAGTACTTTGATGATTGTGGTCCATCTGTGACCCAATTAAAGGTTGATGTCATCCATGAGATTAGACTTGGATATGGAGTTAGGAACGATGAAGGAAGCTCGATCCTAGAATTTGCTACCGCTCACAACTTAGTGGTGGCGAATTCTTTCTTCAAGAAGAGAGACGCCCACTTAATTACCTTCCAGAGCGGGGGTCACAGTACCCAGATTGATTATCTTCTGGTGCGTAGAGAGGACCTTAGAACATGTAAGGATTGCAGGGTTTTCCTGGCGAGGCATGCTCATCCCAGCACAAACTGGTTGCCTTGGATGCCCTTT
The DNA here is from genome assembly GCA_030686995.1 of Artemisia argyi. Lineage (NCBI taxonomy): Eukaryota > Viridiplantae > Streptophyta > Magnoliopsida > Asterales > Asteraceae > Artemisia > Artemisia argyi. The sequence goes on along the minus strand of CM060705.1, from coordinate 112,468,838 downwards.
TTCAGAGGTGTCGTAACGGGAGAGAGGCGACACGGATGCCAAGGATTTTGTGGAAGAATCTGAGAGGAGATGCGGTGGAATCGTTTAGAGTGAAAGTCTCAGAGGGCCTTTCTGCTCGGGCGGAGGACATATCTACTAGGGATGCGGATCAGATGTGGAACATACTTGCTTGCATAATCAGAGACGCATCAAAGGATTCCCTGGGCGTGACTAGTGGGTCAGCGAGAACCCAGTCTACCCGCAGGGAATCTTGGTGGTTCAGTGAGGAGGTGCAAATCAAAGTAGCGGAGAAACATGCCCGGTTCAAAGAGTTTATTTTGAGTAGAGAGAGCCACCAAGCGGATAGGGCATCTGCTGAAGAGAGGTATAAAGTGGCTAAAAGAGAAGCAAAAAAGGCTGTAGCAGTAGCGAAGGACAAGGCGTACGAAGATTTGTATAAGAAATTAGACTCCAAAGAGGGAGCAAACGATATCTTCAAAATTGCTAAAGCACGTGAGAGAAGAAGAAGGGATTTAGGAAACATAAAATTCATCAAGGATGAAGGAGGTCGTACCATCGTGAAAGAAGATGGTATTAGGAAGAGATGGGGAGAGTATTTCTCCTCCCTCTTTAACGAGGGGTACACGGAAGGAACGGGGGAAGGAGAAAGCCCTAGCCAACAATCGTTACCCGAATGCTACTACTCGAGGATCAGCCAAGAAGAAGGGAAGGTCGCTTTACAAAAGATGGGGAGAAACAAAGTTGTGGGCTCGGACCATATACCCATAGAAGCTTGGAGGAGTCTAGGAGATGAGGGAATTATCTGGTTGACACGCCTCTTAAACAGGATCTTCTCTAGCACAAAGATGCCAGATGAATGGAGACTCAGCGAAGTCATACCCATCTACAAGAACAAGGGAGACGCGCAAGTGTGTGGCAACTATAGAGGTATTAAGCTTCTTAGTCACACTATGAAACTCTGGGAGAGAGTTATTGAGAGGAGGTTAAGAAAGGAGACTAGGGTGTCAGAGAGCCAATTCGGATTTATGCCAGGGAGGTCCTCAGTCGAGGCTATCCACCTCCTTAGAAGTCTTATGGAGAAGTATAGAGAAAGACAGAGAGATTTACATATGGCTTTCCTTGACCTAGAAAAGGCATACGACAGTGTCCCACGAGAGTTGATTTGGAAGACTCTTATAGAAAAAGGGACACCAAGGAGATACTTAAAAGTCATTAGAGATATGTACAAGGGGGCGAAGACCCGCGTACGGTGCATAGTGGGGTGCACTGAGTTTTTCCCCGTGGAAGTTGGTCTTCACCAAGGATCTGCCATTAGCCCTTACCTCTTCGCCTTGATTATCGACGAGTTATCCCGAGGGATCCAAGAGGGCATCCCTTGGAGTATGATATTTGCAGACGATATTGTGTTGGTTGCAGAATCGGCTGAAGGTTTAAACTACAGACTAGAGCATTGGCGAGAGACTTTAGAAGCCAATGGTCTTAGGGTTAGCAGATAGAAGACTGAATATATGAGATGTGATTTCGGTGGAAACGAGATCAGCCACAACGATGAGGAAGCTCGTATCGGTGACCGGATTTTTCAACCTAAGGAGTCTTTTAGATATTTAGGTTCGATGTTTCACAAATCAGGAAAGATAGACGATGACGTTACCCACCGTATTAGAGCTAGTTGGGCGAAATGGAGAGCATCGTCGGGAGTGCTCTGTGATAAGAAAGTCCCCTTCAAGCTTAAGGGTAAATTTTATAAGGTGGCAATCAGACCTGCTATCTTGTACGGGTCTGAATGTTGGCCCATCACAAAAGCTCAAGCTAACAGAGTGGAAGTGGCAGAACTGAGAATGCTAAGGTGGACATGTGGTAAGACCATGCTTGACATGACCCCGAACGGAGTTTTCAAAGGAGCGCTTGATGTTGAATCTATAATCTCGAAGATGCGAGAAGGGAGGTTGAGGTGGTAAGGTCATGTCAGGAGGAGGCCACAAACAGCGCCGGTAAGGAGAGTTGAAGCGCTGAGGGTCGACGGTTTGAGGAGGAGGGGAAGACCGAAGCTGAGGTGGGAAGATAGACTTAGGCTAGACATAAAGGAGCTTCTCTTGTCCGAGGACATGATCTCAGATAGGAATGTGTGGAGAGCTAGGATTAGATCTGGCGGGTATTTAGGAGGTCGTCTTTGCGTGGGTCCTTTATCGTCTCTTTGTTGCCTTGCCCTTTGCCTTTTAGGTTTAGTTTTCCTTTGCTCCTTAGGTTTAGTTTGCCGTTGCTCCTTAGGTTTAGTGGTTCCTTAGCTCTTCCCTTTTAGGTTTTAGTAGGCTTGTGGCGCCTCCCTTTGCTTTGCCTCGGCTTTTGCCCCCTTTGCCTTGCCTGGTAGGTCTAGTTTGCCCTTGGCTCTTTAGGCTTAGTGGTTCCTTTGCTCTTCCCTTTTAGGTCTGTTGAAGGCTAGTGGCGTTTCTTTTCCCTTTGGTTTGCCTTAGCTTTTGCCCCGTGCGTCTTCCTTGCTTTGTTTTTGTGCTTTTCTTTTGGGTTTGTCTTTTTTGGTTCTGTATCCTTGCTTTGTTTGCCGCTTTGTGTCTTGCTCTTTGTTTTATGTTTGGGTGCCCTGTTTTATTTGTTTGTCTTTTCCTTGATCCCTTGTTTGTTGGTTTCCTGCTTTCTACTTGGTTTGCATGGCTTTTCCCTTTTTTTTTTTTTTTTTTTTTTTTTTTTTTTTTTTTTTTTTTCGGTGATATATCACTCGCACTTGTGCACGTGCCGGAGGTCTCCCTGGAAGCAGTCTCTCTACTCCCGGGTTTTACCTGGGGTAGGGGTAGGATCTGTCTACATTTCTACCTCCCCCATACCTCGCTTCTGCGGGATTGGGTATGTTGTTGTATGTTGTTGTTGTTGATGTGTCTTATTTTATGCTTGTTTTTGTTTCAGTTTTCTAACTGGTTTTTGGAGTAATATATTTTATCGGATGAAAAAAAAAAAAAAAAAAAAAAAAAAAAAAAAATTCTATTAGATATATGCAGAATATAACGAACCCTTGATAGATAAACTTCTATTTTTGATGCACTTTTTTTACATTCGTCCACAAGACAACATCATTACTAAGACGCCGAAGGGTCCAGCTCCCTACCCCAACATACTTTTTTTTCCCCTCCTCACATATAAATGTAGACGTTCGCATATGTTACTACAGCTCTTATTATTATTAATATAGATTAGCAGCGTCGCATGAAATAATTTCTGTCTAAATATGTGTTTGCGCATTTTTTTGGGGCGAGTGCATGTTTGTAATTCATGCAAGTAGAAGATGAGTATAGTGGATAAATCAGTTAACATAAACAAGTGACTGTGAATTTTAACAAGATTATTTAACGAACATGTTAAATACCTGGATTAAGCATTCTAATATAGTTATATAGTGACACTAGAAACCTATAAATCATGAAAAAGAAGATTACAAATAGAGTAACGACATTTAATTAGAACATCGCAGCCACTTGAACAAACCAAAAAGAACGCATAAATATGGTACAGTAATATGCCCCCTTCATCATTTGGATTCTATCTATTCTTCTTTTAACCCCGACCTAGAAGAATGACTGTGTGAAGAAAAAAAAATAATAATAAAAAATAAATAAATAAATATTTTGACTGTGAACACTTTTAACATATGATATACTAGCATACTTTAGCAGTTTAACCCCAACACTTGTATCCTGCAAAATTATAACTTTACCAAATATAATTTAATTACAAATTTTCTAGGTAATGAAACAGTCGTAAATAACATAACAGATGTTTTGTAGTAATTTTAATTCTTGCCCAGTCTTAGCATATTCAAGATGTTTTTTTTTTTTTTTTTTTTTTTTTTTTTTTTTTTTTTTTTTTTTTTTCTGTAGGTTATAGGGGCTTGTTTTAATAATAAATTCATTAAAGAGAACCAGCAACATGCTTTGAAAAAGTTAATCACAAAGTAGGTTACAAGAATTCATATAACAAGATACGATCAATTTCTTATTTTTATGACAAATTTAAAAATGAGAGTAAACCTTAACTCCATCCCATCGCATATTAAAGTAGCAGGTTTATATGAGATGTACTTAGAAAAAAAAAACATGAACGTGCTACAAAACTAGCAGGGTACTCACGAGTTGCGGCGGCGGCGGAGATCCTGTGATAAAAATTTTTGGCGAACAATATTTTTCTTGATAATAGCTTTACATATGAGAGAATTTTGGGAATAATTTTATCGCACACTATTTCATATTAAATGTCAAGTACCTATGCATCACAATGCAATGACGATACGAAAACGGTAATTAATAGTATTACAAGGTTGTGATGATTGACGATGAAAGATATTTGCTAATCAGTAAATGTTATATAACGTGTAAACATAGAAAAGTATACATCACTTCTTGCAATATATGATTAATAATATATATGCCGTTGCTTATATAAATTACAGTATTCAAAAAGTACACATTTTCATGCTTTATAAACCCATATGAAAATTTTCAAACTTTGACATATACTATTTCTTTCAATTGAATTTATCAGGAAAATGATAAGGATTTCACAAAACTTGTACTAAAATATAAATGAAGTCTGTGAATGAAAGAACATTCAATGAGTTATCTTCGGAGTTCTCCAAAGACTAAAAGAAAGTCTCACCATTTCGTGAGGTGGAACTCAACAAGTGAAGCTTAAACCTGAAAGTTTATAAAGTCACTAGTGATGACAATAACTTACTAACTCTCCTTGATCTCCTCAACAACAAAGATATCTTGAACTTAGATACTTATGAAAAGTATCTAAGTGTCTAATACAAATAGCCGAAAACTTTATTGAAAAGACAGTGAAAGCTACTTATCAAAAATTGTTAATGAAGTACAAGAGTTGGTAGAAAAGGGAAAATACTTGTTAACTGATGAGGCAAAAAATGATTCATTTTTAGGGGGTCATTTAAGTCCGAATCCGAATTTATTTGATCAAATATTGCCCTAAATCGTTCCTTTTGTGATTTTAGGTACTTGGAGAGTGAATTCTGGAAAAGAAGCCATTTCGGACGTTTTTGGAGCATAAAAGTGAAGAAAACGGCAAAGTCTCAAAATTCTATGCTGGGAACAGTACATGAAGGCGTCAAGAGTAACTCATGACGGCGTCAAAACCCCAAGAATAAAATACCGTAGTTGATGACGGCGTCACACAGGGCGTCAGAAGTAGATCAAGGCCGTCCGAGGAAGTATTTGGCGGCGAGATGACGGCGTCACACCTTTGTTCTTGACGCCGTCACCCCTGTTTTCCTATATATAGTTTTCTAGTTTTTCACATTAAAGAGAGAAGTTTTGGAGAAACCCTAAAGACGAATTTGGTGCAACTTTTACAGGTTTTTCAAGGGTTCCAAACCCTTAATACCTTGCATTGTAATTGAGATAAGTGTTCTTCTAATTCAATCAATATGTCTATGTGTTGGTTGTCTATATCTTGTTCTTGTCTCAATTCCATTATGCTAGGCTAGATCTCTTTTGTGTTTGCTTAGATCTAATGAAACCTAGATATTGATTATGTGTTGATTACTTGTTTATTCTTGTTGTGGATGAATGATTTATATGTTAGGCTTAAGAAAACTGGCAGATCTCCAAATGGTAACATGCTTGAACGTCTTAAGAAACATGAACCGAGGCGTACTAGGTCTTTATTGGTTGTATTTAATGCATGAGCCACTGTTTACAATCCCTATAGTTGTGCTGGGCATGGTGTAGGATGAGATAAGAGCTCATAGAATTGGGGAGTTATGTATGCCACCCCATGAATGGTATTAAGGAATACAATCCGTCATCCATGTAATTATAACAAGTAATTAACGTGTAAAAGATATCTAGAGAGTAGTGAAATCTAAGTAAACACATTTTCTCCAATTACTGCTCACAACCTTAGTATAATTTAGCTTATTTTCATTTTTAGTATTTTATTTTGATTGTATCTTAGTTTTGGGTTAGTTGAATAGCAACTAATTCCGCCCACTCTTTCAAAACCCGAGATTTTATTTGCTTTCTAAAAAATATAAAAACACAAAAATAATCATCCCTCACCTTTAGAACTAGTAATTAGGCTTTCTAATCCTAGCGACACTATTCCTAAGCTGAACGATCAATCCCCCGGTACTTGTCACTATACTATACTACAACGATCAGGTACACTGCCTGGTGGGGGTTGTAAGCTTCTCGAGATCCCTCGAGAGGTAAAGCCAGTTGCGATTCTCACGCATCAAGTTTTTGGCGCCGCTGCCGGGGAATAGTTATTGTCTAGGTTAGGATTTCTTTTTATTATGTCTACTTGCTAGATTCCTTTCTAGTAAGATTTTATTTTTATTTTCTAGGTTTTCTTTAGTCTATCTTTTTCTTTGTGTGTTTATTCGTAATTTCCATTGACTCTTCCATTCACCATTATGGAGTACGCGAATCCACCATACCACCAACCACAAAGGCCATTCTACCCTATTGACATCTCGAATTTCAAACAATATCGAGATGAACCCATATATGATGCATGGACTCGTTTTAAAATTTTACTTCGAAAATTCCCTCATCATAGTTTCTCTTTAGCATCCCTAACCCAAACCTTTTACTATCGTGTCAGCCGATGTGACCAAATGTGCATTGATGATTTTGCCAATGGGGGCCCTAGGGAATTAAGTGCTGAAGAAGCATGGGATACCATAGAAGACTGTGCCCAATATTATTATAGGGTAGACAACCCAACAAACAACATCACAAATCAATCAAAAACAAGTTTGAAGGAGCAAACAGGAAGTTTGTCTGGGGATGATTACTTAGGGATACCTGTGTGGATGTCACCTAAAGCCATAGTACAAAACAAACACATAGGTAATCTGGGTACAATGGAGGATGAGGTGGATAATCCAAGCCCACCAAGTACCCCACAAATCCTACCATCATTTGAGGCACACACACCGCCCGTGACTTACCCGGAAGAAGTAGAAGAGACTATAGGAACCCCAATAGAGGTAGAACCCTTGGACCAAACACAACTAGAGGATATAGGTTTGAATGCTTATAATGATAACCTTACCCTTAGTTCTAGGGAAGTTCCTAGTTTTGATGAACCGGAGCCTCAACCAAAACCGTTACCTAATCTTCCATCCTTGGATGTGAATTTAGGAATTGAAATAGGTTCCGATCCACCCATCAAACCATATAGTCCGGGTAGTCTTAGGATAAAGGTAGTAGACTCTAAGCCTTGTAGAGAGGAAGCCAACATAGGAGTGGAACATGACCTTACATGCTTACATCACCCATTCATGATTGATCATAAGAAACATTATGGGTTTAAACCGGGTTTATTAGGTCAAGATGGATCCCCAACTAGTAATCTCTTGAAGTTGATTGAAAATGATCCCTTTCTAGGAGAAAATCTTAATCCACCCATTAACCCGATTGAATTAGGTAAGGTTATGATGATAGGAGCACAGCTCTTTGAGCATATAATTCATCCACCACTCTTTCCTCACGTGGCATACTTCTACCCAGATGGTGTGTATCGCTACTACCACCCGCACTTAATCCTAAGTGTAGGGAAAACCTCACCTATTTCCATTAAATAAGGGTAGAGTCAGGCTCGTGACTCGAACAAAAACAAGCGCTTCTTGGGAGGCAACCCATGTTTTGTGTGATTTTATTTGTTTGATTGTTATTTGCTTCCGTATGCATGTTTTATTTTTATTGTTGGTAGATCATGTCTCTAAATTAAAATGTGGAAATACTTTATTATGTTGTTTGGCCTAGTCTAAACTCCAACCTAAAAGTATCTTTGCAAAAGATAAGTGTAAGGGGAAACCCCAAATATGTTTTTAAGAAACAAACCGATCATGATTCTCCACAATATTAAATGAACATATATATTCGTATTTGTTAGAGTCAAATGCTTGTATTGAGTCATAATGAAGTTTTGCAGGATTTTCCAGGAAGTAGGACGAAGTTTTTCCAGAAATTTTCCGGAAACTTAACATAAGAATTTCTGCAGGTCCATTCTGACGGCGTCAGAGGTTTACTCTTGACGGCGTTAGGAGTTAAAATCTGGAAATTTTACCGGTTTTGTTTTTCTAACGGAGTCTTATGATTTTTTGTGAATTATTAAGTTTTATAATCTCCAGGAAATCTGCAAACTTCATTCCACAAGCATTATATCTTATTTTGTTTTCTAGGATTTAGTAACTTATATAGGATGCCGCCGATTTTACGCGAGGTTGTCTTGTCTATTTGTGTCAGGATTTACAGGTTATGTTCGACAAGGAGATGATTTATATTCTGGAAGGGAAGCTTTGATTGTTCATTTTCTTGGAGGAAGATCTAATCTGGCCAACCTATAATCCATACCGAGCAAATCAGGGGAGTATTTGATTTCATTCTCTTTACTTTTTCACTTTTACATTCTTTACTTGAACATTGGGGACAATGTTCATCTTAAGTGTAAGGGGAGGGTAAAAAGATGATACCTTACATATGCACTTTCGATTGAGTTTGTTTTGTTTAATGGTAGATGTGTAATAAAACTATGAGAAATACTTATTAGTGCAATTTTAGCGCCAAATTTAATTTTTTTTACAACATTTAGGAGTGAAACTTTAGCCATAGCAAGCGTCTCATGGATAGGAGATTGTATGACTAGCACATAACCATATATTCAGAAAAAAATTTCCACCCAAATATGTGAGGTTCGCCTTTAGATTTGATAGGAAAAGCATTTACTATTAGTGCTTATGAGTGTACCGGTAGCATTTAGATTCTAGAACTTGCGTTAGTGATGCATCCCGAGACCGCTAGTGAGACTACATTCGTGTGATAGGATTTACTACATGATAAGAGGCATTAGGATCACCCTTGTGTTAAACCCGTATCATAATTACTTGACCATTTAAGTCATACTACTTGACTAGTTAAGTCAACTAATTTTTCTCACACCCTTAGCGTTGTACTCATTTTTAGTACACGATACCCCTAGTACACCCCTCCGAGCCTATCTTTTCGTTTCTAACTTTAAGCATCTTACTTAAAGGAAGAATTTGTTACACCCCACTTAAATGTACACCCAAATCGCCTTAGCCTTCCGTGTATGCGCTCATTTTTAGTGCATTATTGTTATTTGTTAAACCCTAAGTTAACTTTCTAATTGATTACATGGTTGCTAAGTCGAGTCATATCCTTGTACATATTGTTTTGGGACGATTGGGACTCATGGGTAAGTACTTATTTTATGGAGTAATGGGGAAGAACACAATATTATTACCCCCATATGTATGTTGATCTTAAAAGTGCTCCAAGTGTTTTGATTTTCTTAATTCGAGTCATTAGTTTAGTTTAATGTAAAGTATGTAAAAATTCAAGTGTAAGGGGAATCCTCAATCCCCTATGATGTATTATTTTGGATGGTAGGGTAAGAGTGTATGCAAAAAAAAAAAAAAAAAAAAAAAAAAAAAAAAAAAAAAAAAATCGAAAAAATCAAGAAAAAGAAAAAAAAAATAGAAAAAAAAAAAAAAAAAACACCTACGGACTACCATCCCTTTTCATTCTTTGTTCATTTTATGTTTTTGTTATTTTTCATTTATTAGCTTAAGTCGAGTCTAGTCTTGGCTTAGCAACGCCATATTGTACATGTAATTAACCAAGATTGTTAACTCGCCACCAGTAAAACTTCCTTTATCCAACAAAACCGTGTAATTCATATCCCTATACCTAACGTTACAACCCTTTAAAAGACCTCTTTGATAGTTTATCCTAGGTGCTTACGCCATGTGGTGGAGGTTTGATCCTTTCCCAAGCCTATGGTAATCTATTTTGCTATGACAGGTAGTGAGAGATATCTTCCGTTTCCATATTGTAATTTACACTTTATTACACCCGAGAGATGTGAGTATCTAAACACTATTTGTGAGGTGCTAGTGTATGACCTCCGTGCTTGTCTATTTGTATTTAGTGGAACGATTATTTGTTGTAATTACTTTTATATTAGTGTTAAATGACCCCTAACTTGTCTTTTGAGTAGAATAAAAGCGCATTTGCTTGAGGACAAGCAAATCTCAAGTGTAAGGGTATATGATGAGGCGAAAAATGATCCGTTTTTAGGGGGTCATTTAAGCCCGAATCCGAATTTATTTGATCAAATATTGCCCTAAATCGTTCCTTTTGTGATTTTAGGTACTTGGAGAGTGAATTCTGGAAAAGAAGCCATTTCGGACGTTTTTGGAGCATAAAAGTGAAGAAAACGGCAAAGTCTCAAAATTCTATGCTGGGAACAGTACATGAAGGCGTCAAGAGTAACTCATGACGGCGTCAAAAACCCAAGAATAAAATACAGTAGTTGATGACGGCGTCACACAGGGCGTCAGAAGTAGATCAAGGCCGTCCGAGGAAGTATTTGGCGGCGAGATGACGGCGTCACACCTTTGTTCTTGACGCCGTCACCCCTGTTTTCCTATATATAGTTTTCTAGTTTTTCACATTATAGAGAGAAGTTTTGGAGAAACCCTAAAGACGAATTTGGTGTAACTTTTACAGGTTTTTCAAGGGTTCCAAACCCTTGATACCTTGCATTGTAATTGAGATAAGTGTTCTTCTAATTCAATCAATATGTCTATGTGTTGGTTGTCTATATCTTGTTCTTGTCTCAATTCCATTATGCTAGGCTAGATCTCTTTTGTGTTTGCTTAGATCTAATGAAACCTAGATATTGATTATGTGTTGATTACTTGTTTATTCTTGTTGTGGATGAATGATTTATATGTTAGGCTTAAGAAAACTGGCAGATCTCCAAATGGTAACATGCTTGAACGTCTTAAGAAACATGAACCGAGGCGTACTAGGTCTTTATTGGTTGTATTTAATGCGTGAGCCACTGTTTACAATCCCTATAGTGTGCTGGGCATGGTGTAGGAGGAGATAAGAGCTCATAGAATTGGGGAGTTATGTATGCCACCCCATGAATGGTATTAAGGAATACAATCCGTCATCCATGCAATTATAACAAGTAATTAACGTGTAAAAGATATCTAGGGAGTAGTGAAATCTAAGTAAACACATTTTCTCCAATTACTGCTCACAACCTTAGTATAATTTAGCTTATTTTCATTTTTAGTATTTTATTTTGATTGTATCTTAGTTTTGGGTTAGTTGAATAGCAACTAATTCCGCCCACTCTTCCAAAACCCGAGATTTTATTTGCTTTCTAAAAAATATAAAAACACAAAAATAATCATCCCTCACCTTTAGAACTAGTAATTAGGCTTTCTAATCCTAGCGACACTATTCCTAAGCTGAACGATCAATCCCCCGGTACTTGTCACTATACTATACTACAACGATCAGGTACACTGCCTGGTGGGGGTTGTAAGCTTCTCGAGATCCCTCGAGAGGTAAAGCCTGTTGCGATTCCCACGCATCATTAACTCTATTTCTTTAAAGTGTGATTTAACACATTTGAAGAATAAAAGATGACATAAGTAGTAAGGTAGTAATGTACCTTCCTAGCTAGATGTTTTACATGTGTATATTAACCCAAGGGTATCCACCTCGAATCTTGCCTATAAAAGAGAATGTTGCACCGGAGTAAATCCTATCTCGTACAACTAATGTGTTAGCATTTACAAGAGCATTTACTCCTCCAAGAACAAAATCATTGAACTCATTCAGTGTGTTAGCATAGTTCTTACTTAACACTAACTTTGGATAACTTAGGATCTATTGGGGGATTGAGATATACTAGAATGGATAACTTAGGCTCAAAACTAAGCAAGCTGGATCGCTTCCTTGTTTCTCCGCATAATCTAGACAAATGGCCTACAGCCCATGCTATTTCACTTGTTAGAGAATATATGATCACTCTCCCATTTTGTTTCAAACAACGACGGACGACTACTGACCAATACCATTTCGCTACTATAACTCATGGCTAACAATAGATGATTCCAGGTCCACTATTCAAGGATGATGGGCGGCTGAGATAAACAAGGCCTGTAGTAAGCAAATTTTGTTCAAATGTAAGTTATAGAGGCTTAAAAACAACCTCAAGGTATGGCATTTGCACATTATTTCGCTCGAGAACAGTACCTCGATCACCTTACGTGAGACTCTGAACAATTTAGATTTGAAGGCTGAATCATCACCACTTTCCATCTCTGACATCAACCTTAGGGCAAACATAGTTAGGGAACTGATGGAAATTGATCGTAGAAAAGCAAAAGACATTCGCCAAAAAGCAAGATATAGATGGGCCTTGGAGGGGGATGAGAACTCGAGGTTTTTCCATGGGATAATTAATAGCAATAAAAACTGATCAAGAGTAAATGGGTTAAACATTCAATGGGTTAGGGTTCTAGAACCAACACATATAAAAAAAACCACATCTTCCACAATTTCAAGTCTAAATTGGTGAAGATGTTTTGAACTGCCCCTCTTTCTCAAGCAGCTCATTCAAGCACCTTTTGATTCAAGACTCGAACTCCCTAGACAAACATTTCACTAATCAAGAAATAAAGGATGCGGTGTGGTCTTGTGGTAGCTCGAAAGCACCTCGCCTAGAAGGTTTCACTTTCAAGCTCCTTGGGAAACATTGAGATCTATTTTCTACCGACATCATCTACTATGTCAAAGAATTTGAGTCCTCTTCGTACATTCCAAGAGGTTGTAACTTTTCCTTTATTACTCTTATCCCTAAAGTTAATGATCCTCTCACAATAAATGACTTTCGTTCCATTAGTCTTATTGGTTGCCAATATAAAATCATTGAAAGATTTTAGCCAATCGTTTAGCTAATGTCATCTCTTCGGTTGTGGGTGATGTCCAAATGGCGTTCATTAAAGGTTGTCAAATTATTGATGGTCCTCTAATTGTGGATGAAGTAATTTCTTGGGCCAAACATCCAAAAAAGAAATTATTCATTCTCAAAGTTGACTTTCAAAAACGTTATTTGCATTATTCGGTCTCTACATATTTTGATAATGATAGGTGGGAATCGCACCAGGTTTTACCTCTCGAGGGATCTCGAGAAGCTTACAACCCCCACCAGGCAGTCTACCTGATCGTTGTAGTATAGTATAGTGACAAATACCGGGGCATTGATCGTTCAACTCAGGAATAGTGTCGTTAGGATTGAAAATTAATCTAACTAGGTCTAAAGGTGAAGGATGATTCTTTTTGTGTTTTTTATATTTTATGAAAAGCAAGTAAAATTCTCGGGTATTGGAAAAGTGGGCGGAATTAGTTGCTAATCAACTAACCTAAAAGCTACTAATTTAAACTAATAAACAAGAAAAGTAAACTAAGGTTCTACAAGGGATGTGAAGCATGTCTACCCATGATATGTTACTCCTTGCTAACTATCCAATTCTAACTATTGAATTATCACACCTTGTTTTAATTGACGGGTTGTATTCCTTAATACTAGTCGTAGGGCCGTGTACAATATTCCCTAACTATAGGATCCTACTTCACTCCTATGTCGAGCCGTTAGAAGCTCCTAACATGGGATCATTAGAATTCTCCTACGCATTAAATACAACAAAAAATCGTAGTACACCTCCGATCATGTTTCTTAAGACGTTCAAGCATGTTACCAATGGAAGTCTGCCAGTTTTCTTAATCCTAACATCGAATACAATCAACCAAACAAGAGACAATAGGAATCAAGAATTATAAGCTAAATCAACTAGACCTATCGAAGTGTCACACCCTAATTGATGAAGATAGATACAACATCAACAAGGAATCAATAAGATCTAATCAATTATATACAAGTTTCACACAATCATAAGTAGACACAAAGTGAATTAGCAAAACATCATCAAAGAAGAGCAAGCAACAAGGATAATGGAAAACATAATTAAGATAGAATCAACAAACCAATACATGATGTTTATGGAGTGATTGAAACCCTCCAAGTTGCTGGAAAAACACCTACCTAAACCAAGGAATCGACCTTAGGGTTTAGGGCTTACAAAAAGTGAAGTTATGATGTTATATTTATAGGCTGATTTTGCCCCACCATGACAGCGTCAGACCAATCATGACGGCATCACGACCAAGTTTTCTTCACTAAATTGTAGATCTCTTCGTCCTCTTCACGTGGGCTTTTGAATCACCTAAATCCGAGTTCGTATGCAAAAGTTATGACCAAAACAATATCAGCTACTCCGCGCGCAAGTTGTGACAAGTTAACACGTGACGGCCTACGTGACGCCTTCAGGAAGTCTTCTGGGCCATCATTCTTTAATTTTACACGTGACGACCTTGGGTGACGCCGTCATGTCCCTAGTACAAAACTCTCTGGACCGTCACAGACTTTATCCACTTCCACCTCTTGTATTACTCTTGACGCCGTCATGTAGAATCTTGTAACGCTGTCAGGTACTGTTCCCATCAAGGAAAATTAAGACTTTGCCGTTTTCTTCACTATTATGCTCCAAAAATGTTCAAAATGCTTTCTTTTCAAGAATTCACTCCAAAAGTACCTAAAATGACAAAAGGAACGATTTAGGGCAGTATTTGATCAAAAAAATTCGAATCCGGGTTAAAATGACCCCCTAAAAACGGTTTATTTTTCGCCTCATCAAATACCCTTACACTTGAGAGTTGCTTGTCCTCAAGCAAATGTGCTTTTATTCTAATCAAAATACAAGTTAGGGGTCATTTACCACTAATATAAAAGTAATTACAATAAATAATCGTTCCACTAAAGACCATAGACAAGCACGGAGGTCATACACTAGCACCTCACAAATAATATTTAGATACTCACATCTCTCGGGTGTAATAAACTATATATCACAATATGGAAATGGAAAACATCTCTAACTACCTGTCATAGCAAAATAGATTACCATAGGCTTGGGAAAGGATCAAACCTCCACCACATGGCGTAAGCACCTAGGATAAACTATCAAAGAGGTCCTTTAAAAGGGTTATAACGTTAGGTGTAGGGATATGAAATACACGGTTTTGTTGGATAAAGGCAATATTTACTGGTGGCGAGTTAATCATCTTGGTTAATTACATGTACAATATGGCATTGCTAAGACAAGACTAGACTCGACTTAAGCTAATAAATCAAAAATAACAAAAACATAAAACAAACATAAAATGAAACGGGATGGTAGTCCGTATGTTTTTATTTTATTTTATTTTATTTTATTTTTCTTTTTCTATTTTTTTTCTTTATTTATTTTTTTTTTTATTTTTTTTTTCATACACTCTTACCCTACCATCCAAAATAATGCATTATAGGGAATGTACATTCCCCTTACACTTGAATTTTTACATAATTTACAATAAACTAGTCTAATGGCTCGAATCAAGATAATCAAAACACTTGAAGTACTTTTAAGATTAACGCACATATGGGGGTAATATATGATGTTCTTCCCCATTACTCCATAACATTAGTACTTTACCCATGAGTCCCAATCATCCCAAAACAATATGTACAAGGATATGACTCGACTTAGCAACCGTGTAATCAATTAGATAATTAACTAAGGGTTTAAACAAATAACAAGAATGTACTAAAGATGAGTGCATACACGGAAGGCTAAGGCGATTTGGTTGTACATTTAAGTGGGTTGTAACAAATTCTTCCTTTAAGTAGGATGCTTAAAGTTACAAATGAAAAGATAGGCTCGGAGGGGTGTACTAGGGGTTTCGTGTACTAAAAGTGAGTACAACGCTAATGGTGTGGGAAAATTAGTTAACTTTACCAGCAAAGTAATATGACTTAAATGGTCAAGTAATTATGATACGGGTTTAAACAGAAGGGTGATCCAAATGCCTCTTATCATGTAGTAAATCCTACTACACGAATGTAGTCTCACTAGCGGTCTCGGGATGCATCACTAATGCAAGTTCTAGAATCTAAATGCTACCGGTACACTCATAAGTACTAATAATGAATGCTTTTCCTATCAAATCTAAAGGCGAACCTCACATAGTTGGGTGGAAAATTTTTCTGAATGGTACGGTTTTTTGCTAGTCATACGATCTCCTATCCATGAGACGCTTGCTAAGGCTAAAGTTTCACTCCTAAATGTTGTAAAAAATTTTAAATTTGGTGCTAAAATTACACTAGCAAGTATTTTTCTTAGCTTTATTACACACCTACCATCAAACAAACAAACTCAAGTGCAATAGTATCATATAAGGTATCATCATTTACCCTCCCCTTACACTTAGGATGAACATTGTCCCCAATGTTCAATTAAAGAATGTAAAAGTGAAATAGGTAAAAGAATGAAATCAAATACTCCTCTGATTCGTTCGGTGTGGATAGTGTGGCAACAAGGTTAGATCTTCCTCCAAGAAAATGAACGTTGAAAGCTTCCCTCCGGAAATATAAATCATCTTCTTGTCCAATATAGCCTATTAAACCTGAGAAAACAATCACAAAAACCCAAAGCATCAATCCGAATAAAGAAAACTCACAACTAGATGTAATTCCAGACTTAGGAATAAAAACAAAGTAATTAAAGATATAATGATTGTGGAATGAATGTTTGCAGATTTCTTGGAGTTTATAAAACTAAAGAATCAACAAAAACTTTAAGACTTTGGTATAAACAAAACTCACAAAATTTTTCAGAATCTTTGTACCTAACGCCGTCAGGTTATAACTCCTGACGCCGTCAGAATGTTCCTGCAAAAATCTCATGTTATGTTTCCGGAAAATTTCTGGAAAAACTTATGCCTTATTTCCTGGAAAATCCTACAAAACATCATTATGACTCGATGCAAGCATTTGACTCAAACAATTACTAATACACATGTTCATTTAATATTGTTGTGGTTCATGCTCAATTTCGTTCTAATAAACAAATTTGGATCTCCCTTACACTTATCTTTTGAAAAATACCTTTATATGCAATTAAGACGAAGTTAAAAACAAAATAAAGCATTTTCACAATTTACTTTGAAATATAAGCCACAAACAACAAAAATAAAACATGCATACGGAAACAAATAAAATCAAATAAACAAACAAACAAATAAATAAATAAATAAAGCTTGGGTTGCCTCCCAATAAGCGCTTGTTTTTGTTCGAGTCACGAGCCTGACTCTTCCCTTATTTAACGAAAATAAGGGAGGTTTTCCCTACACTTAGGATTAAGTGCAGGTGGAAGTAGCGATACACACCCTTAGGGTGGAAATATGCCACGTGAGGTGAAGGGGGTGAGTGAATGGCTTCTTTCATCCTAAAACTACCCAGATAATATTGGTTGATGGGTGGGTCGGTTCCTCTTTTGTTTCCTAGAAATATATCTAAGGATGGAAAGGTGTGTAAAGATTGAGGTTCCGGTTCATCAACACTAGGAAATTCCCTAGAACTAGGAGTAAGGTTATCACTACAAGTATTCAAACCTATATCCTCAAGTGGTGCCTGGTCCAAGGGTTCTACCTCCATCGGAATTCCTAAAGTTTCTTCTACTTCTTCCGGGTAAGTCACGGGCGGTGTGTGTGCCTCAAATGATGGTTGAGTATTTTGTGGGCTTATGTTATTGACCTCATCATTCCATGTGTCAAGATCACCTATATCCTCATCATGTGTTTTGGTAGAATCTATCCTAAGCATTCTCCTAACTATCTCACGTGCTTCTCTAGGCATCTCAACTTCTATGTCCGAATCATAAGGATCTTCGTCAATAATCTTATGTTCAATTTGCCTAAAGGATTCATCATGTGTTCCTTGAGGTTCAAAGTCATCGATCATAAAACCTAGGTCTTTTTTATCAATGTGATCATGCACGGCTAAATCCTCCTCAATTATTTTCTTAGGTAGTGATAAAAGCAAACCTAGTGCTTCATCCAACTTATGGTTTATTGCTATAGCTCTATCCACAATTCCTTGGCAAACTAGGTTGATTTTCCTATTGGCCTCACTAAAATGAGATCCTAAACATGGAGGTTGTTCATAAGAATCTATCCTAGATGAAGGCTCATATGATTCATAGGCGTCTTTAAATGAGGTATTTTGAACTCTTTAGTGTTCTAGCCACTCAACCTTATCTTGCAATCTTAGAAGTCTAAGTGTAAAGTCCATTTGAAGCAAATTACAAACAAAATCACAAAGAAAAGATAGACTACGAGAAAGCTACAAAATAAAAAGAAAAAAAAATCTCACTTGATAGGAATCTAATGAGTAGACCTAATCAAAATAAATTTCAACATAAACAATAACTATTCCCCAGCAACGGCGCCAAAAACTTGATACGTGGGAATCGCACCAGGTTTTACCTCTCGAGGGATCTCGAGAAGCTTACAATCCCCACCAGGCAGTGTACCTAATCGTTGTAGTATAGTATAGTGACAAGTACCGGGGGATTGATCGTTCAACTCAGGAATAGTGTCGTTAGGATTGAAAATTAATCTAACTAGGTCTAAAGGTGAAGGATGATTCTTTTTGTGTTTTTATATTTTATGAAAAGCAAGTAAAATTCTTGGGTATTGAAAGAGTGGGCGGAATTAGTTGCTAATCAACTAACCCAAAAGCTACTAATTTAAACTAATAAACAAGAAAAGTAAACTAAGGTTCTACAAGGGATGTGAAGCATGTCTACCCATGATATGTTACTCCTTCCTAGCTATCCAATTTTACCTATTGAATTGTCACACCTTGTTTTAATTGACGGGTTGTATTCCTTAATACTAGTCGTAGGGCCGTGTACAATATTCCCTAACTCTATAGGATCCTATTTCACTCCTATGTCGAGCCGTTAGAAGCTCCTAACATGTGATCATTATAATTCTCCTACGCATTAAATACAACAAAAAATCGTAGTACACCTCCGATCATGTTTCTTAAGACGTTCAAGCATGTTACTAATGGAAGTCTGCCAGATTTCTTAAGCCTAACATCGAATACAATCAACCAAACAAGAGACAATAGGAATCAATAATTATAAGCTATATCAACTAGACCTATCGAAGTGTCACACCCTAATTGATGAAGATAGACACAACATCAACAAGGAATCAATAAGATCTAATCAATTATATATAAGTTTCACACAATCATAAGTAGACACAAGGTAAATTAGCAAAACATCATCAAAGAAGAGCAAGCAACAATGATAATGGAAAACATAATTAAGATAGAATCAAAAAACCAATACATGATGTTTATGGAGTGATTGAAACCCTCTATGTTGCTGGAAAAACACCTACCTAAACCCAGAAATCAACCTTAGGGTTTAGGGCTTACAAAAAGTGAAGTTATGATGTTATATTTATAGGCTGATTTTCTGTCGGCCCGATCATGACGGCGTCACGACAAACTTTTCTTCACCAAATTGTAGATCTCTTCGTCCTCTTCGCGTGGGCTTTCGAATCACCTAAATCCGAGTTCGTATGCAAAAGTTATGACCAAAACAATATCAGCTACTCCACGCGCAAGTTGTAACAAGTTAACACGTGACGGCCTACGTGACGCCTTCAGGAAGTCTTCTGGGCCATCATTCTTTAATTTTACACGTGACGGCCTTGGGTGACGCCGTCATGTCCCTAGTACAAAACTTTCTGGACCGTCACGGACTTTATCCAGTTCCACCTCTTGTATTACTCTTGACGCCGTCATGTAGAATCTTGTGACGCCGTCAGGTACTATTCCCAGCAAGAAAAATTAAGACTTTGCCGTTTTCTTCACTTTTATGCTCCAAAAACGTCCAATATGTTTCCTTTTTCAGAATTCACTCCAAAAGTACCTAAAATGACAAAAGGAACGATTTAGGGCAATATTTGATCAAATAAATTCGAATCTGGGCTAAAATGACCCCCTAAAAACGGTTCATTTCTCGCCTCATCAGATAATCACAAAATATAAAAACACGATACGTAAACTTACGGTTAATAAGTTTTTAATCAAGAAAACTCGATTACTCAATGTATCGTCTACAACGTCACTTTAGGTATAAACAAATACGATACCGACACTAGTAAAGTGATCAAGGTTATTATTTTCTCAAACCCTCACATTTTTATGTGACAAAACATTTTTACAAAAGTATTTTTGTAATTAAAAAGAAATGTTTTATTAAAGAAAATAAATTTAAATTTCAGATATTCAAATAGCTATTTTTCCTACCCAAATCAGTTAAGTTTATCACCAGATAAATTTTCACCACGTCAGGACAAAATGGGAGCGAATGTCTTGACGGTACCATAAATACGGTCCCTTAGTGATAAAGGACTGTCTGCCTTTAAGGGACCATCCCCAGCTCCTCCTGGCAGCTATAAATAATGCACTGTTTCACACAGAAAAATAAGCCTCTTTGCACAAAAACTTTATGTTTCTTTCTTCTTTCTTCTGATCACTTTAACATGTCGGTATGTGTTTATAAGTGATTCTCCAATCCTCTGCATCAAAGTACAAGAGAAGAACACTCGAATTTGTCCAGAATCGAAGTGTTGTTTGAGTCCACACAAAAACGTAACAAGTGTTACGATTCTATTCTTCCTCCATCTCTATCATTTGTATATGTTGTAATATTGTAGATCCGACTTGTGTGTAAGTCGTGACTAGGACAAACTTGGACAAAGGTGTAAGTCCAAGAAGTATTGTATTTAGAATAGGATTTCTAATAGTTCGAGTGTTGTGTGAAGGCCAGGACTTAGTGGAGTTCTAGTGTGAAGATTTGGACTTAGTGAAGTCCGTGTGAAGACTTGAATCGTGTGTAGATTCAAATGAATGGGAGTGCTCGTTCGTGTGAAGACTTGGATCGTGTGTCGATCTAAGTGGGACATGAGTGCTTGTTCGTTTGGCCACGTGGGCTTCAGTGTAGATTGGTTCTAGCTAGGATTAGGACTCGACATTCCAGTTAGTGTCGTTAAACTTGGTGTAAGCTAGTGTACAGATTGCTCTGCCCGAAGGAGTGTGTTGACATAGTGATTGAAAACTTACGAGTGTAGTACTCAGGGAGTGGAGTAGGACGAAGAGTGAGCTTAGTGCCGAACCACTGTAAATCTCGGCGTCTCCTTTGGTTGTGTTCTTTCCTTTACTCTGTTCTTTACACGCTTTATACTTTCACATCTAGTTAATTAGATATCACATAACTAGCAAATCTAGTAACTTTGCAATAGAAATATAAACGGACCTAACCGAGGCAAAAGCGATTTTAATAAGTAATTATAAACGGTGAAACTATTCAACCCCCCCCCCCCTTCTAGTTTCTACATTTGGTATCAGAGCTACGTCAC
Organism: Artemisia argyi; assembly: GCA_030686995.1. Taxonomy (NCBI): domain Eukaryota; kingdom Viridiplantae; phylum Streptophyta; class Magnoliopsida; order Asterales; family Asteraceae; genus Artemisia; species Artemisia argyi. The sequence goes on along the minus strand of CM060705.1, from coordinate 112,447,602 downwards.
TCAAGATATTTAAAGTATATTGTACTTTAAAGCTTGAATCGATTTATGGATTCTGAAAAATATCTAGAAGGGCGTTCTTTTAATGAACCACTATTTTTTGAAAATAATAACTTTATTGAATGGAAAAATAGGTTTGAAAGTTATGTGAAATCAATAGATCATGATCTTTGGGATGTCATTTCAATTGGTGATTTCAACCAATGGAAACGAATTTTGAAAGTCAAAATGAATTTTTCAAAAGAAAGTTTTGTAAAAATATAGATGCAAAGATAATGATTTATCAAACCTTGCTGAGAGTTGAATACGAAAGAATATTCTTTTGTCAAACGGCAAATGACATATGGAAAAATCTATTAAACTTTCATCAAAGGATTTGTCAAGCCAAAGATGATGAAAATAATCTTGAACTACTCTTCACTAGTGAAGAAAAGTTAGTAGATAGACTTTTAGTTAAGTTAGATACATGTACTACTAGTTCAAATGTTTTTTATGTAGGTAATGACATCGACAAAGACCTTACAAATAACCTTGGAAATGATCTCATCAATGAGTCTTGGAGTGATGCGGATAAAGATGATAATGTGCATATTGAATGTGAAATATGTCACAAAATTGAAACTTCAAGTGAGGTACACTCTAAAATTGAACATTCTTGTTATGACCCATTTATTCTAGAGTTTTCAAGATTAGAAATTGAACTTAATGATCTATGCAACATAAGTAGAAAATCTTTTTCGGAAAATAAATCTTTGAGGTCATACGAAAGTAATTTTGAAAAAGAAATTGTCTTAGAAGATAAATGATGAGGTGAAAAGTGTACCGCTTTTAAGAGGTCATTTAAGCCTGAATTCGAGATCATTTGATCAAATATTGCCTTAAATCGTTCCTTTTGTCATTTTAGGTACTTTTGGAGAGAAATCTGGAAAAGCAAGCATTTTGGACGTTTTTGGAGCATAAAAGTGAAGAAAATGGCAAAGTCTCAAATTTCCTTGCTGGGAACAGTACCTGACGGCGTCAAGCCTTTGTACATGACGGCGTCAAGAGTTACAAAAGAGGTGGAAGTGGAAAATACACGTGACGATCCAAAGAGTTTTCAAGCCTATGGCATGACGGCGTCACCAAGGCCGTCAGGGTCCAAACATTAGTGACGACCCAGAGTATTTCTACACATGACGACGTCACAAATAGATCTAGGCAATACAATTTTATGAAGGCGGCGAGTTGACGGCGTCATGGGTTAACACATGACGCTGTCACGATGTAATATCTATATATAGTTTTCCAAATTTCATTCATTAGTGTGCAACATTGAGGGAATAAACCCTAGTCCGAATTTTATCAGTTTTTCAAGGGTTCCAACCCCTTGATTCTTCCATGTTCAATTGAAGATAAGTATTCATTCAAATCATTCAATATGTCTATGTGTTGTGTGATTATATCTTACGCTTGTCTTCAATTTAACATGCTAGGCTAGATTTTCATTGTGTTTGCTTAGATGTAGTGAAACCTAGACGTTAATTATAGGTTGATTGTTTGTTTATAATTGTTACGGATGATTGTATTCGATGTTAGGCTTAAGAAAACTAGCAGACTTCCATTGGTAACTTGCTTGAACGTCTTAAGAAAGATGATCGGAGGTGTACTACGATTTTTGGTTGTATTTAATGCGTAAGAGAATTCTAATGATCCCATGTTAGGAGCTTCTAACGGCTCGTCATAGGAGTGAAGTAGGATCTTATAGAATCAGGGAATATTGTACACGGCCCTATGACTAGTATTAAGGAATATGACCCATCATCCATGCAATTGTAACAAGCTAATCAACCTGTAAAGATATCTAGGGAGTAATGAAGTCTAAGTAAACACAACTTTCCTCATTATTGTTTCCACCACATTAGTTTAATAACTTTATTTTCATTTCTGTTATTTTACTTTTATTGCATCAGTAGTTAATTGGGTTAGTTGGTTAGCAACTAATTCCGCCCACTCCTTCAAAACCCGAGATTTTACTTACTTTCCATAAAATATAAAAATACAAAAAGAATCATCCCTCACCTCTAGACCTAGTTTATTAGGCTTTCTAATCCTAGAGACACTATTCCTGAGTTGAACGATCAATCCCCCGGTACTTGTCACTATACTATACTACAATGATCAGGTACACTTCTTGGAGTAGGTTGTAAGCTTCTCAAGATCCCTTGAGAGGTAAAACCTATTGTGAGGGCGCAATTCCTGCGTACATCAAGTTTTTGGCACCGCAGCCCGGGGAAGAGTTATTGTCTAGGTTAGGATTTCTTTTTATTAGGTCTACTTGCTAGATTCCTTTCTAGTATGGTTTTATTTTTATTTTTAAGTTTTCTTTAGTCTATCTTTTTCTTCGTGCCTTTGTTAGTAAATTAAATTCATTGACTATTCCGTTGACCATTATGGAAAACGCGAATCCACCCCTTTCCCCTAGTGAAGCAACTTTGTTGCATGAACAGATTGAGAATGAGATTAGGGAACTTAGGGAGCTTAATAGGTTAATTAATATTGAGCTCAATCACGCATTTAGTGACCTAGCAACCACCTTGTATTCTAATAAGGACCTAGGATCTAATGATTTTGAGGATGTTGTTGAGGAACTTGAGGAAGGAGAGATAGATCCGAAGCCGGATGACTATTTCAATCTATATCCCACTAGAGGAGACTGCGTACTATAATAATCTTATTGATAATCCTCAACCTCCTTTTACTAGAATTGACCCTAAGATAAAGAGAGGCGATCCTAAGAATGCTAAGATACCATGTATGATTGGGTATAAGCACGTTGACAACGCTTACATTGATTTTGAATTCCCAATCAACATTATGTCCTTAAGTGTCTATAATGATATAGTGAAAACAAGACTTGGACCTAGAAAAGATCCCAAATACCCCGGTGGAGTTTGTAACTTTGTCGGGAGAATTAAAGGTCTACATGTCTTTGTTGGGAACTTTACTTATATCGTTGACTTTATGGTTGTTGAAGACCTAGCTAGTGTAATTGATTGTCGTCTATCCCATGTTGTGTTTGGTAAGCCATTGTTGAAGAATCCAAGTTAGAATATGATGAGATAGAAGGGACTATCCGATTTGCTAGTGAAACTGATAGGATCACATATAGGATGCCTAATAGAATGAAAGAATTTCATTTTGTGCCTCGATTTGATATGGATAACATTGGTGCCTTTGAGGACATCAATGAAGATGATAAGAAGAAGGGCATGAACTATGTATGGGAGAAGAAGAGCCTTTTCTATAAGGATTGCTTGACTCTAGGACCAAAATATAAAGTTGATAGAGAATTTGCTAATAGGATTATTGGAGCAATTGAGAAAAAGGTGGTTGGTCTCTATAAAGAACATTTACAATCAGGTTCGGAATACAAAACTAAGATTGGAGATGACCTAGAGAATGAGACCAATGGCGAGGTCACGTAATTACCCATGACCTTGAGTCTAGCTACAAGACTCGTTAATAAAGAAAAGCGCTTCTTTGGAGGCAACCCACATTTTGTGTGTTTTTATTTGTTTGATTGCTTCCGTATGCATGTTTTATTTTTATTGTTGGTAGATCATGTGTCAAAATTAAATTGTGAAAATGCTTTATTTTGTTGTTTAACTTCGTCTTAACTTCATATAAAGGTATTTTGCAAAAGCTAAGTATAAGGGGGAACCCCAAATTTGTTTAAGAACGAAAATGATCTTGATTCGCCACAATATTAAATGAACATGTGTATTAGTATTTGTTAGAGTCAAATGCTTGTATCGAGTCATAATGATGTTTTACAGGATTTTCGAGGAAGTAGGACATAAGTTTTTCCAGAAATTTTCCGGAAACTTAACATAAAGATTTCTGCAGGTCACTTCTGACGGCGTCAGGGTTTAATACCTGACGGCGTCACGTGTAAAATTCTGAAAATTTTGCGAGTATCTTTTTCTAACGGAGCCTTAAAGTTTTTGTTAATTCTTTAGTTTTATAAACTCCAGGAAATCTGCAAACATTCATTGCACAATCATTATATCTTAGATTGTTTTCTAGGATTTGTTCGTATATATAGATTGCCGCCGATTTTACGCGAGGTTGCCTTGATTGTTTTCTTGGGTTTAACAGGTTATATATGACAAGAAGATGATTTATATTTCTGGAAGGGAAGCTTTGAACGTTCATTTTCTTGGAGGAAGATCTAACCTTGTTGCCACACTATCCACACCGAACGAATCAGGGGAGTATTTGTTTTCATTCTTTTACCTGTTTTACTTTTACATCCTTTAATTGAACATTGTGGATAATGTTCATCCTAAGTGTAAAGGGAAGGTAAATGATGATACCTTATAGGATACAATTGCAGTTGAGTTTGTTTGTTTGATGGTAGGTGTGTAATAAAGAAATACTTGTTAGTGTAATTTTAGTGCCAAATTTAAATTTTTTTACAACATTTAGGAGTGAAACTTTAGCCTTAACAAGCGTCTCATGTATAGGAGTTGTATGACTAGCACAAAACCGTACCATTCAGGAAAATTTTCCACCCAAATATGTGAGGTTCGCCTTTAGATTTGATAGGAAAAGCATTCATTATTAGTGCTTATGAGTGTACCGGTAGCATTTAGATTCTAGAACTTGCGTTAGTGATGCATCCCGAGACCGCTAGTGAGACTACATTCGTGTGGTAGGATTTACTACATGATAAGAGGCATTAGGATCACCCTTGTGTTAAACCCGTATCATAATTACTTGACCATTTAAGTCATATTACTTGACTAGTAAAGTCAATTAATTTTCTCACACCTTAGCGTTGTACTCATTTTTAGTACACGAGACCCCTAGTACTCCCCTCCGAGTCTATCTTTTCGTTTCTAACTTTAAGCATTTTACTTAAAGGAAGAATTTGTTACAACCCACCCAAATGTGCAACCAAATCGCCTTAGCCTTCTGTGTATGCACTCATCTTTAGTGCATTATTGTTACATGTTTAAACCCTTAGTTAATTATCTAATTGATTACATGGTTGCTAAGTCGAGTCATATCTTGTACATATTGTTTTGGGACGATTGAGGCTCATGGGTAAAGTACTTATGTTATGGAGTAATGGGGAAAAACATCATATATATTACCCACATATGCGCGTTAATCTTAAAAAGTACTCCAAGTGTTTTGATTATCTTGATTCGAGTGATTAGAGTAATTTATTGTACAATATGTAAAAAGTCAAGTGTAAGGGGAATGTACATTCCCTATGATGTATTATTTTGGATGGTAGGGTAAGAGTGTATGCAAAAAAAAAAAAAAAAAAAAAAAAAAAAAAAAAAAAAAAAAAGTCGAAAAATCAAGAAAAAGAAAAAAATATAGAAAAAAGAAAAAAACATATGGACTGCCATCCCATTTTATTCTATGTTTGTTTTATGTTTTTGTTATTTATAATTGATTAGCTTAAGTCGAGTCGAGTCTTGGCTTAGCAACGCCATATTGTACATGTAATTAACCAAGATGATTAACTCGCCACCAATAAATATTGCCTTTATCCAACCAAACCGTGTTTTCCATACCCCTACACCTAACGTTATAACCCTTTAAAAGACCTCTTTGATAGTTTATCCTAGGTGCTTATGCCAAGTGGTGGAGGTTTGATCTTTTCCCAAGCCTATGGTAATCTATTTGCTATGACAGGTAGTGAGAGATGTTTTCCATTTCCATATTTTGATATATACTTTATTACACCCGTGAGATGTGAGTATCTAAATACTAGGTGCTAGTGTATGACCTCCGTGCTTGTCTTTGGTTTTTAGTGGAATGATTATTTGTTGTAATTACTTTTGTATTAGTGTTAAATGACCCCTAACTTGTATTTTGATTAGAATAAAAGCGCATTTGCTTGAGGACAAGCAAATCTCAAGTGTAAGGGTATTTGATGAGGCGAAAAGTGTACCGCTTTTAAGGGGTCATTTAAGCCTGAATTCGAGATTATTTGATCAAATATTGCCCTAAATCGTTCATTTTGTCATTTTAGGTACTTTTGGAGAGAAATCTGGAAAAGGAAGTGTTAGGTCACCATTTTTTAAACTGTGGTGTTTCATAGAGACCATCAAAGTAGAACTGTGGCTTTGTCAAATTGATCTTCTGTTGGTAACTTTCCACTCCAAGCTGAAGATCTTCCACTCTTTCTTGAACAATCAGTCGTCGGATGTAAAGAAGTAGCGATGCCATGAAGTTGTACTGAACGTCTCTATCGAATCCGCGCATTCTACTTTGAACCTTTTCAAGATACATATCTTCAATGTCATTGAGATTAAGGTTGGGAAAGTCGGCTTCGGAGAACTTGTACTTCTTTTCATCTTGTCGTTTAACAACAATTTCACGCATGAAAATGTAGTTAAACCGTTTTGACTGCTGAATCTCCAAGATAGCGATGATCTTAGATTGCTGCTTCACATTATCCAATGATGTTTCTCCTAATCTGCTGGTATAACCGAGTCGACGACGATCTGGCCAATGTTGAATTCCATGTAGAGCATCTCTGTCGTAAGCTACGATGGAGTTGCTGAAAATACGAGTGGTTTCTTCAATGGCTGGAATTTCGTATCTAGCGGCTGGTACTGAGATTGTGAGTGAGGAAGCATATTTCTTCTTGGATATCTCCTGAGTGAGCTGGATGTTGTGAAGATCTTTGTTGAAAAAGAAGCTGTAAGGTATCTTTGGTTTGTCTGGAAATCCTTTCAACGGTAATGGTTTGGTCCAGTCGGTGAAGTAAGGTTTTTCATGATTCTTGGAACTTAGATCAATATTCACTTCAGGATTTAACCAGTCAAAGTCGGCAGACATTGCACTAGCTATATTCTGCATGTGATATTCGTATTTGACTTTGTTTCCAGATCTTTTCTTGAGAAATTCTTGTGCATCCCTATTGATTCTCCTAAGTTCCGCCTTTGTGAGTTTGTTGATGTGAAGATCCTTCATAATGGCCTGGGTGAACTGAAGAGTGTTACCAGGAAGAGGTTCTTCTTCTTCCAGAGGAGGTTGAGCTTGGACCATTTCTGTCAGCCAATCATTCTGAGGATTGTCATCATTGTCGAGCCATGAATGACGTGTTTTCTTCTTGGATTTCTTAGACTTGGATGTAGCATCTTTGTCTTTGGCTTTGGACGGTGATGATGGACCAGCATGAGAATCATGAGTAGGTGGAGCACGGTAATCGGTGTCAAGTTGATCTTGGAAGTCATCAGTTTGTTCCATGAACATTTCTTCATCTTCGGTTTGACCTTCACCAGTAGCTGAGGGTTGTTGTTGAGTTCCAGGAGGAGTGGAGTCCTTCTGTGGTTGTAGAGAGGATGAGGGACCTGTTCCAGACTTAGGTTTCTTGCCTTTGGAGTTTGGGTCAGGATCGTCATCTTTTCTTGTCCTCTTTCGGGATCCAGCAGCATCTTTGCATGACTCTTTTGACATATAAGCTACCATAGCATCATACAGGCCTTTTTCTTCAGCTGTCTGTGTGGTTTTGGTGGCAAGGTTGTCGAAGATTTTGACAAGCATGTCATTGAGAGACAATTCTTGGACGGTTGGACCCACAGTAGAAGATTTTGCGGTGTGAAGCGTGAAGGGTGTAGTAGACAACATTTTCTTCGTAACACTTCTAATTCTGTGATCCAAGTTGTCATTGATTGGTTTGAGAAGGTTTGCAACTTCAGGAGTGATCATCTCGACCAGATTATCAGTGAGAAAATCATATGTTGCAGTTCTGATAAAACCTTCGTAATCAAATTTCAAGAACTTGTCAATCAGCTGCGTAGAATCCTGGAATTCCTCAACTTGTTTAGTAAGTTTGGTAACCATGTCGGTGAGTTTGTTCACTTGCTCCTGAAGATCAACTTGTTGTTTTGGTTCATTGATCGAATGCTGTTTAGATGCGGTTTCAGATGGTGTGGGTGATGAGTGCTCTGGTGATGATTCGGACGAAGACTCGTTGTGAGAGTCTGAAGAAGAAGCAGGAGGAGTTGGATCCTTTGGCGAAGAGTCTTGAGGAGGTGGAGGTTGTGCTGAGGAAGTCTGCTGAGAAGATGACTTAAGAAACATGTTGGTGTCGAACGCGTTCTTCTCTTCGTTTTCCTTTCGACGACGTTCCTCTGCTTCCTCTGCTTCTCGTGCAAGAAACTCTGGAGTAATAAGATATTCATGTTCCTGATCCGTAGCTAAGTTCTCTTGACCGCCAACATTCTCCTCTAAAGTAGCAGTCTCAGTCATGTGGACATCTTCAGTCTTGTCTGTATCCTTAACGTTGTCATCAGGTTGTGGAGCTGATTCTGACGTTGTTGGAGGAACCATACTGCTTGTAGCCCCTACATGTTCTGACTGATCGATAGGTGGTGGTGTTGGAGGGTGTGATAGAAGTCGGCTTTCAAGACTTGCTTTCCTCTGTTCTTTCCTAAGCTGCTTTTCTTCAGCTCTAGCGTCGACAACTATACTCTTCAGTTTGCGTTTATCGACTAATGGTTCAACGATTGGTTCATCTTCATCATCATTTGGCTCATTGATAGTGACTCCTTTTCTTTTCCTTGTCTCTTCTTCATAAGTTACAAGACTTTGTTGAACGGCAATCTCTGTTGCAGGAAATCCTTCATCAGGTGCTCTGTATCTCAGTTCATAGTCTGGTTCTTCTTCGTCAGATTCTGTATCGAACTCAGACTCGGTGTCAGAAGGTGGAGGAGTAGGTTCATCCCGAATAAAGTACTCAGGAGTTGCCTTCTTCTTTGGTTTGGTAGCAGGTTTAGGTTTGGATGTAGGTTTAGGTGTGGTAGTAGTCTTGGGTTTTGCCATTGTAGCAGACTTAGATCTTGTATTCGGTGATCCAGTGGTGCTCGTGGTACTCCCAGACTTTACACTTCCTTTGCTACGAGTCTTTATAGTTGCTTCTTCCAGTTCCCCTTTGTAAGCCAGATCATACAACTTGAAGTTTGCCCTATTCTTAATGTTGTCATTCAGAAGGTATTCGGGAATCCTCATACCTTTGATCTTGGTAGAGGAAGTGGTCGATTTGATGAATAAGGTGGTGAAGTCGTCCTCGAAGAGGTGCTTCGGCTCATTAGGATCAGCCATCCTCTTAATGAATTCTGGAGAACTTTTGCAGAGATGTTCAATGATAAGCTTGGTGAATCTGGTGAATGGTATCATAGTCTTCACACGGTCGGTCTGAATACTGTAGATGCTATCATTCATGATAGGAACTGCAAAGTCAATTGGTGTCAGAGTCACCATTCCCCAGAACGTTTGCAGGTGTTCGAGCCTTGGATGTTCATGACCACTTTTCCTTCCAGATATAGATCTAACAACCAACAAACAGAATGTTCTCCAAGGCTGAGGGATATACTTGACATTGAATTTGGAAAGCTTGATTAGAGGTTCATCATCATCAACCTCATATCCTAATTCAATGAAGAAGTCAAGAAGTTCCAAGTCAGGTAGTATCGGAGCAAATTCGTTGTCAGATTGTGGCATGAGAAGGGCTGTTCGAAGAACGTCATGATCTACAGAGTAATCTTGGCCATCTAAGGTAACAGTGAAAGACTCATTATCCAAGTTGGTCTGAGCAGTAAGCCAGAACTGATGAAGATAGAACAGTGGAACTGAAGTAGAGCAGGTGAGAAGTGGTTTGCATGGATGTGCCAGTAGGATATCTTTCACAATCTTGCATGATTTCTCTGTGATATTCAACTTGTTGAAATCAACTCGGGGGTTGTTGTTGCCAAGCGTGACATGGTAGTTCTCGGGAGTGATGTCATCCAAGGTGAGTAATGGAAGAGGTTGTTCTGCGACGTTCTCAGTGTGATCAGCCATGTTTATCTGAAAAGTATCACCATAAACCAAACATCCAAATTTGTTATGAGTTAGCACAGTTTAGAGTTTGGATACAGATATCTACTTGAGACAATTTAAGCACAAATGCGTCATTTAAGAATGAGTCAAATAATGCAAATGGCAAATAAGTACAACATGACAAGCACAATTCACATTACATCACATTACACAACACTAATGAATCATACCAAGGTATAATACCAAACAAGATTTCGAAAAAAAATGCATCATGGACCTTTTATCGAGATTTTTTTTTTTTTTTTTTTTTTTTTTCGAAAAAATTGATATTATCGAGAAAAAACAATTCTGTTAACAACTTATCGAGAAACTGGTGTTATCGAGAAAGTTTAATTAATTGAATGATTTCGATAAATGACACATTATCGAGAAAGTGTCATCTCGTGAAACATTATCGAGAAAACATTAATATTTATCGAAAAATCATTATCGAGAAATTTTATCGAGAAAAATTAATATTTATCGAAAAACATTATCGAGAAATTGAAGATTTCGATAAATGAAAATTTATCGAGAACTTGAGTTTCTCGATAATAATTTTCCGAAAGATTTCGATATTACACAGATTTTTCGAAAACATTCTTATACAAGAATATAATCGAATTATCATGAGATTACACGTCCATATCTTTCACAAATAATGTTTCCACAGATATTGGCCTGTCACAGATATTCTTATACAAGAGACACGTATAGCACGATGTTTTTCACGAACGAGGCAAGTAAGTACATCGAGAAACATGTAGGAATAGTGAGAAACATCCAAGCTAGATTGATAAGGCACATAAGAGACCAAATAAGCAAATCCCACCACTAACATCAACCAAATAATCACAGAAGCTAAAATATCCACTTCGACCCATTCTTTTTGAAATCGAGAACCAAGCAAACATGATAGAATGAGATAAAAAACTGATGATAAAGTATTAGAAACAAGTAAAGTGACTAAACCCCATCAAGAATTAACCATCACAACAGGTTACTCGCATTTACGAAATCCTAACCCTAGTTCTCGACATCACGAATACAAGAGATCTAACCATTGAAAAATCAATTTACCAAGATCCTATGTTTGAAATACCCTAGTGAATCCATAGGAACTTACAATTAAAAGATCAAAGTCGTGGTTTGCTCGATTGATTATGAACCGTGGGTTTTAGAAGAGGGTTTTGGTGGTTTTGAAATTTGTAGGGTTTAAGTGGTACGGTTTGTATGTTTAAGTAATTTTAAAACTTTGATTTTTGTCACTTTTAGTCCTTGGACTTTAATAACAAACAAACTAGTGTTCAAAAGTTTTAGAATCTTAAAAAATTTGACAACAAGGGTCCCTTAACTATGAAGTACTTTAACTAGAACCCTAAAGTAACTAGCAAGTATATTGACATTTGAGATGTGACTTCGTTAAGTTAACTTATGAAGACTTAAGCCAAATGAGACAGAGTGTAGTGAAATAAAACCACCCGCACACACTGCGAACCGTAACACACGAGAAATATGCAAGTATACCAATTGATTGGTAAAAGATTTAAGCGTTACTCCCCCTCAACACTTGTAAAGTAAGAACAAGGTGTTGAATGGAAGCGATATACTTGCATTAGTTTGTTTTTTTTTTTTTTTTTTTTTTTTTTTTTGTTTTTTTTTTTTTTTTTTTTTTTTTTAATAAAAAATAAAAAATGTTAAAAATATTTTTGGGTTTTGATTAGTTTTTAGTAAAGAATGAAAGACAAATATAATACAAAGATAGTTGTGATGTTTGACGATCAGTGGTATTTTAAAAACTTTTCCAGATCCTCTGGTGTCAAACATCTCATACCAATCTGGTGAACTAGACTAGCAAACCTTGATGGTGCCAAGGATTTGGTAAGTAAGTCCGCCAATTGATATTCAGTTCCAACGAAATAAAGTTCAACTGTACCCCTTTCCACATGCTCTTTGATGAAATGATAACGGAGATCAATGTGTTTGGATTTGCAATGATGCACAGTGTTGCAGGAGATAGCAATCGCACTCTTTGAATCACAGTAGATAGGAATCTTGTTGAATAGGTAGCCATAGTCTTTAAGTTGTGATCTCATCCAGATGACTTGAGCACAACAAGCCGACATGGCTACGTATTCAGATTCTGTAGATGATAAAGACGTGCAGTCCTGCTTCTTAGATTGCCATGACACAAGTTTGTCTCCTAGAAACTGTAATCCACCAGATGTACTTTTGCATGTGTCTAAACATCCTGCATGATCAGCGTCTGAAAAAGCAATTAGTTCAAAACCAGAATCCTTCGGATACCAGATTCCCAAGTTAATGGTTCCCTTTACGTATCGAAGGATTCTTTTGACCTCATTGAGGTGTTTTTCAGTTGGTCATGACTGATAACGTGAGCACATGAAGACAACAAAAACTATATCAGGTCTACTAGCTGTGAGATACATGAGGGACCCAATCATACTTCGGTATTTGGTAGGGTCAACGGGAGTCCCATGTAAATCAGCATCTAGTTTTGTGGTATAGCCCATTGGTGTATTATAGGTATCACAAGACATCATTCCATGTTTCTTCAAAATTTCAAGAGCATATTTGGACTGATTTACAAAAATTCCACGGGGTGATTGGTGAACTTGTAGTCCTAGAAAGAACGAAAGTTCACCCATCATGGACATTTCAAAATTATCTTTCATTAATTTTGCAAAATCATTAGAGTAACTTCTTTTTGTTGAGGCAAAAATGATGTCATCGACATATATTTGAACAACAAGTAAGTCCTCCCCGAGGGTTTTTGTAAATAGTGTTGGATCCACCGATCCTTTAGAAAATTTATTGGCCAATAAGAAAGTAGACAGTTTGTCATACCACGCCCGTGGGGCTTGCTTGAGTCCGTAGAGTGCCTTTTTGAGTCGGTAAACGTGATTAGGACGCTCAGGATCAACGAAGCCTTCTGGTTGGCTGACATACACTTCTTCACGGAGGTCTCCATTGAGAAATGCAGTTTTGACATCCATTTGGTAGACTACCATGTTCCTGTGTGCAGCATAAGCCAAAAAGATCCGAACAGCCTCATGTCGAGCCACTGGAGCAAAGGATTCAGCAAAATCTAGACCTTCCAGTTGAGAGTATCCTTTCGCTACCAGACGTGATTTGTTTCGTATGACAGTGCCTTCAGCATCAAGCTTATTCTTCCATATCCATTTTAACCCAATGACAAAGACTCCGTCAGGTCTTTCAACTAATTCCCAGACTTCTAATCTTATGAATTGCTGAAATTCCTCTTGCATAGATTCAATCCAGTTGTCATAAGTCATTGCATCTTTAATGTTCTTGGGTTCTTCATGACAAACTGTGAGTGCGTATATACAAGTTTCTCCATCTGTGTGAAGTCGTTGTCTTGTCATAACAGGTGCATCTGGATGGCCAATAATATGAACTAGTGGATGGTCACGAGTCCATTTATGTGTTGAAGGGTGTAGTTGATAAGTATCTCGCATGTTAGCAGGATCCAAATTGCGTGTTGACGACTCAGCTATATCAGGAACTGTAGGAGCTGGTGCAAACGGATTAAAGAACGCATCGGGATCATGCTCTGCGGGTTGTGGAACTGATTGTGATGATGGATCTTCAGCTGGATGGGGGGAAGTAGAACCAGCTTGTTCTGCTGTAGATGGTGATACAATTGGAGGACCGTCGTTCTCAACACTTGAAGTAGTTTGTTGAGGTGAGTCTGGTACTTGAATGTAATCATGTTGAGCAGCGGAAATTGGTGAGACCTCAGTAGGACGGTATTCAATTGTGTCATCAAATAGTGGAGCAAACAAGGTTTCTAATTCTTTGCGGTTAAGTGGTAATGGTTCAGCTGAAGATGCCGGAGAGTTAAGACGGTTGAATTCGGGTCCTAAGCTTTGTTGCTCAGAAGCCATTTGAGTGAGTTCATCAAAATTAGCGTGTATTGTTTCTTGAATTTCTCTTGTTCGACGATTCCATATCCGAAAACCTTTGGAATTCTCACAATATCCGACGAACACACCGATGTCTGCCTTAGCTTTGAGTTTACCTAAATCATCACGATCATTTTTCGGATAGCAGAGTGCTCCAAAAACATGAAAGTAATCGATGTTCGGTTTACGTTTGTGAACAATTTGATATGGTGTTTTGCGATGGCGTTTTGTGATCATGCAACGGTTTTGAGTATAACATGCGGTTGAAACAGCTTCTGCCCATAAGTAATCTGGTAATTGAGCATTAATCAACATTGTTCTAGCAGCTTCCACTAACGTTCTGTTGCGTCTTTCAACCACACCATTCTGTTCTGGGCTTCTAGGAATAGATGTCTGATGTTCAATTCCCACTTTCTCATAATAAGACCGTAGTGTCTGATTCTTAAATTCAGTTCCATTGTCAGTTCTGACGATTCGTACTGTGTTGCGAAGCTGAACTTGAATTTTGGTGAGAAAGGTGATGATCATTGAAGGAGCCTGATCTTTACTTCGTAGGAAATAAACCCAAGTCCATCTGGAGAAGTCATCCACAATTACTAGTATGTAGCGTTTACCGTTGATACTTTGAACACGCATCGGTCCACATAAATCCATATGAAGTAGTTGTAAAACATGATTCGTACTTTGCTCAGGTTTAGACGGAAAATGAGCACGAGTACTTTTTCCTTGTTCACAGGCTGGACATAAGTGATCTTTGGTAAAGCGGAATCTTGGAAAACCATCGACAAGTTTATAACGAGCAAGGTCAGTCATAGTTCTGAAATTCAAGTGTGAGAGACATTTGTGCCATAACCAAGATTTAGTCGATTCAGCTTTGGAGAGAAGACATATCGGAGATGTTGCAATAATATCTGACATTGAGATTGTATAAAGATTGGAGCCGCGTGAGCCAGACATTAGATCGTTTCCTTGTAAGTCACGAACAAAGCAGGTTTTCTCACGAAATGCAACTTCTAGATCCCATCACAGAATTGACCAACAGAGAAAAGGTTGTGTCCAAGGCCTTCCACATAATAAACACGGCTTATTTCAATGTTCCCACTGATATAGTCACCATAACCCATGATAAGAGCGTAATGATCATTCCCGAATCTGACAGTTCCAATAAACTTTGAGACAAAGTTGTGTAGCAGTTTGAGATTGCCTGTCATATGTCGGGTGCATCCGCTATCAACAATCCAGAGAACGATCTGTACCACCTGCATCACCAGAAGAAGACACGGGTGGAACAGAAGTAAGGGTGGAACCCAAAGACAATGCGGGTTCCTGTTGGTTAGTAACACATGTAGTTAACAATTTAGGAATCCATTTAAAATCTGGTTTGTGTTGTAACCAACGTTGCCAATTCCAACTAGTATTTGCTTTCTTAATGTTAAATGCACTAGTGGTTGGCTGTGCCCTAGATTTGTTCTCGGCACTTATGGGGGTAACTTCAACATCATTAGAGACCGTAGAAGACGGCTTTCCTAAGTTAGACTTAGAGGCAATAGTGGGCCTAGAAGGAATGCGTGTCCTACGTTTCTTATGACGATTGAGAAGAGAATTAGCTATACATTTAGTATGATCACCAGATGATACGCTTTTACGACAAAACACACAAGATGCATTAATATTCAAAACATTTAAAGGTTCATCATTCGTTACATTTAGATTTTGATTACAATTTGCCAGATTAGAATCTAAATCTGATGCAACATGAGTTGTATTCAAATTCCTAAGTTGGTCTTCTACTTCCTGAGCTTCTAGGTGTCCTCTCTTACGTTGCAAGATCCTATTCTTCTTTTTACTTTTTCGCTTGGGTCTGCTAACGCTAGTAGTGGAGACTAGTCCTGTAGAAGTGGAATTGTCAACATTAGTGTTTTGAATGACCTTTCCTTTATCAGTTTTGTCTAATTTATACATTCCTGGTGCTATCACCGTGGTGTCAACCATCTTTCCTTTTTCAAGTATCTTAAGTTTCTTTTTCAACTCGATGATGATGTGATTTTTATCCTGAATATTAGACTCAAGTATACCATTGCAATATTTGATGTCTATGTGGTTTTGTAGAAAGTCGTCATTATCAATTTTTAACTGCGCAATTTCTTTCTCGTATTTGAGACACAAACCTTTTAAAGACTCATTGTTTTTGCAAAGTTGACAAGAGTTTGAAACATTGTGACTTTGAAACTTCAATTCCCTTTCAAGACTTTTAGCTTGACACCATTCAAGCCTTTGATTGAGTAGAAAAATTTCATTTGAAAACTGTTTTGTCACATCATCATTCTTTTTCCTCAACATATCATTTTCCTGTTTGAGTGTCTCAATTTCCTCATTCAACAAATTATTATCAACACAAAGATCATCCATAAGCATAGAAGTACCAGATTTATAGAGATCATTCATGATAACAGATAAAATATCAGCACAGAGAACTTGTTCCAAGAGTCGATCAGCATCATTTTTGAAAACTTTAGTTTGTAGCTTTTGGACCAAAATCTCATTTTCAATCGTATCAAAAACATTTATCATATTTTTGACCTCCTTTTGAAGTTCCTGATCCCAACGTGTAGCACATAGACGGAGGTGTTGAACAATTGGTTTCATTTGTTTTTGAAAAATATCTCTCTTTTCTCGCTCGTAAGCGGATTGAAAAGTTTCAATTTTTATTTCTGAATTGCGTTCAATTGTTTCCTCCAAAATATCGATGTCTTCCATAAAGGTTTTGAAATAATTTAAGACACGACATTTTGGTAAACGTGTAAGTTCACCGGATGATGGTAAAGGACCATTTATTTGTGCTACAGGTGGGACAGGAGCCTCATTGTGAGAGGAAACATATGACTCTTCGATAAACCATGATTTCTCAGGTAATTCCTTTTGAGTGACAAAAGATTTTGAAAGTGGAGGAGCTTTTGAATAGTCATATGGTGTCCAATATTGAACTTGACTCATTTTAGATCGACTCTCGTCTTCAAGTTCTTCTTCCTCCTCAGTATCAAAAACAACAGCACGCACTATCGTATTATCAAAAAAATAATCCATACTGTAAATTTTTGGAATTTCTTTGAATGCCGTGTGAAGAAACATAGAATTGTAATCACCAAGTGCATATCCTGTATTTGGTTTCGGTTTTAAAGTGAATTTCTGAATTGTTGTGACAGAGTTCCCGTGTTTGTAAACAATGTGACGAAATTCTTTGAGTTGTTTTTCAAGATCAACAATATCACCGAGTAAGTTATCTATGTACTTCCTTTTCCGTATTTTATGTTCATGAAAATCCTTTTTACAACTTGACAATTCAGTTTCTGTTTTTGAAAGTTCAGTTTGAAGACATTTAACTTTTGTTTTCAATTCACGCTTCTCACTTTCAAGTTTCGAAATCAACTTTCCATGTGACTCAATTAAATCTTGCATTTTGCGTTGAAGATCTTGTTCATTGTTGTAAGACTCTTGAAAAGCTTTTTCAAAACTTTTAGTGTGTTTCATCTTTTCATCTTGATTAGAAAGCTGAATTTTGTAACACTCAATGTCTCTTGCAAGTGTTGCATTAGTTTCTTTTAAAACTTTGTTTTTCTCGTTGCACTTTGCAATTAGCAATTTTTGAGCATTCAGTTGTTTAGACAACATTATGAGGTCAGGGTCTGGATCAAATGATGGTTCATGTTGTTCTAAATTATCATGTTTATCATTCTCAATAGGATCATCAAATGAAACACCTGTGTCATCATCAAATATGACAACTGTGCTTATTTGTTCATCTTGTTGAGATGATGAAGATGATTTAGATGAAACAACTTGCGCCATATCTGATTCAGAGGCAGAAGGTGAGACAATTTCATTAATAAAGCATGCATTGAGGTCATGTACCTGAGACAAGCCGTCAGTGTCATACACTGGACCTGAATCATTGAGCTTAAGTTCCTGCATGTTGGCCATAAGCATCACAGCAGCATTGGCTTCCAGATCTTCCATGTCATCATCGTTGTTCACATTTGCCATGAAGTTGTTGTCCTGTTCAGGGAAATGTCCATCCTTTTCATCTTGAAGAGCCATGAGTAATGCCTGCTTGTGAAACTTACTACCCCGAGTACGCGGTTTGGGACATGCTGTTGCTATATGACCTTGTTCATTGCAATTGTAGCACCACACTGCATTCCCTGAGTTGGAGTTCCTAGGTGCAACTGATTCAGACCTTTGCTGAGAAGATCCTGAGTTGTTCCTGAACCCCCCATTGTTACTAAACCGCTGACCATTCCCATAGTTTCCTGAAGAGCTTCCTGAACCAGATCGACCATAGCTACGATTCTGAATTTCCACTCTTCCATCATTGACAACAGCTTGATTCCTTGTGTTAGAAGATGAACGTTGACGATTGTTTGTTTTGTTGGAGAATTTGCTGAAAGCACGAGCAATAAGAGCAAGTCCCTGATTCAACGTGTTAAAGTCATCATCGTCATCATCATTGGAGTTGGAGTAGTACATAGCATCATTGTTGTTTGACGGAACAAGTTGAGTAGAAGAATCTTGTGGAGATGAATCATACGGGACCAGTTGGTTTGAGGTGGAAGATTGTGGATAACTGAAGTAGTTCTGCTCTTGAACATATGCATGATTTGACATTGGTGGTGGAGCATAGGAAGATTGAGCTACGAGAGCCAAAGAATTTGGTGTTGATGTAGGTGTGTATCCTCCTCGTAAAGCTCTATCTTTTTCCACTTCAGGTTCATGGTGTTTCAAAAAATCATACAACAAGCCATATGGAGCATCATGAAGATTCTTCGTTTGACGAACAAATGTCACATATTTATGCCAATCAGGGCCAAGACTACCAACAAATTTGGAGTTCACAGCGATCCTTGGTACAGTGATTTTGTGACGTTCCAGATCATTGACCACATTTGTGAAACGATGATAGTAGGATTCATGTGACTCTTCAGGTTCAATAGTGATGTCAGTGTATTCCATGTAAAGCTTGGATTCCATGTCATCTTTGTTCAATTGAGTGCCTTCCATGAGGAGATGAACGTGTTCCCACATAGCTTTGGCTGTTTTCTGAGCATCGACACTGCGATAGATCGGATTAGGTATACCTTGAAGTATATAAGCCATTGCATATTGATCAGCTTCACGATGTAGTTTCTGTTCTTCAGAGAGTGAAGATTCTGGAAGGGGTCTATCACCAGGAGGACGTGGAGGATCTGCATTTGGATCACCAGCTTCAAATCGTGTTGGCCACTCAAATGGTCCTTCAAGTATCACTTGCTTCAAGAATGGCCCATGAGGTTTCTTAAGTTCAAGAAATCGTAGGAATCGACTTGACCATTGCACATAATTACCAGGTGTAAGCATTGGAGGTGTTTCAAGTGATCCTGCCTCATGTCGGGATTGTTGAGTTGTAATAACTTCACACATTCTGTCAAACCAGTGAGGTTGTTTGGAGGAAAACTGAGTGTTTTGTTGTGGCACTTGATATGGTTGCTGTTGAGGAATGAGTTGTTGTTGCATCATAAGGTAATGTTGTTGTGGATTGTATTTAGGAGGTTGTTGATTCATTATGTGCGGAAGGTATTGTTGTTGCTGATACTGCTGATGCTGAGGTTGCTGAGACTGCTGATGTTGAGGTTGCTGAATATGAGGGAAGCAGTGATACGGTGGCTGAGACATCTTAAAACACTTGTGTAGAAATGGATCTTGTAGAAAGTGTAGATTTAACCAATTATCGAGAAATTTAGAAGATTATCAAGAAAAATAAGATTGCGATACTGAAGCAGGTTTATCGAAAAATTAGATTTCGATACTTAATCAGGTTTATCGAAAAATAAGATTTCGATAACCAAATAATTTTCTCGATAATTTACGAAAATTGCGAAACTTAGTATTCGAAATTATACAATTTCGAAAACTTTCCCAAAAGTCGAAGTACTTAACTTTCTTATACAAGAAAGAAAATACCGAGTCCACACAAACGAAGACGAGTTAGTGCACTTTGAGAAGATCTCGAAATAAGCAAGTAGGAAGATCTCGATAACTTGTAGGTTTTGTTTTTCAAAGAAAGCAATCCTTAAATTCGTTTTTCTTTCAAGATACTTGTACTTTTGTGTATAAAATGTGTAAATCTTAAGGAAAGTAGAAAACTTTATGAAAAATTTCAAACTTGTAAAGATCTCGAAAAAAGTACAACTATCTAAAAAATCGAATAATTAGTAAAAAGTTTGGAACTTTTTGGTTTGTTTTGATTTTAAACACAAGTTTGTAAGCAAAGATGTGAGAAAAACCAAGAAACTAACAAAAAAATTTAAACTTTTACAAACAATTCGATAATAAAAAACGATTTGTAAAGAAATAAATCAATGAAAAACAAGAACTACACCTTCCTCTAGCGAATGATACCACTTGTTAGGTCACCATTTTGTAAACACAAGTATGATTGATAAAGAAATGAGATGAGAATGAGAGTGGGATGATTATGAGAAATTAGAGAAAATGAAATGCAAGAGTTTCCTTAATGTTTTCAAATAACCAACCAAGTTTACAAGAGGCCTAAGACTAGTATTTATAGGAAAGGAGCTAGGGCAACATTCCTATTCCTTCCCTTTACATGAAACGTATGGGCTTGAGGCCCATGGACCTCATTCTTAAGCCTAGTAAACTTAATACAAAATGTAAATGATAGTAAATAATAACTAAGCAACCTAGCATTATTACAAATGATCGAGACTTGATAAAATAGTAAAACTATGGTTCCAACAGGAAGCATTTTGGATGTTTTTGGAGCATAACAGTGAAGAAAACGGCAAAGTCTCAAATTTCCTTGCTGGGAACAATACCTGACAGCGTCAAGCCTTTGTACCTGATGGTGTCAGGAGTTACAAAAGAAGTGGAAGTGGAAAATACACGTGACGATCCAGAGAGTTTTCAAGCCTATGGCCTGACGGCGTCACCAAGGCCGTCAGGGTCCAAACATTAGTGACGGCCCAGAGTATTTCTACACATGACGGCGTCACAAATAGATCTAGGCAATACGATTTTATGAAGGCGGCGAGTTGACGGCGTCACGGGCTAACACATGACGCCGTCACGATGTAATATCTATATATAGTTTTCCAAATTTCATTCATTAGGGTGCAACTTTGAGGGAATAAACCCAAGTCCGAATTTTATCAGTTTTTCAAGGGTTCCAACCCCTTGATTCTTCTATGTTCAATTGAAGATAAGTATTCATTCAAATCATTCAATATGCCTATGTGTTGTGTGATTATATCTTACGCTTGTCTTCTATTTAACATGCTAGGCTAGATTTTCATTGTGTTTGCTTAGATGTAGTGAAACCTAGATGTTAATTATGGGTTGATTGTTTGTTTATAATTGTTACGGATGATTGTATTCGATGTTAGGCTTAAGAAAACTAGCAGACTTCCATTGGTAACTTGCTTGAACGACTTAAGAAACATGATCGGAGGTGTACTATGATTTTTGGTTGTATTTAATGCGTAAGAGGATTCTAATGATCCCATGTTAGGAGCTTCTAACGGCTCGACATAGGAGTTAAGTAGGATCTTATAGAGGTAGGGAATATTGTACACGGCCCTACGACTAGTATTAAGGAATATGACCCATCATCCATGCAATTGTAACAAGCTAATCAACCTGTAAAAGATATCTAGGGAGTAATGAAGTCTAAGTAAACACAACTTTCCTCATTATTGTTTCCTCCACATTAGTTTAATAGCTTTATTTTCATTTCTATTATTTTACTTTTATTGCATCAGTAGTTAATTGGGTTAGTTGGCTAGCAACTATTTCCGCCCACTCCTTCAAAACCCAAGATTTTACTTGCTTTCCATAAAATATAAAAATACAAAAAGAATCATCCCTCACCTCTAGACCTAGTTTATTAGGCTTTCTAATCCTAGCGACACTGTTCCTGAGTTGAACGATCAATCCCCCGGTACTTGTCACTATACTATACTACAACGATCAGGTACACTGCCTGGTGGGGGTTGTAAGCTTCTCAAGATCCCTTGAGAGGTAAACCTGTTGCAAGGGCGCAATTCCTACGTATATCAATAAAATGTCTAGACTTGATAGAAGCATAGAAATTGAGCTAGAATGCGAAATATATTAGGACTACAAAGATGAAATTAAGAAAGCTAATGAAATGGCTAACATACTATCTAGATTTGAAAAGAGCTCTAAGTCACTTAAAAACTTGCTAAATGGTCAAAAGGCATTTGGAGATAGAACGGGCTTAGGTTATGATTTGGGTGAATCCTCAACAAGCAAGTCTAAACAAATAAAATTTGTAAAACTTCCTACACAAATCTAAATGTAGTAATTTTGAAACCCAAGTGTTTTTAAAACCATGGTCATCACTAATGAAAATTAAGAAAACCGTCACTAGTGAAAATTATCTAGAAATAGGAACAATGTGTAAAGGAACATTTTATCCTCTGTCAACATCCACACCATGTGCATGTGAGTGCAATGGATGTCTTTGACTAACCATCTCGGACTCATGAGAAACTGGGTACCATGTTTTCTTGCAAGCTATTGTTTTAGGTATACAAGGGAAGTCACTCGTGGATACGAATCTACATCCATACTTTTACCTCACATGAGAAGAATTCTCAAAAGTGAAATCTGGCATCTCACACAACACATCTCACGGTAGCGTATCATTAGGGATAGCTAGCGGCCAAGGCATGCTTTCTTACAACCTTGTCTATCATGCTTGCTATATGTAAAATTGATATGATTGCTTGCTATATGCTTATGGACTATGTGTTAGTTAAATGATTTTTGCTATGCTAGATAATTCTTGATATTAGACGTTTTGTCTAAATGCTTATCCTTCATAGGATTCAAGCAATTATTTGGAAATAATGGTCACAACCATTACTATCGACTCTTTCGTCTATCAATCACTATGAATGATGCATACTTTTAACGTCATCGACATATCCACTGGTACAAAAATAACCTTTCGTCACACATGGTCGATTTCAAACGGTCACACTGTAACATATTTACGTGACTAAATGTATGAAAATAAAATAAACAGCCACACTCGATCCGACTTGTGTGACCATTTCGGAAGATATATGTCACACATTTATGTATTTATGTGACTAGAGGGTAGCTGGTAAATATTTTTCGATCATTTAGTCACGTTTAATTTAGGACGTGTGACCGATACAAATCAGCTTTAAGCATTAGTCACACTACAGATATACATATGTGACAAATATATGTCACACAATTGAAGAGTGTGGCCAAAATAGATATATGGTCACATGAAGTAATTGTGTATGTGACTAAATTATATAGTCAAGTTTGTCACACATTATTTAAACGTGACTGCTATTCTTTGCTGAATAGTTAGCCACATAGCGTTTGAAATGTGTGACAACTGAAAAGTAAGTTTGAAGAGTTAGTCAGGATATGCATTTAATAGTGACAAATATATATGTCACACACTTGACGAATGTGACCAAATGTCATATATGGTCACACTAAACCATAGAAACATGATTAAGTGTAACAAAAATTCGATACATATGGTCACGTAAGTTAATATGTGTGTCTAAAGTTTAGTGTGTGTTTGCTTGCCAAATCCTAATGTGTATAGTCACACTTAATTGAATCACGATCATATGACTATAGGCTTTACAAAAAAACATAAAAATAAATAAATAAATAAATAAATAATAGTCACATTGTAACTATAGGCTTTACAATAGTCACACCATATCAGAAATGTGTATCTAAATGATATTTATGGCCACATTATAAGGGTATTATATGTGACCAATACATTCAAAATAGTCACATTGTGAAATATTCATGTGACTATTATTTATAGCAAAATGTGAAGTCAGTTATCATTAACATTGATATATATTAGGTACATTGAGTTTTTGGCTCTTTCATACATTTTGAAGATCTCATCATCTGAGTATCGCTTTAATTGAACAAGCTTCCAACCCTTCATATTGTTTAGATAGTACTCATAGTACTTCCTCTTTTGCTTAACTGTTGGACGACTGAGCACTTTTCTCTTCTTTCTTTGATTGAGATAAAATTTCTTCCTCTCAGCTTCATAATTCCTCTTCCATTCATCTTTTTGTTCTTGAGTGTACTCTTGCATTTCTTCTTTTATTTGTTTCATCAGTGCAATATCAGCATCACCTTTAATCCTTTCTTCATCCCAAAAATCCAAGAGTGCTTTTGTTTTGGCCTCAGCTTCAGCGTGTTTCCTTCTTTGTTCAAGTACCATCTGATTCTCCTCTACAAACAAAGCAGCCAATTTTCTTGCAGCAGCTCCATCTACTTCAAGTTGCTTGGGTTTGGGCCAGTACATAAAAGGAAGATCCTTTAAAGGATCATGCTTAGGCTCTTCAACCATAATACCTTTGCCTTTGACCTTATAACTTGGCTCTTGTATACTCTTCTTGATTTGTTGAGTTGGTTCTCTAATCACCACACCTTTGACAGGTACTCTTGGTTGTTGTGGTGGTGGTTATGATTGTTCTGTTGGTAGTGGTGATTGTGTCACTGCTTGTTTAAATCGTGTCTTCAATAGAATCATTGCTTCGGCCAAAGTTTCATCATCATCACTAGCAATAGGAACATTTTCCTCAGCAGTAGTATCCTCCTTGGCCATTTCTCCACTTGCACCAGCAGTAGAATCTCCCATGCCTTTGATTGCTGCTTCCATAACAACCTCATTACCTTGATTATCAGCAACCATATACTCATCATTATTCTCAGCAGAATCCACATCCATATCCACACCAATGTCATCACCAGCAGCAGGACTATCAAAATTTTCCATAGCTTCCCCTGAATCCTTGGTTTCATTCCTCCTCTGTTTGGGATCATTCTCCCCCAAACTTATGCTTTCAGATGAACTAATCCTTTCTCTTGTGCCCACTTTTTTCAGTTTTTTGAATGACCTGGTTCTTGACCCCTTCTGACCTCCCAATTGCTTAACCCTCAGCTTCAAACCTGTAATTACATCCCCCTGAGTATCTGTGATTTGTTGTAGGCTAAGAACCTCTTCTTTAAGTTTGGTATATTTAACCATCAATTCTTTAACAAGTTCTATCTCTTCCTCACCACTTTTATCCTCATCACTTGCATTGTCCCCCTTGGTTTCTTGGCACCTGCGGTTTCCTTCACCTGAATCAGTTCCATTGGAACTTGATTCATTATAAGTTCTTGAACCTTCACCCTTCTTATGTTAATCACCTAGTTCCAACATTGCTTGAAACAATGGTTTACCTATGACAGGAAAGTCCTTACCCTTTCTCTTCATGTTAGAAAAGACCTTTTTAATATGAGAGTGAACAGGATAAACCTTGTCGTGAACTTTCTTATTTGTAAACTGTTTATCCATAAGAAATTCCAAAAATCTAAGATATAAGTAATGTTGGTTTGAAGAATTATCCAAGGCTTTAACCACATGATCAAAAATTAATTTTGAAAAATTGAATTTTTCTTTATTTTTTGCCAAACATATAAGGGCAGAAGCCATGTTACTACTAAACTCATTCCAACCAGTAGTCTTTGGGCTAAGACACTGTAACAAAGTGTGAACTAAGAATTTCCACTGTGGGGGAAAGCCACCTTTATTAAATTTCAAAGAATCATTTTTTCTTACATACCCCATCTCTTGAAGGTTTTCAAAAATTGTGGAGTCTGGAAGATTCTCAATTCCATTAACATCTCCTAGATGAAGAACTTCTCTAACAGATGCCTCTGTAACAATAATCTTCTGCCCATCCAGACGGGCATGAATCTGTACTTCCTCATCAATAGTTTTGACCTTTGCAGTAGCCCAAAACTGTTTGATGTTGGAAACATATACGGTAGGGTTAACTGTTAATGCATACCTAATATGAGTAGCATTGAGAAAATCAACAACTTCAGTGAACTCTTCATTCTCCTTGGTGGGCTTTTGCAAGAATGCAATCATGTTATGCTTGTTGGAAAAAGACAGAGTCGACATTGTGAAATTTGAAAATTTGTGTAGGGTTTTGCTGAGAATTGCAATTAATTGATAAAATTAATCAGTGGTTTTATGTTTGATAGAGTTTTGATTGGATAAAAACATTTGTGTGAAACTGTGAATGATTGAAGTGTACAAACCCTTAACCGTTCATATTTCTAAAATAGTACCCTGCACTCTCAAAAATAACAGAACAACCCTTAGCCGGACTAAGTTAGGCTTAGCAGCACTAAAATATGCCTAGCAACACTAAGTCAGTTTCCACTCGAAACGGCTTATTTTTCAGGACTCCAACACTTTTCTCAGCTTATCCTGCAAAATATTAGTCCCAAAAACACAAAACCTAACTCATTACCCAAATCACAATAATCACTTCATCAATTACACTTAGCAATACTATTTATAACTAGCAGCATTAACACATCATTTCTGGATTTTAACAATTTGACATACTGCTTTTATCCAAGAAACCAAACACACCTTTGACAGTTTGACATCACAAGCAACCATACAAGGTCTCAAAATTTTCATTGATATTTTTTAAAAGATACAACCATTCATAAAAGCTGCAAACATAAACATAATTAATTATCCTACCTAAATACTAAAGATACTAAAAACATAAAAACATCATCATTAAAAACTGCTTCACTCCATTTCACACCAACTTGTTAAAACCAGAGAGCTCTACTTCCTGCGTTGCATCCTTTTCCTTTCCAGGAGATATTGAAACTTAATTTCAAGATAGGTAATCCTGTTTTCCAGATTTAACGGGTCTGCAAATGCAAACCCATCTTGTTGACCCCCTTGGTTTTGATGCTCCACCACATTTTGATGCTCCATCACATTTTGCTGCTGATCCTCTTCATTTTGCTCCTCCACCACATTTTGCTGCGCATCCTCTTCATTTTGCTACTCCACCACATTTTGCTGCGCATCCTATTGATCCTCCTCATCCTCTTCATCTTCTTCCTCCACCTCCACATCATTCAGTCCCCAACTCTCATCCCAGTAAAAGTCTTGTCTATACAGCCATTTCAAAATTATTGACCTCATCCACGTATCTACCTGCCTATATGACCCATATTCGTAAACGAGATCATACCCGAAATGATTAAACACTGCATCCCATAGCAAACTGTTGTTTAATACCCACTCGTACTCTTCTGCATCATTTTGAAAGTTACCATTTGCTGCCATTGTTGAAGTTTTCTTTGAAAGTGAATATGTGTTTGTGTGTGTTATTTGGTATATATACAATAGAGAGGTATAAATAGGCTGGAGAGGTATATGAATGGTTCCCAAGACTTTTGGCGGGAAAAGGGATCGACCAAAGGCGCCTAAATCATACTGTGAATTGAAGATATTTTAAAATTGTTCCTAAAGATAAGGAATTGACTGTCTACACTTTCCTTTTACCAATTCTTGACTTACCAAGTACAATGAGTTGATGCAATAACTACTTGTATCTCATGCTTTATGAATAATAAACTTCCAAACTCAATATTTCCAACAATGATTTGGGATCGGGTTTTGACCCGAGGGAAGAAATGTTTGACCATGACTCGAAGAAAACTTATGTTATGTTTCTTTGAAGTTTAATGTTTTTGTGTTCAAAGAAAACTTATGTTATGTTTCTTTGTTAATCAAGTTATCGATTACTATATTATGATGCTTTGTTAAAAGTCAAACAAAGATTGTCAAACTTGATTGTCATTTGCAAAAGTCAAAGAGTCTCCAAGTGAATTTGGGTAATTCCGGGTAATTACGAGCAAAAGATAACTAATAGCCAATCATGATTGTCACTTTCGGTAATTTTTGGTAGTTTTGTGCCTGTACATTCATTTGCATAAGGTCAAACAGGATAGTCAAATTGTGCCATTTTGGGTAATTACTGCCAAAAGATATCGAGTAGCCAAAAGATCAAGATCAGTTAAATTTACAAGCAAACACTTAACCATTCACCATAAAGATGGGGTATATGATCCACTACAAACCACACAATCTAGCCATAAACACTATACTACTTCAGTGCAAGTACTAAAGAAACCACAACTGCAAAAACACAAAGTGTTGACTTCCAAAAACTGACTTTCTTTAAGGCATTTGTCAACTCTGCCTCCAATTCTTCAATCCTTCTTTGACGATTAACTTCAATTTGAACCTCACGCCTTTGTCTGGGATTCAGTTTTCTATACATCTCAAACAAATGCATCTTGTACCAATCACATTCCTCCTCTGGATAATACCAATCAAATTGTTCACATTTCTTCGTACCCGATTTATAAAATCAAAAAAAGTAGTATATTAAACATTAAACTTAATAATCTTTAAACTAAACGTATCTGATAACTTACCCATAGATTTTGGCAGCAAATGAAACGTCGAGCAGGGTTGGATGGTGTCCAAGATGTTACCACCATTGCCGGCCTGTCACATTTGCAGTTATCTTCAAAAAGATAATACGACATGAGTTAGTTTGATTTTGATTTGTTATGATTTTTTAGAGTGTGTTAAATTAGGGTTTATGTGAAAGGGAATTGATTTGCACACTTTATAAATTGATTGGGACAGTCCATCTGTGCATTAAATACTTGTACAGTATTAAACACTCTGCTTCAACCGCTTGTACATTAAGTGTGCAAATAACTTTTTTGAGTGTGCAAATCAATAGCCGTATGTATAACAGAAGATCAAAAATTGACGACCAGTAATCCTTATTCGGGTCAATAGGGCCGACCCCGTACCCGAGTTAGCCAAATATTTTCAACCCGATACAGGACCCTATTTAGTATTTGGGTTACTCGGGTTGACCCGAATCACCCGAATAAAAAGGAGAAGGACATATGGAAATGAAAAAATCGTACAAAAATGTACGAAAACGTAATAAATGTTTCATAACGTTTTAATACAGAGGAAAACATTCAGAAAAGTTTAGAACATATGAAAATGAGCGAAAATTGCCGAAAACATTCAAAATGGATGAAATCGGTCGAAAAGTATCGCAATCGGTCGTAGTCGGACTAAAACGGTCTAAATCCGTCGAAATCTGTCGAAAATTGCCAACGTTGGTCGAAAACTAACGACATCGATCAAAGTCGATTGAAAACGGTCAAAAAGGGACGAAAAACATTACAAACAGATTAAAACATTAAAAAAAAAATACAAGACATATAAAATGTTGTATAGTATTTGTCTTATTTAACAAAATCCAATGCACATGACCCATGACCCATGTTAATTACCCATTGTCGATCACCAATCATGTATTGGTCGTTAACATATGTGACATGTCACTATAACCCAATATTAATGCACATGACCCGTTACCCATATTAATTACCCAATGATCAACATTCATGGATGTGACCAGTGATAACCTAATGCATATGACCCATATGATGTCAAATACCCATTATTGAATGTGAAAAGTGATAACCTAATGCATATGACCCATGACCCATGAGAATTAGCCATTATCACCAGTCATACATGGGTTGCACCGGCTAGGTAGGTGTATAGTAGTTATATATAATGTGAATTGAATGTTATATGAATTGTATTTGAAGTTATTAAAGGCGGTCATGCATGGGTTACACCGGATTGGTAGGTGTATATCGTTTGTCACAGAAACTAATAAGAAGCAAGTATGCAAGGACCTCCCGATCATGTTATCCGGGATCGAGAAAGTTTGAACTTGGTTTGAGCTTGATCACTCGAAAAGCTCGGTTTATTTGTAAAGGTGTGCGTCTTACACAAATGAAAATTGAAATATAATCTAATAATCGAATTCGGTTCACCTTCGGCTCGAAAATCTCGATACCAAGGTTTTCAAGATCGGGATCATATCCTACTTAGGATCGATTTTGTCTTTGCAAGATCGAGATCGTAAGATCGGATCGGGATCTTAAGATCCTACCATAATGCATTTTTTAAGTATCCTTTGTAATATTATACAAATTTATAAATTATTATATACATAAACACAAAATTATATAAATGTTTCATAGAAATATTGTCCTAAATTATGGTTATGAAATGTATAAGAAGATTATAACATGTTGTTTTTCCAATTTTACAAAACACAATTCATAAATTTGTAGTTTTTTAGTTTGCTAGTTCGAGAAAAGTAAGATCGGATCGGATTAGATCCTAAGATCCAATGGTCAGGATCGGGTTCCTATACGATCTTAAGCTTTCAAAGATCCTACATAAGATCCAGATCATTTTTGCTTTGCAGTATCGTAAAATCGTAAGATCCTAAGATCAGGATCGGGATCCTGACAACCATGCTCGACACATTTATAAGTAACTATTTACACTTAGTACGCTTACATACAATATATATATATATATATATATATATATATATATATATATATATATATATATATATATATATATATATATATATATATATATATATATATATATATATATATATATATATATATATATATATATATATATGTATATAAAACATATGCTATATCTCTTACAAGCTCGAAAACTCAACAATAACTCGAGTCGAACTTTTATAAGGTTGAGCTCAACTCATTAAATATTTAACTTCATTTGATAGGCTTGAGCTTGAATACTCCATCCCAAATTTTAACTTTTCCCCAACCCGCTTAAAATTTTCCCCAAATTTAAATTGTCCTCCACCCAAATATTTCATTGACCCTCCAATGTTCTTCAATACTCGTTCCCAATTAATATCCAAAAAATTTAGATCTGGTCTTCTTCTATCTCCTCAACACTCTCCTCACCAACACCACCGCTCGAACCAACACCACACTCGCACCAAGACCACTGCTAAGGCCCGATCCAATGACATGTTTGGCGGTCCAGTCCGGCTCGGTATTCAGCTCACCGGTTTGGTTGATCCTAATTACTGGCAAGGAACACTCCAGCTTTGCCCTGTTCTTGATTGGTACTTTGCTTTTACATGGTTATTGAGCTACGTGGTTCAAGTTCCTTGATTTTGATTTCACTAAAGCTATATGTAATGTGTGCACATATTAAATCGGGTTGATGATGCTGTCAATGAAGCTTTGAAACAATCTCATGGTTCATATACCGCCTTGCTATCTTATAATGACAAATTTTTTTGTGAATACCTGATTACACACTTCTGATGCATTCAGGCATCTTTATCTGGTGCATATCTTAGTCCTTAATTTATTAATACATCATCAGGTTGCAAAACAACTCGAAATGTCTTTCATGACATGTTACCCAGCCCGCCATTTTTATGTGGTATTATCTTTTATTATTTTTGAAAGTGTATTCACATCTGAAATGGTTTTTTATCCTTGAATTCATCTTTTAGATGTTTTTAAGCACCCATTATGCGGGGACTGATTTAAAAACTAGATTGACCATAACCAAACTGGCCAAAAGCAAATGCTACCTTGGAATCTTTACTTTTTTCTAGTTTGAAAAAAATAATCTGAAATGTATATAGCTTTGGAAGGTTGAATAAAAGTTAAAAACAAAAGATGCAAAATCGATTGTAAGAAAGCCTAAAATCGGAAATAGACCAAGATCTAATTATCAAAAAATATAGCTGTTTCTAATCAAGTAGTCGCGTTGGTCTATTTGATTTTTTCAGCTTATCTTTTCCATTTTTAATTGGGTGGTTGGGACAAAGTTACTTGTACCTTTTTAAACCATTTCTAGAGTTTAATCTATACCTTATTTTTAATTGGGTGGTTGGGACAAAGTTACAAGATCTGATATGCGTTTTATTCCTATCGTGTTTGCGCAGATAGTTGAACCAGTGGCGCATCAAGCGACTCAAAACCACCAAAGCAGATAGTCGAATCAGTGGCGAATCAAGCGACTCAAAACCACAAAAACAGCAGATATTTGAACTAGTGGCGCCTAACAAACTAGATGCACCTGACAAAAGACAAGGCAATAGTGTGTCTGTCAAATGTCAAGAAATAGATGCACCCGTCAACAATATATATAACCACATACTTTTTACAAAGGAAGGTTTTCTAGCATCTAATCAAGAACTTTATTCCAGTATGCTCGTCTAGTTCTGTTATGTTGTGAGCTTTGACATGTTCTAGTTCTGCTCTAATCCTGATGTGGTTATTGTTGATATGCAGCAGCCTACGTTTTCAAGGCTTTTATATCCAGATGATGAGATTAGATCAATGGGAGAAAAACTTGTAAGTTTAACTGCAAATTTTATTATTATGTTCATTGTTTTGGATTAAAAGTCTTCATGATGTTGTTTGAATTACTGCTGATCATGTTTGTGTTAATATTGCTTAGATGGATTTAGTTCTGCTCATGAACTTCAAAGAAGATGTGCAAAAGCAATTACTACTGCTAGTACAAAAGTTACTACTGCTAGTGAAAGTTGGTACTGCTCAGAGATTAAGACCGCTCGAAGTTGCTAGTTGCTTATGGAGAAGATTATAGATACTTAGGAAACTATTGTAAGCCGACTAGGACTCCTTGGTGTATAAAAGGATGTCCAATTTTATATTTGGTTCAGTTATATACATTCCAATTTTATTGTATTTGAATTTGTTTTGATATATATTTGAATTGTTTTGATATATATTGATTTTTTAAATGTGACTAAAAGATGCATATAGTCACACTTATTAACACTTTGGTCACTGTTTGCTTAGTTCATTGTGTGACTAAATATTACAAAAGGCCATGCAAACATAAACTTCATGTGGCCATTGGATGATCAATAGTCACAAAATACACATTTCTTCACTTTAAACAGCATATGGTCACACTTATTCACACTTTTGGCCACTGTTTGCTTGATGGTATGTGACTAAATACCCAAAACAAACATGCTTTGTGTGACTAAATATTACAAAAGGCCACGCAAACATAAACTCCATGTGGCCGTTGGATGATCAATAGTCACACAAAATACACATTTCTTCACTTTAAACAGCATATGGTCACACTTATTCACACTTTTGGCCACTGTTTGCTTAATGGTATGTGACTAAATACCCAAAACAAACATGCTTTGTGTGACTAAATATTACAAAAGGCCACGCAAACATAAACTTCATGTGGCCATTGGATGATCAATAGTCACACAAAATACACATTTCTTCACTTTAAACAGCATATGGTCACACTTATTCACACTTTTGGCCACTTTGTGTTAAATTGTATGTGACTAACTCAAAAAAAAATAACGCCCATTGTGTGACTAAATCATCACAAACATCACATTTATTGTATATTCATGTGGCCATTGGATTATCAATAGTCACACAAAATACACATTTACTTGAATTTATCATCTCAAATGTCACATATATTATATATTTATGTGGCCAAAGGACGAACAATAGTCACTCTCAAAAAACATTCGTGTGACTATAAGGTGTTTACGGTCACTGATAATGACTAATCCAACAAAACTTGTGCCTAATTTGTCACACATATTCGGGGTTTTGGTCACTCTTTTTCGATGAAAAAGGCCACGAACTCAACAATGTGACCATATGCCACCTACGGAAGCGGGACCTTTATTGACACACAACAAAAAAACGTGTGTGACTATATGCATATCGTCACACATTTTTGGCGTAACCAATAAAACTTTTTGTACCAGTGATCTTATCTTCTCTATCTCTCGCCTACTTCTTCTTGTCACTTGTTGATCGACTTTGAACACTCACTGACGAAAGTCTCATATTTGAATCTCGCCTTGCTCTCATCTCCTCTATTTTTTCTGTCTTGACTCTATTCCCACTCTTAATTCACCGTGTTGTCAATATCGAGTCTCTTCTACTTCTTCTGTCTCGATTCTACTCAATACCCATTCCTCAGCCTACTCGTGCGTATCGTGTCTAGAATTCCTAAGCTCATGCTTTTAAAAGTCCTTAAGTATAATACTGTTGTTAACTGTTAAAATCCTAAGTATTTTCAAAATTGTCTTTTCCCTGAAATCCTTCTGGCGACGGTCCCCTTATTGTTAACGGTCCTTCGGACAGTTCCTCATCGATAAGGAACCGTCTAGTTGTTTTACATCAGACACTCATTTTCTTCCTCTGTTACAGTAAATCTAAAACCAATCACACCTTATTCAGTAGCAGCAACGAAAACCAATAAATAAAACCCAAAATCCTTAGTTACCACACTTAAACCAACACCAAAGGTTCTAAATTCAAGATCATAAGCCACTCTTGCATACTAGTTATAAATTGTAAGTCAACTTCATCTAATCTTTCTTTAATTCATAATTAGAGTTCATACAAAAAAAAATAAATTTGGGGATTTTCAATTCATTGTTAAATTAACAACAATTAACAATAATCCTATACAATGTGAAACTAATTGCACTCACCTAGATGTAGGATTCGTCTAATTGAGTGAATTTTTGAAAAGTGTCAAAACTAGTGATGATCCTCAAGTCAAACTTGTTGTCAATTATGTTTAGGAAAGTAACTAAAATACAATCATACATTGTTAATACATATAAAGAACGTGATCTTAGAAATAAAATACCATAAGGCAAAATTTTAGAATACAACTCTTAGGTGACTAACTAAAACAAAGGACATATTTAAATTAGACTTAAGATAAATCTAGCTAATTATGTATTCATGTCTTAATAGGTGGAAACATGCCTAAACCTACTGGTACAGACCATCAAGAAACATGTCAATACATTCCTACTCTCTCACACCTATATCCCACTCCCATAAAAGAGGCTTTTCAAAATGTTGAGTCTAGGTGTTTTCATGAGGGTTGTCGAGTTTATGGAGATTATACCGACATGAATTATCTCAGCTCCATGTTTGAATTCGTTAACTTTGATTGTCTTTACAAAATCAATGAGCAGATTGTCCCACATTTTGTGCTCGAATTCTATAGTCTGTTTCACCTGACATGCAATGATGAAGGTGAAATATATGTCAACTTCACAATCCAAAATCAACCCATTTCCTATTCTCTCACTACGTTTAGTTAAATACTTGGCGTCCCCACTGAAGGGCAATGCACATTCACTCACGAATGGAGCCTTGATGCTCTAGCTAGGAGCTCTCCTTCTCATGGAATGTACGCCACTGTCCCACCAACTCCAGATGAAATCAAAGCGATTGTTCAAAATGATCGGCTTGAGACTGAATACTGTAGGTATAGAGGGGATCTTATTCCAGTTGAGGATAACCAAATCTTGACTAAAGAAATCATTGATCACATAAAATCATGGACGTAGATCATTCGTGAGAATGTCTTCTGTCTTGGTGGAAACCGTGATCACATCCCCTCTTGATCTAGTTATATGCTCTTTTGAATTGCCCATATGATACCCTACAATCTTGCATACTATATGGTCAAGAAAATGGAGTTTGTTCGTGGTAAATAAAACATGATCTTGCCACATGGCATGTTGCTGTCTCGTCTCTACTATCGGGTCATGCATCAATACCCACACCTCGTATCTGTACTTTATGAGTTTGTTGAACCTATCATGCTTCCACCCTCTAGAAACCTTGAGCGTAGGACTAGGTCTGACTTTGGGTCAAGAAGGTCTAGGTTTCCTGGGTCTTCCTCGCATGGATCATCATCAATTCCCAACGATGACGATAGTGATGAGCATGATGAGGGAACCTCTAGAGTCAGTACTCCATCTCTATCCACTTATGTCAATTCTCCACCATCTGGATATCCTCAAATCTTTCATGATCCTCCTCCAGAAGAACAGGATTTTCCTCATCTTTTTCATGACAAAATTAACTTATGAACATGCAACACCAATTGAGATATGAGAGTCGAGGGGCTTGGAAGTCAATTGGCAAAGGAATCAAGAACCTATGG
This sequence comes from Artemisia argyi, assembly GCA_030686995.1. Classification (NCBI taxonomy): domain Eukaryota; kingdom Viridiplantae; phylum Streptophyta; class Magnoliopsida; order Asterales; family Asteraceae; genus Artemisia; species Artemisia argyi. Next base: position 112,411,914 of record CM060705.1, on the reverse strand, counting down.
AAGAAGAAGAAGTAGATGACATCTTGCTTTATTATACTTGTCTGTTTGTTTAACTTTGGCACTTCTTGACTGTATGACGATATTATGTTGGGATACTATGTGTTGTCAACTTCATGATGATTGAGTTGGGCGATCTCTTCTATTTACCACCTGATAAGACCTATCATATTAATATGTTGGGCAGTCTCCCTTGTTTAATTACCGCTTACCTAGTTGAATGATTGCATATTATATGGCTTTATTGCTTGATTGTCTGTTGATTCATGCTAAATATACTACTATGAAGTAATCTGCGATTGTATGATCTGTTAGGATGAGTTACAGGTGAATGTTTGCAGAAATGAAAAACTGGGGAAAAATCTGCAAGCTTACTGCCGACGGTCCCTTATCAACCTGGTAGTCCCTTATTAATAATGGACCATCCAGTATTTAACGGACCGTCCTCTGTAAGTCATAGATTTTTGCACTATTTCTCATTTTCTGCAATCCTAAACCTATTGCATGATTATCACCACCATTGCCATGTTTAGTTAAACATACTTATGTGCTAAAAACTTCCTAATGCATGCTTTGCCCAAACCATAATTATCTTTGATTATTTAAACACTTCTTCTTCATTATCATCCTAATCTTCATCACTTCTTACTTCTTTCACATCTTCCACAATGGGTTCTCCCTCAACCTCATAGTCACTCTCAAACAAAAGGCCTAAAATCACTCTCACACCACCAAAATCACCCTTCATTGACCTTACCCTTGATAACACCACTTTCTCTCAAAAATCTCAACCTTTATCTCCTCAAATGCCTAGTGCACCTCTCAAAACACCCTCTATTAGAGGCACCTCATCATCTTCATCAAGACCTAACTCATCTCTATTCATATCATTCATCAAAAAATTCATCACTCTTACTCACCCATTCTAGCTCGGGTGCATATACACCATTTGTAAGTGACTCTTCACCATCCTTTACCACCTCAAACTCTCCAAGTCCACCAAATACGTCAACATCTCGATTCTCAACTTCCATTGGAGATCTCTCAACCTATCTTGGAAACATGTCTCCTCCTCCAAGAAGCACACATCTACCTTCACCAAATACTTCTCAATCTCTCTCACCAAATAGGCCGTTGGAGTACACTCCATCCACTCCACCACCATCTCCAATCATGGGACATCCTCTCCAATACAACTTTGTAAACAACCACACCATCGGTTGTACATGTTGTTATCATAACTTCTATCTCATATCATCCCTAAGAGATGATCTTCACTACATATTTGGTTACATTGAGTATCTTCTTTCTCCACCGAATGTTCAACTAACTCCTCTTACTTCCATGCCACCTTCGGCTCCACCTTCTTATCCTCCACCTTCAAACTAAACATCTCTATATGTTTAGTTAAATAATCAAGAGCACTATCTTTTGGGCCAAGCATGCTCCAGGAAGTTAGGATTTTCTAGAAATAGCTTTTATTAGTAATTGTTGTATGAATCTATGATGATCATGTGATGTTTCTCTTTATCATGTATGTTTTCTTATGAATGAATGTACTATGGTGACTTTATGTTGTGTTATTATAATGTTTATCTTTAAGATGTTATGATTGATCAACCTTAAAAATGGGAAAACACTTAAATCACAACACACCTTTCAAATACAACGCCTACTAGTGGCGGTCCCTTATCAAAGTGGCGGTCCCTTATCTTTAAAGGACCGTCCACATATTTACGGGACCGTCCTCAGCATAGCCTAAAACTTGATTTCTGCATGCTATGTATCTTCTGATTTCACATCCTTTTCTTTCTAATCTATCATATCCTTCTATCTATCTTGTTTCTCTTCTCATCCTCTATATTCATCTATATATGTGTATGTGCTTTGTCTTCTAACTTATTTTTGTAGCATAACACCATAGCTCGATTCCCTAGTGCCTTCATCTATGGGGAGCACTAAGCAAGGGGGAGCTTTTAAATTCAGTCAACCTCTTTCTTCCTACATATCGACAAAGCCTTTTTAATTCTACAAAAAGGGGGAGAAGTGAATTAAAACTCATTAAAAAATTATGAACACGTAAATTTACCAAACATGAGTTTATATTTTGTAATCATCAAAAGGGGGAGATTGTTAATACAAATAACGTTAAAAACGTTATTTTCATTATTTGGTCTCTACATGTTTTGATAATCACAAAACATAAAAACACGATACGTAAACTTATGATTAATACGTTTTTAATCGAGAAAACTTGTTTACTCAACATATCGTCTACAACGTAACTTCAAGTATGAATAAATACGATACCGACACTAGTAAAGTGATCAAGGTTTTTATTTTCTCAAAACCTCACATTTTTATGTGACAAAACATTTTTACAAAAGTATTTTTGTAATTAAAAAGAAATGTTTTATTAAAGAAAATAAATTTGAATTTCAAATATTCAAACATCTATTTTTCCCGCCCAAACCAGTTAAGTTTTTCACCAGATAAACTTTCACCATGTCAGGACAAAAATTGGAGTGCATGTCTGGACGGTCCCGTAAATAGTACGACGGTCCCTTAGTGATAAAGGATAGTCTACCTTTAAGGGACCGTCCCCCGCTCCTCCTTGCAGCTATAAATACATCAATGTTTCATACAGAAAAATAAGCTTCTTTGCACAAAAACTTTCTGTTTCTTTCTTCCTTCTTCTTTGATCACTTTAACATGTCGGTATGTGTCTATAATTGATTCTTCAATCCTCTACATCAAAGTGCAAGAGAAGAACACTCGAAGTTGTCAAGAATAATCGAAGTGTTGTTTGAGTCTACACACAAACGTAACAGGTGTTACGATTCTATTCTTCCTCCATCTCTATCATTTGTCTATGTTTTAATATTGTAGATCTAACTTGTGTGTGAGTCGTGACTAGGACAAACTTGGACAAAGGTGTTAATCCAAAAAGTGTTGTATTTAGAATAGGACTTGTAATAGTTCGGGTGTTGTGTGAAGGCTAGGACTTAGTGGAGTTCTAGTGTGAAGACTTAGACTTAGTGAAGTCCGTGTGAAGACCTGAATCGTGTGTAGATTCAAGTGAATGGGAGTGCTCATTTATGTGAATACTTGGATCGTGTGTCGGTCCAAGTGGGACAAGAGTGCTTGTTCATGTGGCCACGTGGGCTTTGGTGTAGATTGGCTCTAGCTAGGATTAGGACTCGACATTCCAGTTAGTGTCGTTAAACTTGGTGTAAACTAGAGTACGGTTGCTCCGCCTGAAGGAGTGTGTTGACATAGTGATTAAAAACTCTCGAGTGTTGTACTCGGGGAGTGAAGTAGGACGAAGAGTGAGCTTTGTATCAAACCACTATAAATCTCGGCGTCTCCTTTGGTTGTGTTCTTTCCTTTACTCTTTTCTTTAACACACTTTATACTTTCACATCTAGTTAATTAGATATCACATAACTAGCAAATCTAGTAACTTTGCAATAGAAATATAAACGGACCTAACGGAGGCAAAAACGAATTTAATAAGTAATTATAAGTGGTGAAACTATTCAACCCCCCTTCTAGTTTCTACAGAGGAATTGGATTAATGCTTGTCTTAGTTCGGCCTTTACTTCGATTTTAGTTAATGGATCACCAACCCCGGAATTTACATTGGAAAAGGGACTTCATAAAGGTGATCCCATTTCTCTTCTCCTCTTCATTATAGCAGTTGAAGCTCTTAATTTGGTCCTTATTGATGCTAAGAACAAGCATCTATTTCCAGGCATAGATGTTGGTAAGGATAAGGTGAATGTGTCTCATCTTCAATTTGCGGATGATACTCTCATTATTGGGGAATGGTGACAAATATTAAGAACTTGTCTAGAATCCTCACTTGCATCCACCTTGCCTCCGGCCACAAGGTGAACTTTATAAAAGTAGGATCTTTGGTAATGGTGTTAGTGACCTTGATCTTAACTCATTTGCTTCTTATATTTGGTGTCAACCTTCTCATTTCTCGTGTACATATTTAGGCCTTCCTATTGGAGCTAATATGTCTAAAAATGCTAATTGGTTTCCCCTCCTTGAATGGTTTCAAAAAAGACTCTCATCATGGGAAGCAAAGCCCTTATCTTTTGGTGGACGCCTCACTCTCTTAAAATCCGTCCTTGGAAGTCTTGGGGTTTACTATTTCTCCAGCTTCAAAGCTCCTAAAATGGTAATTAATAAGCTTGAAAGCATTCAAAGAAAATTCTTTTGCGGAGGTTCTATGGATTCTAATAAGATTTCATGGATTTCTTTAGATAAAGTTATTTCCCCTTTCGCTCATGGGGGTCTTCGGATAGGAAGTCTTAGAATAAGCAATCTTGGTATGCTTAACAAATGGTGGAGGAGGTTCCTTTGCGAAAGTAACTCTTTTTGCCGGAACGTGATTTCTTCTGTCCATGGTTCTCAAGGGAAGACTCATGGATCCCTCATCTATTAGAAGAAGTCGGGCCCTTGGTACCAAATTGCAAATATAAATAAAGATACAAACATGCACGGTATTGACTTACACTCGCTCTCTAAAAAGAAAGTTGGTAACGGTGAAACAACTTGTTTTTGGACAGAAAAATGGGTAAGGAACTCTCCTTTATGTAATTTGTGACTGATCGTTTAAGCTCTTCTAGGATTAGTAACAATAATAAGCACAGTGGAATAATAATAAGAACAATCAAAGTTACTAATAAGGTTTTCTTTATTGAATAAAAATAAAAACTACTATTACTACTACTAAACTACTACATGCTCTATGCGTTTTCTAGACTCTCATTGGAGAGACTAGCTATGAATGAATGATCTGTAACCTAGACCACTACCCTCTTTATATAATAGAGGGAGGTTACAAACCCTAATGATGTTAGCTTACTAATAAAGCTAACTAACTATTACAATTAGGTCTTCATTGTTTTTTCTTTCTTCATTCTTGCTTGTGGGTTTTGTAATCTTCAAATCTGAAATTCCCAACATAATTCCTTCCCAAGGCTATTTCGTCTCGAGTCGCAACCTAATTGTCGTGTATGTGATCGAGCCCCAACTGTACTTACAGATGCTCCAACATCCTATCCTGTTCAGCAGTGTTGTAAATATCGCTCGACGGTACCTCGGCAGTCTACCCCAGCCAAGTGCTATATCGGTATTGGCGGCGATATATTAGTGATATACCGGAGACCATAAATTATAAAGAAATTTATTTATATTTTTGAAATGCAACATATGTAACACAAAACAAAACATAAATTATATTTATAAAAGAGTTGTAGAACCTGGTATACTACCAAAGTGCTCCAATTCAACTCCAATTTGCAAAACCTGGTACTACCAAACATCATAACATAAAGTTAGCATATTTGCAAACAAATACCATAACAGAAAATCATCATATTTGCATTACCTGGACAGTAGAACATAGACATAAATCATAACCTTGACAGAAAGCATAACCTGGAAAACTAGAACGTGAAAAAACTAAGCTAAGACCATGCATAACTGTTTGCAACTTTGCATAACAGAATATATGACAAAAATTCAGAAACTGAGCTGAGACCATAGATAACAAAATATATGACAGAAAATCCATACTACCACATCAGAGAATAAGCATATGCTATAAAGTTTAACATGCTTAAAAGTTAAAAGCATAAGTTCATAACTAGTTTAATAGACTTAACAAACATTAAAACCATAAGTCCAATAATGATATCGTTTTCTACTCTTCATCTCTACAATCTTCTCTGATACGAGCTCCATCCAACTCGTATTCACCTTCTTTATATACTACCTCCTCCTCACTCCCAGATTCAAAATCATCATCAAAAAGTTCTCTTTAAGTTGTTTTAGTTGCAGTTCTAGCACTTTGTCAGGGTTTTAAATATTCATCGGCTTCCATAGCCTCACCAACCACTGCCCAATGTGCTTCTGAATCGAGTTGAACCTCAACTTCATCTCCATTTCTGTTTCCATCTCCATCACATTAACAAACCATTCTTGAGCCATGTGACTCTCGTTTGATAATAGCACTTCTACACTCCTATCTTTTCTCCTTTTGTTTTTTTCTGCCATATTAGAGTTGTATTGAACATAAACAAGATTGTTCAATTTACTCGCCTCCAATCTATTTTTTTTCTTTGTATGTATCTACAAAGTAAAAAGCAAAAAAGTGTTATAAAATATACAATATAATGATATCTAATTATAATTTAAATAAAGTCTATGAAACCCTTCAAACCTTGCTTTTTTAACTTTCTCTCGTTAATAGCATTTCGACTTTTCAACTGATCCTCTTTGGTGGCCTTTGGACATGACGTAGTTTGTCCTACAATTTATACAATATGTTGTTTCAATTTTGTAATCCCCCCATTGACCAATTTATGACACAAGGTGCATTTGATTTTATCTGGGTTGGTTGGGTCCGGGATAATACCATACTCCCAACCAATATCCTTTGATTTTCTTTTAGCTCCGACAAATGTTGACTGAACAGATGGTACACTAGCTGATCCAGATGCCATTCTCAGGTTTTCAAACTCCTTTTCGTTAATCTGCAGCCTATGCAAAATAAGTAACATAACTGAGACAATACTCACAACAGTACTAAAGAACAACTTATTACACCAATTTTTTGTGATCAGTTAGAAGCATAACCATAAGTCAACAGACAACAATACTTCTTCAGATGTCATGTGTATAAACGAAGTGACAGATATGATATATTGATATGTAATAGTGTACCCCCAATTTATAACAATTAACAAACATAATTAATTTATTAACCCATGTCATATATTGATATATATTTAATTAATAATTAATTAAAGATTAAAATGAATAAAATCAGAAATATCTTACCTGCTTGTGGTGTCGCCGGAGGTAGAGGTGGAGGAGGAGAGGTGGAGTTGCCTGAGTTGTTAGTAAAACACTGAAACATATTTGCGTGGTGAATATGTGCCATAGATCTGATATAAACCCTACTTTTTTTTCTTTTTTTTTAAGTTTAACCGATATTGACCGACTTTGACCAATTTTGACCAAGATCGATTTTTTTGCCCGATTAGTGAAAAATCATATCGGTTGACTGCCGATAAGTGATATATCGGCCGCCAAGACCAATAGTTACAACACTACTGTTGAGTGTGGTGTTGGTCCTCATATTGGGCATCAACATGAGCCCACTGGTCTTCACACGTCTCCTGTTGGGCCTAGTAGGCTGCTAAGAATTGTATTCAGTTGGGCCTGGAGTAGATTACCAAGATCTCTAACTGATTTTAGCCTAGTGATCACAATAAATGGGAGTGCTTAATTGATCCTTCAAGAACTTTCACGGTTAAAGGTATGAGAAACACTATAACTAATGCTTTAATGCCTTCAAAACCGAGTCAACCAAGATGGAATAAGCTTGTTCCAATCAAAGTTAACATTGCTTCTTGGAGAATTGAAAACCATAGAATCCCAACTAAAGTTAATTTGGATCTTAGAGGCATCGACTTACATTCTGTCAGTTGCTTGATTTGTGATGAAGACAGAAACGGAAAAACATCTCTTGGTAAAGTGCATCGTTGCAAAAAATACTTGGTTAGAGATCATCGAATGGTGGAACATCAGGGATGTACATATTGATAACCTAAATGATGTGTTTTCCCTTGTAAATCACGTTAATATTCCTCCCAACTTAAGCAAAGTGTTTGATGTCGTTGTTCAATCTACACTTTGGAGTCTTTGGCGCTTTTGGAATGACTTCATGTTCGCTGCCAAACGCCCAAGAAAGTATCTGATTCTCAACGACATCAAGCAATTTACCTTCTCTTGGATCTCCAATAGATTTAGAAAAGTTAGAATAAATTGGATAGATTGGCTATATAATCCTTGTAATGCCTTATCCTTCCCCTTGTAATTTTTTAGCTCTTTGCTAGTTTTTATTCAATTTACCGTAAAAAAAATAAAAAATAATAATAATAACTTGTGATGAGATCATGATACTTTACGATTTAACACATAAGTGATTTAATTTAGTTATCATAAGTTTATATCACTCTAAAAGGAACAGTAAATTTTTTTTGAAGGAATATACATCTATAATTCTTGAGATCATTGAAATACCTTTAATCTGTAAATTAATTATTTGTATACCCTTATATACATAAACACAAAAGTATACATAAGATATGTGTCTTTCTAGAGAAGGATAAGCAACGTTGTGAGTGTAGTTCACTATCAAATGAGTTAATGATTATATGTGCACCAGTTGTCATTTTGTAAGTTGTTTGCTTAATATATAATTCCTCTTTTGTTTCTCTCCCCTTTTAGCCTTTTCATTTCGAGAAATCTGATAAAAGCTCGTTACTTTTCGCTACAAGAATTAAAAATAAGTACGGATGCCACTGTATTTTACGTTTTTATTCACTTACGTAGCATTTGGTATACTGTAATCAAAGTGGGAATGAAAAAGACTATTACAGTAGAATGAAAAAATCTTGTTTGTTTACACATTTACAATGTAACGATTCATTGCAACGAATGACTTATTACACCATTTTTATTCCTTAAGGGTCCCCCATTTTTTTTTTTCATTACATCTTGTAATGGAATGAAATTTATAAAAAAAAATCCATCATTAACTAAGCACATTAAATAAACTTTCTATAATTAATGGCCATTTTTTTTTATCGATTCCATTACGTCTATCTTACATATCAAACATGATTAATAACATTAATGAATCTTTACATTGCATCATTCATTTCATTACATCGTTTATTCTATTCATTTGATATTTTATTCCTTCCTACCAAACATAATCTTAACGTATAACTTTTATAATTCATGACTGTAAGTGATCGAACGTATAATTTTTATAATTTAAGTAACCTAAATATCGAATGTTTTACAAATATAATCTCAACGTATAACTTTTATAAAAGGGATAATTCCATATTTACCCAATATAAACATGAAATTGTCATATATACCCAAAATACAATTTTTGATAGCATGATGTACAATGCACTTAAAGCATGTTTTGGGTATATATGGCATTATCATGTTTTAGTTGGGTAAATATGGAATTGCCCCTTTATAAAATAAGTATATTAAATAAATTTTAAGTTCAATGACCTAGGCAAACACATATGAATGATTAATATTCAATACAATAACAGAAACACAAAGTACACAAGCATAAAATTGAATCCTCGAGCTTTTATTCCTTTAGTATTCCTTTTTAACGAAAACTATCTCACAAGATATACATTACAAATTTATTTTACATGTCGTAAGAAGGACTCAAAACGTGTAACCATATATATAATTGAGGAGCCTCATAGGAAACTAGGTCTCACTAAAAAATATACCTTTGTTTGTTATACATTTAGTGCCTTGCATTAATACCCTAAGGGCCCAGCAAACAGTAGTAGGGTAGTACATTGTCTATGCATATATATTCATATATATGTATATGCTTTTATGACTATTTAAGATCATATCACATTACAGTGGAAATAAAGCAAAGGTGGTGAATGCAGAATTAATTCACGAGTTGTACCTTAATAATTTAGTACAAGTTTATTCATGATCATGGACACAATAGATCAATCATCATGTGTCCCTCCAGGGTTTCGTTTTCATCCAACAGACGAAGAGCTTGTTGGTTATTATCTCAGGAAGAAAGTTGCATCTCAGAAGATCGATCTGGATGTTATTCGAGATATAGATCTTTACAGAATTGAACCATGGGATCTCATAGGTAACTCTACTATATATATACCAAATGTTAATGTTCTTTTTCTCGATATTTCTCTTGATCCTCCCGAGTTCCTGTAGGTAATCTAGATGTTTCAACTTTGAATCTTATACATGGATATTATTTTTTGATTAGGATATGGTTGTCTAGATCTTGTTAAAAAACACTTTCTTGATCCAGATTAGCTAGGGCTTGGTTTCAATTTATCCATTTTAATCTTTTCACCTGTCTTTCAATCTCTAACTAGCTCGTGGTTTCATTGACTCATTGAATTATTCAACTATTCTACTAAGTTGCTTCCTTTCCGATTAAATGACGATAAATTCATCCTTATAATATAGCTCATGGTTTCGTTTTCAGAGAGATGTTGGATTGGATATGAAGAGCAAAATGAGTGGTATTTCTTCAGTTACAAGGATAAGAAGTATCCTACCGGGACAAGGACGAATAGGGCAACCATGGCAGGGTTTTGGAAGGCTACGGGGAGAGATAAGGCAGTATACGAAAAACAAAGGCTCATAGGGATGAGGAAAACCCTAGTTTTCTACAAAGGAAGGGCACCTAACGGACAAAAAACCGATTGGATCATGCACGAGTACAGACTCGAATCTGAAGAAAATGGCCCTCCTCAGGTAAGAATTTCAAAGTGTTTAGATTTACACACAGTCAATTCCCACACAATAATTTACTTTTGCTCGGGTGATTTAAATCATTTTCTTTCATGCATGCTTCCACTTTCACTGTTAAATTCCCCGCTTCATTTTATATTAACTATTTGTACTATAATGAACAATGTGAGCTTTTCGATACGTAGCTTTTTGTGTGGTATATTTTTTGGATCTTGATTAAGCAAATAAACTAAGTTTAGTTGCATAAAGAAAAACAAATTATTGATTAAATTTTTCTTCGAGTTTTTTATGTTCTGTTTAAATTATTTCTTGGGTACCAATTAATTAAAAACTGAACGTTGTTGGACTCTGAACGAGGAATGTTAAAAGCTTCATATCCTGAGATTTTCAAGGTTTAGGATCATAAAACAATTTCCTGATTCATAATTTCTTCTAGGCTTTTATGTATATAATCATGGATACCAATTGATGATTAATTAGCGTCAATAAGATCGATAAAACAACCAAGTTAGTTGTCCATTGGCCAGCCGTTTGCTTCTTATGTTTATGTGTAATGCGGGATGTTACATTCAAACTTACATCACTTTCTAGTTGTGTTAAGTTGTGTTGTGTATGGTTCTTGAGCTAGGTTTTAGCAAGTAATCTTGTTCGAAATAAAGTTAAAAACTAAGTGAGTAAAAACTTCTTATATATTTATTTTCAAGTGAGACGACAAACATAAAAACAAGAAGAGTCCACATAATAAGTTCTTTCAAATTAAATGACTTTATTTTTCTTTCAAAATGTAATTATGATAGAGCTTAAATCATCTTTTTTCATGCATGCTCTCCACTATCCTAGTATCTTTGAGTGTGTGTTTCTGTGTGCATATCCTTGCCCATTCTTTTTTATGTCTAATCTTTGAGTATGTTTTTGTGGTAAAGAAAGCATTTGACTTTCATAGCCATCTCGAAGTCAAAAAGTGCATTAAACATAAATTCAAGTTTGCCTCGTACATCTACTAAAAAGAAGTCTAAAGGCTAAGGATATTTGAGTTTGCTTACCAAAATAGCCTTTCGGCTTATTTTTATTTTTATTATTTATTTATTATTATTATTATTTAAATAAATAACCTAACTAACTAGCTTTCTAGTAAAACAACTTATTATATTTTATTCAAAAGTTATGACATTCATAAGCAGTCAAACACCTTTAAAATTTGCAATCAAAACAAAATAATATTAAGCAGAGCCAGTTTCAATAAGCAATCCCAAATGTTCCTAGGAGTAGTTACTTTACCAAGATCATGATACAAATTAGAGTATTTAGTTTGATGAAAGAGACGTTATGCGAAAAATTATTTGTATATATCTTATAAAGAATCAAACAATGAGATTTTAGTTTTTAATATGACGACTATTTTCAGGAAGAAGGATGGGTAGTTTGTCGAGCATTCAAGAAACGTGCAACGGGACAAACAAGAACCACTGAAAGATGGGAATCGAAATACATCAATATTGAATCAAACCACATAACATCAGCCAGAGATGATTACATAACAACTCCTTCTTCAAGTTTTCTTGCAACACAAAGTTTCATGTGCAAGCAAGAGTTGGAAGGAGCTGACAATTTGAACTTTGTGAATGTTGATCAGTTTATGCAACTTCCTCAACTTGAAAGCCCGTCTCTCCTGCCTAAAAAGAGGTCTATAAGCTCTATATACGAACATGATCAAGAATACAACAAAAACAAAGGAAGAATCACAAACGAAAGTGACACTAACGTTAACAATGTGGATGAAGTGAGGGATTGGAGGGCTCTCGATAAGTTTGTAGCTTCTCAGCTGAGCCACGAGGAGGAGATCCAATGCATAGGAGAAGGGTTTTCTTCGAGCTTTGAAGAGAACCATAATTCTGACTTAAGCTTTATGCTCATGCAACGCGGTAGAGAAGAAGGCTGTAGTAATGAAGGGAAACTGAGTGGATTCTTGGGTTCAACAAGCTCAGATCATTTTGATATTGGATTATGCATTTTTGATAATTTATGAACTTAAATGGAAAAAAGAACACATAAAGATGATGAATGCAGCCGATGAATTGCCATATAATATAGATATATACAGGATTACTACATATCATATGGATAATTTTTGTATGATTTCATATAACCTTGAGATAATAATCATGTGTGTGCATATATTTATATATATGTGATTTGAAATAGGTATTACCTATGCAAAATTAGTGTAGCTAATGACTAATCGTGTTTATCTATGTAATTTCCATAACAAATATTTATGTCTCTCAAGATGTACGTGTTATCTTGTGTTAAAAGTCAGCACCTTTGAATGTCAAGTCCAACAGACTTTTATGTATTAATTAACGAGAAAAGTTAGTTTGATGATTTTGTTCTCTAAACCAACAGATTGAAGCTGAAGGTTTGGCAAGAGATGAATCGAATGTTACTTGCAAGTGCAACAAGTAGCTTTTAGCTTTTGCTAATGGATAAGGTTTCCCCTATTTAGGGTGATCAGGGAGGACGCGTCTTTGACTCAGATATACGTAGTCTAACCGGGGTATTTTGTGTCCTTTTATGACCCTTTTCGTAGCCACCCCAAGATTTGTACCTAGTGAGATATGAATATGAGACCTCTTGTAAGATCATTAGCTAGGGTGATTGACCACTGCATGACCTTGACGGTGGTTGGTTAATTAGTTTGCTTTTGATGTCGGAACCAAAAGTTAGCTCGTTGCCACGTTTACAAATGAAGTGTGTCAAACTTCGGTCACGTTTGTATTGTGGGTACTATTGATTTACTTTGAGGTAAAATGTTGTTCTTCAAACCTACATAGCAAAAGTATTATGAACACAAAAGATTCGATGGGAAGTAATGGATTCATCATGATGATTGTAATTAAAAAAAGAATGTAGTGTATGAATTTAATATCCAATAGGAAACTGAGAAAACGTAGTCTGAATTCAATAAAATGGTTTTGGTGAGACGTGGGCCACGAAGTTGTCTAGCAATCTCAGAACAAACCGTGGTTCTTCTTCTGCATGCTTGGTCTGGTCTCTTGCACAAAAGTTCACTTTCACGTTTTCTTAGTTTCCTATTGGATAACCTTATATACCAAACATTTCCTATTGTTAACAGTATTATTTTCTAAAACATAGAATATAGATATATATACTATATATAAATCACCAAAACTATTGTCGAAATTTTGAAATTCAACACTGAGTACACTTAAATACCCTTAAATATTATTAAGCTTGCATATCATAATTGTCATTCAATGTTAGCATATAGTTTCCTAATTTACCATTACAAAATTAATATATTCGTCCACTAAAGTGGATACTGCTGGTGATAAATCGAATGGTACGGGGCCTGGGACATATGTTAATCGTTAATGATGATCCGAGTAAGAAAGTTGCTAATTTTCGTACATTAATCGCCCCGGCTAGTAATGGAGCTGATGTTGCAGTTTCTAAAGAATCTGTCTTACAGGTTAAGGAGCGTTTCGAGAACACTGTTTATGGGATCAAAGAGTTGTGTATCCTATGGTTGAAAACTATGTTAAGAATGCATGGAGTAGATTTGGTTTTGTTCGCTCTCTGATGAACTTGAAAGGTATTTCTTCTTCAAATTTAATTCTAATACTGGTATGGAATCAATTGTTGAGAATGGTCCATGGATGATATGTAATGTTCCATTGATTCTTCGAAAGTGGTTTCCTTTAGGGAATGTATCTAAGGAAGACTTGAAGAGTGTACCAGTTTGAGTTAAACTCCATGATATGCCAATCACGGCATTCCCGGAGGATAGAATGAGTGTTATTGCTACAAAAATTGGTACCCATTGATGTTAGACATTTATACAGCTTAAATGTTTACGGAATCTTGGGTTCGGTCCAGTTTCATGAGAGCAATGATAGATCTTTATGTTGATGTTGAGTTAAAAGACGCTCTTTTGTGGCAGTGCCTAAAATTGAAAGTAATGATTATATTGTTCATTTGATTCGTGTTGAGTATGAGTGGGAGCCTACTAAATGTTCAACCTGTAAGATTTTTGGTCATTCATTAGACCAATTCCTAAGAAGATTGTATCCAATGTGAATGTGAAGATGCAAAAACAAATTGTTAGAGGTTTTCCGGTTGGTTTTAAGTCTCGGTTAGTCTACAGACCTGTGACTGCAAAGAAGACGGAAGATAAGCAGGCTAAATCGAAAGGTACGCATTCTAATATGGCTGGGGAGAGTATTAAACCTGGTTCGGAACCTATGGGTGATATGGTTAGTTCAAGTGGTACGAAATGTTTGACTTCAAATCCTTTTAATATTCTTAATATGGTTGAAAATGATGTTGGGACTATTCCTAGCGATTCAGTAAATTCGGAAGGTGACAATGAGAATGTAGGTAACCGTAAAGTTGTTAACTTTGATAATGAGGATAATGATAGCGAGAATGAAGTGGAAGATGATGTTAATGATACCACGGCATTTATAGCATAGACAAGTTCAAAGGCTACGAAATCCTCAAAAAGCGATGGTGGAACCAGGATGAAGAGCTTATACGAGCATTGGAAAGATGACTATGATGATAACACATATGATGATGATGAGTGTGAAGATTTAACGGAAGAGCAATAGCTTTTTGGGACGCTTATGATATAAGAGTTCATGGTCATACAAGACATAAGTAGCTTATTTAGTAGTTTTTCATAAGATTGGTTTGGTCTTTCTTATGATTGGTTTGCTTTTGAAGCACAAATAGTGAATTACATACTTAATAAAGATATGGAAACAAAAAAAAATGGCAAAACAATACTTAAGAAAAAGCACAATATATATGGTTTATATAAAGTGAATCAACAAGCATTTAATAAAACAAAAAAATGAATGGGTGTATATGATCAAATGGTGATGGTCGTTGGTGTTCTCGTATGGTTTTCAAAACAGACGGTATCACGATACCTTCAAATATTAAAGGGTACCGTTGGTAAGTAAAGGTACCGTTTGGGAATTTTCTGAAATATTTTTATCTTCAAGAAAAATGTACATATGTTGCACCTTTTTCTATGAAGAGTTTGTTCTCAACAGATTCTGAGTTTTATGGATTCTGTTCCATCATTGCTATTCCTAAGCAAAGATAGTTAAAGGGTTCGCGTTTGAGAGGTTTAGTAAGTATATCGGCTATGTTGTCTTCCGATGAAACCTTTTCTATTGATATGTTTCCTTTTTGAACATTGTCACGAAGGAAGTGATGACGGATTTTGATGTGTTTTGTTCGAGAGTGTTGAACGGGGTTCTTGCTCAGATCAATAGCTCTTTTGTGGCATAGTTTATAAGAGCTTGTTTCATTCATAGTGCTTTTTGACATGCCTTTCTGGCGCTTACGTATTCGGCTTCGGTTGTGGATATAGCTAGTGCAATTTGTTTTTCAAAGAACCAAGAAGTTAGACAACAGCCCATAAAGGTACAAACGCCACTGGTGCTTTTTCAATCCACATAATCTCCCGCATGATCAAAGTCGGCATAGACAATAGTTTCTACACTGGTTTCCTTGGGATATTATAACCCCAAGTGTATAGTGCCTTTAATGTCTCGAAAGATATGTTTAACCGCTTCAAGTTGAGAGATTTTGGGATCCTCTTGAAAGCGAGCACAAATGAAGACACTAAACATGATGTTGGGCCTACTTGCAGTTCGGTATAATAAACTTCCTATCGTGCCCCTATACTTAGTACTATCCATTGACTAACCTTCTTCATCCTTCGTGAGTTTTGTTTCTATAAACATGGGCGTCTTAATTGGTTTAGACTCTTCTAAACCAAATTTCTTAAGCATTTCTTTAATGTATTTTGATTGATTAAAGAAGATGTCATCTTCTATTTTTTTATTTGTAGACCAAGGAAGAAATTTAATTCACTGATTGAGGCAAAAGCAGTCAACTAAAGTCAACCATGGATGTGGTCAATATAGTCAAACTCCTTAGGCTCAATGCTCCGCGGAATATAGTGTTTTCCCGGGTCGTTATGTCCCGACGAGCTGTGAATTGTTATCAAACGGGTTTGTGATCGGGTGAATTTGGACAGAAAAGGGTTTGTGATTGATCTGAACTAAGGAATCTACAAGGAAATAGCTTAAATAAGCAATATGAACAAGACTGGAAAGTTGGAAAAACCAGAAATGTTTAAAACCTAAAAACATGTACGTTTAGTTTAAATAACGTAAACGTACAAAATAAAAAGTGAAAACTGAAATCTGAAAACCCCCAGGGGTGAAAATGACTTTTTTACAAACCTAAGGATGAAAGAAAATTTTTAGAAAAAGAAAATGAATTTTTACACTATTTAATTATTTATTCCTAATTAAATCCTATTTAATACTAATTATTAATATTTAAATAACTTAAATACAATATAATATTATTTAATACTAGAAAAAAGAAAATTAAATTTCTAAAATTATAAAATAACTAAAAACAAATTTTAAAATTAAAAAGATATCTTTTTTTCTTTTTGTGGATTTTTATATTAATTAATTACTAATTTAATATTAATTACCTAATTAAACTAATTTAAATTATTAAAAATACCAAAAAGACTTAGAAAATTAAGAAAAATTTTATAAATTTACTTAACCATCACATGAATCCTAAAAAATTTTAAAAAGTTTCTAAAAATTATATTTAGACTATTTTGCTAATTATTAAATTAAATATTAATTAATTACTAATTAAACTATTTAAATTATAAAAACTAGAAGATGAACAGTAGAAATTCTAGAAAAATTCCTAAAAATGTTTTATAACATATAAAATCTAGGAAAAATATAAAAACTAGGTGTTACTTTATAAAAACTAATTATGCTATTTAATACTTAATTATTAATTAATTATTAATAAAACTAATATTAAATCTAATAAATACCAAATGGCAATATAAAAATCTGGAAAAATTACTGAAATTACTTTAAGTTAAAAGGAAATTAAGAAAAATATAAAAATGCAAGTTACTTAATGAAAATCTAAAAATGAAAATTAAAAAGATAAATAAAATTAAATAGAAACTATCACTTATAATTAAATTTGTTTTTCTGGATTTTTCTTTTACAAAACTTTTTAAATACTTAAAACTTTAAACTTTAATAAAGGGAGTTTGGCCAGAAGCTTAAAAATAAGCACAAATGATTGCTTAAGCCTTGACAGTTGACTTTTGGTCAAACTAGCCAAGCAAAAGCTTGAATAAGCTACACAGGGTACACAATCAGGAAAATAAGATGCTAGCAACTTATGTGTGCATGAAATAAGTGAATTGAACAAGAAATAAGCACAGGATAAGCTCAAATGAGCAAATAAGCACTTCACTTACCCTTATCAAACAGGCAGGCCTGCAAGGGATTTGTAAGCCTAATTCAGCTAGGGGCCAGTGACCAAAAGCTCAAAGTGAACCTTGATATGAAAAGCTGGCTTGTTGGGGATTCCAGAAAACCAAAAATCTCACAATGGGGCCCACTATTAAGCCTTGAGGAGCTTATTGGATATGGCTGGTTGGATCAGGATCTGTGTAGCAGGGCAACACCTTGCCCTGCAGGGTACTTTGGACACCAATAAGCTATCAATAAAAAATTCTGAAAAATAAGACATCCATGGGATTCTAAAGTTAAGATGGGGTAATTTGACCTCAATAAATTTCAAACCCTGAAACCCAACACAAAAATCATGAAAAATCACCCCAGAATTGGATTTCTGCACAATAAGCAAAATTTGACTTTTTGCTAAAACTTGAAATTTGACTTTGTTGAAGTTTAATCTAATCCTACAGGCTGAGAAACATGTTATAAGCTTAACTAAAGCTAATCTAACATAAAGCTACCAATTATAAACTAAGGTGAAGGGCTTATGGATCTCAATTCCCTCACAGTTAACTGTGAGGGGAGATCAAGTGGGTTTTTGACTATTTTTGCAAATGAGATATAAGTTTAAGGCTATACTTGACCTCTACTAACCTAAAGCAATATACTAGAACCACAACAACAACCAAATAACAACTAGAACATAGGTTGAAGCCCTGAACCAAACACCCCTTATGGTTAACTGTTGCACTAAGTTAAGTAGATGTAGGCCTGATACATTCAATCCAATGATGAAACATTTATTCTAAACTCAATTAAAAGTTAACTAAGCAATAAAAGCTATCAAATAAAACACCAAATACCCAAGTGTGCAGTAAGACTAAATAAAGACAGTTGAATCACCAATTTTATTTAAAACATGCATAAACTAATAAAAAGCATTCCAACTACTATGATAGGCAGTACTTAACACAAATGAGCTATAAACCACAATTAGTGAACTACTGTAGATAGAGATGCAAAAGATTAAAATTTTACTTGAAAATGGGGTACCAAAGGAATTTGCTATATGACTTAATGAGATAAGCTCAGATAAACTATCAGAGAGTTTACTGAGCTTATCCAAGGTATAATTGAGCTAATACAAACCAGGAACAACAACTTTCAATACTATAACAAGAAATTGAATTTAAAACTGAAATTGCAAATTTGGATATTAAAACTGAAAACCTTAAATTGATGAGTAAAATGAGTTTTAGAAACACTAACAATGCTTATTACAAGGATTTTAAGCAAAAGATTACAACAGAATTTGGAAATTAAGCTAAAACATGAAACTGAGTTACACTACTCCTAGGCTACATTAACTACTACTCATTTCCTTTTTTTTTTTTTTTTTTTTTTTTTTTTTTTGACTTTTATAAACCCTGGGGACTCTTTCTTTCTTTCCCACTTCACTTTTGAGCCATTGGATGGCTATCTTTCATCTGAGCCATTGAATTTCTTTTTGGCGGGAAATTGGAAATTGGATAGGTTTGGGTGGTTTAGGTGAGGTAGTTGGGATTATTAATGAGGGGGAGTAGGAGGGGACATGAGAGGGTGTTGGTGAGGAATTGGTGGGATTTGGAGGGGGGACACAGGTTGCAGGAATTAAGGGGGAGTGGGGAAGGTGATGGTGTTAACTGGGATTTGACCCAGTTGACTATTTGACCGGGGAAGGGTTGGTTTGGATTTTTATTATTTTTGGTAATGGGCTTGGGATAAATGGGCTAGGGTGGTTTAGTGGATAAAGGGTTTGGTTTGTTTGTTTGTTTATTTAGGCTTAAGGGTCCATTTGGTTATAGTAAATCACAAGGACCAAAGATGTAAATTCTAAAAATGTTAGGGACTGAAAATGTAACCTTTTATGTCAATTTTCAAACTCCAGGGACCAAACATGTAATTTCACTAAACTTGCCACCCAAGGATCATTTGTGATAACTTTTGAGTTTCCAAGGACCAAAAATGATTTTTCTTTCAAAAATATCCCACCAGGGACCAAATCTGCCAAAATCTGAAAGTACAGGGACTAAACTTGTAATTTCTCAAAAATTTTCCAATTTTTCACCAAAGGACAAAATATGACAACTTATGATTTCAAAAGGACCTTTGGTGACTTTTCTGTTAAAATAAGTGCTCAGGGACTATTTTTGCCAAATTTTGAAAGTTGAGGGACTGAAACTGCCAATTATGCAAACTTTGTACGTTTTTCATTTGTTTTTACTAATTTTGCATCTAAAACATATAAAACACAATTTTGAAATATTTTTAGTATTTTGATGCATTCCTGAGTGTTTTTGTATGTTTTGCAGTTCAGATTTGACCAAAAATGATGAGTGTTTGAGCACTCATCATTCACCCATCATGCTCATTTCAAACTCGTCGTGCATGATTTTCGCCAAATCATTACACAGCTCTTGACAAGTTGAACCAAATATAATGTCGGTGACATATATTTGAACAATGATAAGATGTGAATTTCTTTTCTTTGTGAAAAGTGTATTATCTACCATCCCAATGGTATATTCATGTTTAAGTGAGAAAGCTTTTAATCTATTGTAGCAAGCTTTAGGAGCTTGTTTAAGGCCGTAGAGTGCTTTCTTTAGTTTACAAACATAATTAGGTTTTTCAAAATAAACGAATCCTGAAGGTTGCGCAATGTGCACCTCCTAGTTAATAAAACCATTTAGAAATGAACTTTTCGCATCCATTTGGTATAATTTAAAATCTAGTGCATATGCGTATGCAAGAAGTATTCTGATAGATTCTAATCGGGCTACCAGTGGGTAAGTCTCATCATACTCTATGCCTTCTTGTTGGTTATAGCCTTGTGCAACTAACGTAACTTTGTTCCTAGACACAATGCCAGTCTCATCAAGTTTATTTCTAAATACCCGTTTTGTTCCTATTATTGTCAAATACTTAGGTAGTGGTACTAACTCCCAAACATTATTTGCGGTGAATTGGTTTAATTCTTCTTGCATGGCAACTACCCATCTTTCGTTTTTTAATGCTTTACCGACATTCTTAGGTTCTATCATTGATATAAAACAAAAGAAGTTACTTTTGTTTTGGGCTTGTGATCTAAGGGTTCTTTGGTTAAGGTTTCCTATTACATTTTCTATTGGGTGATTCTTAGATTCCTTAATGTTGACTACTTTGTCAACTTCTATTGTTTCATCCTCAATATTATTTTTGATGGTTTTCTTGCCATTATTCTGCATGGCTTCTTGTTCATCTAAATCATCATTTACCAAAGGTGATGTTTTAGGTGGAGGAGGATTTTCATCGAATATCACATTTAAGGACTCCTCGACTACCATTATCTCCTTATTTAGAGAGATGTAAGCTTCACTTTCTTGGGAGTATCCTAGGAAAACACCTTAGTATGACTTTGGGTCAAACATGATGAGGTACTCATTTGTGTTTAAAATAAAGCACTTGCTTCCAAACACTATAAAATAATCTAGAGTGGGTTTCCTACCTCTTAGGTTTTCGTATAGTATTTTTCTAAGATTGGTCTAATTAGTATCCTATTAAGAATTTAAGTTAAGGTGTTTATAGCGTTACACCAAAACTTTTGTGGTATTGATTGTTCGTTCAACATGGTTCTACTCGTTTCTTGAAGAATACGATTCTTCCTTTCTACTATGCCATTTGATTGTGGAGTACAAGGAGCTAAGAAATTGTGAGTGATCCTAACATTATCACAATAAGCTCCAAATTTTACTTCATTGTCGAATTCTTGGCCATGATCCGTCCTAATAGAAACTATTGAACAACTTAATTGGTTTTGGATTTTCTTACTGAATATTTTGAATTGCTCGAAAGCCTTAGTTTTTGTCTTAAGGAATCTTGTCCAAGTGTACCTAGAATAGTCATCTACTATTACTAAGGTGTAAAGATTTCCTCCGTAACTCCGTACGACGGATGGACCGAAGAGATATATGTACAGAAGTTCTAGGCATCTAGTAGTTGATACTATATTCTTAGCCTTGTGACTCGCATGAGACTGTTTTTCTATTTTACAAGTGTCGCAAAATTGTTGATCAAACTTAAACTTAGGTAGATTTCTAAATAAATCCTTTGACGCTAATGATTGGATTAAACGTATATTTGCATGTCCTAATATCCTATGCCATAGTGTGGATTTTTCGTCTATTGTCGCTAGGCAAATTTTATCCCTCAGCTTATTTCCTAGTCTCATCACATACAAGCAGCTTTTCCTAGTTCCTCTACATATATTCTTTCCATCCTTAGATTTTTCACTACCATCCTCGAAAAATATTACCTTACACTTGTTATCACATATTTGACTTATGCTAAACAAGTTAAATCCTGGATTCTCTACATGCTCAACATTATTGATAGTGAGGGAGTCATGAGAAATCGTACATTTTCCAATGATGCTTCCTCTTAAATTACTAGCAAAAGTGACGTTACCTCCATTGTATGCTTTGTATGACGAAAAAAGACTTCTATTGCTCATAATATGCATTGTGCATCCGCTATCTTTGACTCATTCATCGGGCTCCAAGTTAATTCCCAAGCATATTTCATTTGACGCGTGTGCCATAAGACTTGTTTCGTCATTGGGCTTTTCTTCATCTTCCCCACCGCTATCACTCCAAGAACCTCCGATAAACGCCTTTTGGTTCTTGCTTCTCGGTGGTTTAGGACATTTCCTAATGAATTGATTTGGATCTTCGCATCTAAAACATTTCCCATCTCCTTTACCTTTCTTGTCATCCCGGTTCTTTTGGAATGACTTCTTTTCATCACGCGGTTGTCTAACGTATCTACCTCTTCTTCTAAAGAACTTCTTAAAATCCCTAACCGCCATTACATATTCTTCATCTTTACTTTCGGACATTGAATCTTCATCATCACTAGACTCCTTCTTAGCTTTCAAGGCAAGAGATCTAACTTTCTCTCCTTTACCCTTAACTATATCGGAGTCTTTCTTGATTATCATTTCATGAACTTTCAAATTACCAATGAGTTTATCGAGTGGTAATGATCCCAAATCTTTCGATTCCTCAATTGCCGTAACCATTGCTCTCCATTTAGGATGTAAGGCCTTAAGAAACTTCCTAACGTAATTCTTGCTAGAATAACCTTCATCAAGAGCTTTAAGACTAGTAATAATAGTATTAAGTCTAGCAAATACACCATCTATAGATCATCTTCGGGAATAGTAAATTGTTCATATTATTGCACAAGAAGATCAATCTTGTTTTCTTTAACTTGACTATTATCTTGATGCGTGACTAATAAAGTTTTCCAAATTTATTTTCCTGTATTACGCATAAAATTCTTTCAAATTCCTTTTTCGGCAAAGCATTATAGATCATCATTTTAGCTTTAATATTTTTTGCTAGTTTCTTTTTAAGATTGTCACTTTGTTTTTCATAAGGAACTATTTTATCCTTTTTAGTTTCCGGATTTCTTTCAATCAGTTTAAAATCGCGCTCAGTAATGACATGCCAAAGATCAAGATCTTTTGATTTCACATACATTTCGAATCTTGTTTTCCAATAAATTAAACAATCGGTTTCAAAAAGTGGTGGTCTTTGCATAGATTGTCCTTCATGATATATGTCGAAATCCATAGATCGATTCAAGTTTTAAAATACAATATATTTTAAAATTTTTGGTTGATGAAGCTCTGATACCAATTGTGGAAATGAAGGGAGGTGTTTGAATAGTTTTACCAATTTATCATTTTAAAATTACGTTTTCAAAACTTTAGATTCGAGTTTGTGTGAGATCAAACAACAACAATATGAAAACTCAAGACAATAAGCAATAACTACTAATGATTATGAAATAAATAATGCAAGATAAAAGTAGATAGTTAGAAAGATGACACCGTAATTTATAGTAGTTCGGTAATGAATCTCCTCTTCGCCCTACTTCACTCCTCTAGTACCCAACCCGAGAGTTCACTTCACTATGTCAACAAGCTCCCTTCAGGGGGAGAAAACCGTACACGTCGCTTATACTAATTTCCGACACTAAACTAAATGTCGAGTTCTAATCTAGCTAGAACCAATCTATCTGATCTTCTCTCAAACTACTTAAACTACAAGATCTACCCGATCTACTCACAATCTAACCAATCACCACACAAACTACACAATACACAAGATCCACACGATCAACTCAATCTACCTAATAATACAACTATACAAGATTAAGGTTGATGGACTTGATGTATGCTAAAATACAACAAGAAAGTAACCAATGTTACTAATGCATTAACTAAACTAAGACACTTGATATCTTGATGAATATGAGTGTTCTTCTCTTGCACTTGTAATAGAAGAATGTTTGGATCACTAATAAATGAATTCAAACAAGTTTATGATCAAGGAAATGAAGCTAGAGAGTGTGAAACGATAGCAAGAAAAATTCAGTGCAAAGAGGTGAGTGAATTGTGAGAAATGATCCACTATTTATAGGACAAAAAAATTGGGCGTTTAATGAACAGACGGTGCCTTTAATTATGCACGCTACACTTAAATATTTAAGGATATCGTCAATATTTATTGATACCGTGCATGCTCTTAATTTGTTCTTTAGTGACGAAGTAAAATCTGGTGAAGGAGGTTGTTTTCTTGAGGATCCTAATTTTGAAATTCAAATATTTTTATTTGAATAAAACATTTTATAATAATTAGAAAATAATTTGTCTAATTATTTTTGTGTAAAAATGTTTGTCACATTTGTATGAAAAATATTTCTTTGATCAATCACAAAGTTTGATGTTCATTATTCATATCTTTTAGTGATTTGGTTTCGAGATGAAGTTTTACGACTAAAAACTTTGTTCACGTTAATTGTTACATAGAATGTTTTTATGTTTTGTTATTATCAAAACGTAAAGAATATGAATAACGTTTTTAGAGATTATTTGTATTAACAATATGTATTAAATATATTAAAGTACACAACGATATGGGTAATCTTAATATATCAAAAAAAAAGAAAAAAAAAATAATAGTTTTAGCAATATCCACAAAGTTAAATCAAGTTTGAAAATAAACGAGCCAGGGCACCCGCGCGTTGCTGCGGGAATGTTGTGTTTAATCCAAACTCGAAATAGAACGGTCAATTACTTTTATTATTTTTAATTTTTTTAAGGACTAAATTTGCAAAAGATCGCTAACGGGGGTCTAACGGTGCAATTTATAGCTAACGTGAGGGACTAAAAGCGTAAAATCCTTAGCAACAGTACATGCACTATTACAAACTGACTTTTTACTGTAGCAGCCACTGTTTGGTATTGTAGCAATGTTATTTTCAGTTTTAGTCCCTTAACGTGGCGTTCTTTGCAAAGTTAGTCCTTAGGGACTAACGGTGAAAAAAAAAGTTAACCTTAGGGGCTGTTTCTGTTTATTATTTGTACAGAAAAAGCCCCTGAAGTTACTGTTCCATTTCAAATTTAATCCACGTTTGTTAGATAACGGTCATTAAGGACTAACTTCGCAATTGATCACTAACCTCAGGGGCTAAAATTGGCAAACGTGAAACTTGCGTGAGCACTGTTGCTACAGTGAACCTCACGGTTTTTAGAATTTAGAATATATATAAATGTCTTCTTCTTGGGTGTCGTAAATGCGAATTTTCCCACCTCATTATTAGTAAAGTTATAATTTGTTTACCATTTGATGCAAGATACAAATTTTTTTACCATTTGATATAACATTCTTGTGCAGAAAGTCATTTTTCTAATGGATTCAAACAATATATTAGGCATCTTCGTTACTTACACCCACTTAATGAAAGCAATTCAGGAGTCGCAAGATCTAGGCACCTGAACCGTTTATGTGGTTAGCTCACCACATCAATGGCAGCTTTGGCGGTTCCTAGCGATTTCCACTATTATGTCAATGACTTGAAGCAAAGTATAAAGATGATATGGTTTGCTGTCTTTGCGCAAGGCAAAACCAGGAACTTTGTATCAATTTTTCCACCACCAACACCTATCGATGCTGCCAAAGAACTGCCATTCTTCAGTGATACACAGTTTCTAGTTGGGTCAACTGTCTTTCGTCTCTAACTACAAAGCTTTTCTTTTGACTCCTCGTATTTGCTAGTTGACAATTGCTCCCTCCCTATCCGAGGAACTTTATTAAAATTTTCGGTATTCTTTTACTAACGTTTTATAGTCAACAATTATTAACCATCTTGCTCAGATCGAAAAAGAAGAAAGAGAAACTACCATTGTGACATCAATTAACCAAAGATCCCAATTGCCATGAGCTATTGGTTGAATCCAAAGAGGTTGACAGGCCCATATCTGCAATCAATATTCAATTGCACAAAAAATAATACTGAAACATATGTTCTTGAATTTCTAGACAAAACCACCAAAATAGCACAGGTGGAACTCCCAACTCAAGTTACAACATGTTCATCGTAGCAGTCAAGAGAAAAATAGCAACAAATTTGTTTAATCAGACATTACAATTAGTTAACCAGTTCTCTTGATGATGTGAACTCCACTATCAGTATCCACGATGTCGCTTATCTCCCCCACTTTCAATGCATATGTAGCTTCCTCAAACGGCTTCTGCATCTGCTTCCTTCCAAATGAACCTGCATAAAAGTTAAGAAACAATGTTTTTGAGGCGACAGATAACATAAAGAAGCAAACACATAGAGCAAATGTTTGTACTAGGCCATCTCATCTTCATAAAAATGACAAAAATATATTATTCGTTTTCAATTATGAATGTAATTTCCAAATATAACTTTTAAATCCATGGGAAAGGAACAGAACAGAATCAGCCGAACACTAATGTAACTATACGAGGAACAGTAAGGCGACAAAACAAATTGGGAAGTCAATAGTGTTCAATGCAAAAGCTGAAATCTTATCACTTGATACCTTGCATCAAACGTTATATAGGGAAAGGGATTCACTATCAATGACATTTTTTTACCGAAAACTATTGGTGAGCCACAAAAAAGGGTACTCTTCCAAGAAAAGAATAAACAAACATTAGTTCCAAGAGAAAACTGAAGTCCGCTGCTGAAGAGATGCAAGTAAAAACAATAGGAATACACATCCCTAAAACCAAAAAAAGAAGAAAAAAAGGTTCTGACATTTTAGCAAATCAGTTTTCAGGACAAGTGATCAAATCAATATTTTCTAGCATAGTAATTTCTAGGCTTAGCTAAGGAACTTGTTGCACAATGAGATAAGGCGCAATGTAGAAGTATACAGATCTCATATTAAATGAACCAAATCTAGGAACCATGAATGGATAGTGGTTCGAACTTCAAACCAAATAGTTGCAACAGGATTGAGCATTTAATATCCCTTCACACTTTAATATGCTTGTGCTATTTCAAATTACAGATTGCGCTTGTGCTTGTGCTATTGCAACTGAAGACAAAGCCTTCCATATTGAAAGTGTCACATTTAGGGATTGCAACTTTTTGAAAACTAACCAACTGTCAAAGGACAGGGTGGAAGTCTTTCAATCCAAAATCTTATCAGATTTAGTAGGTCCAATTTTTACCACCATGTCCCGGCTAAGCCAAGCTAAATGCACTATATGGGATTGGCCATGATTAGTGTAGATCAATAGCACACAAAAGACGAGATTCCTAAACTGTTTAAGTTTAGACATGCAGTGCCTTTACCAAACGAAACATTAACACACTGATTCTTGCGAAGACCTAACTTATTTCACCAATTAAATCATCTATTATACAATACTATGTGGGTGTTTGTTTAAGCTTATATGTGGGCTTATGAGCTTATTTGTATTTCGGCTTATATTTCATAAGCCCCAATTTTCCAGCTTATTTTGAGACTTCTATAAGTTTATCATATCATAATAAACTTATATAAACCCACAAGTCTCAAAATAAGCCGAAGAATTGGGGCTTAAGAAATATAAGCCGAAACACAAATAAGCTCATAAGCCACATATAAACACCCCCTATAAAACTAGTCTTGTTACTATCATCGCCAAAATGTGAGAGGTGTTAAGTTCAATTCCTCCTACCAAAAAAGTCCGTGTGGCGGTGAGCTCAAATCCCATAGTTGGAAACCCAAAACAAAGTGCACCTAATTAGTTGATTTCTAACTTATCATCTATAGTTCTATACTACTATATAATGTATTTGGGACTATTCTATAATTAGAAAGGCTTAAAATTCACACTTTTACTTACTTATTATGGGAGGATTTCAAAATTAATTGGTTACGAGGCAGGTTGGTTAAGAAGTTTGTTAGGAAGCGGGTTGGTTGTTCAAACTAAAATTATTTGGCTTAAACATCTCTACTAATAAAGCATAAAGACAACTAAATGTGTAACCGAATAACCAAATAATGCAAAATATAGTCACAGGTACCCCGCGGGTACCGTTCTAGTATACTAGCAAATTGTTCATTACTTTTATAAATCAATGAGCAAATAAAATAAAAACATATAATTTAAAACATTACCTAAATCACCAGCACGTTTAGCAGAGCTACAATCAGAAACAGTTTTAGCCACATCTTCAAACTTAACCTTCCCCGAAACGATGTCGTCTCGCAAAGCCTTAAGCTGAGTGAGAGCGTCATCTCTAGTCCTGTTAGTAATAACAACTCCTTCTGGGTCCTTCCACGATGCCTTACGACGAGATCCTTGGTGTTTTATTAGGATATGTGATGCCCTAACTTTATCTGTCATCTTGTGTTTCTTGTGCTGGTGTTTGGTTTGGGGGTTTGAGGGAGGAGGAGGATCTTTTGGATCCTTTCTTTTGCGATTAGGATCTATGGTTGCGGTGGGTGGGTGGTTCAACGGAGCTAGTGGTGCTTTTTCAAAGTGAGTTTTGGTGGATAGTGGTGGTTTTTATTTTTATGAGAGCAAGTATTGGAATAGTCCTTTTTGTTTTGCAAATGTTTACTTTTGTCCGTCTAATTTCTGTTCTAGAAATGATGGTTGGTAAGATCCCGATATTAGAATCCTACGATTTTACGATACTACAGAGTAAAGATGATCAGGATCTTACATAGGTTCTTAGCAAGATTATGATTGACCATAATATCTGAAAATCTAATCCAATTTGATCTTACTTTTCTCGAACAACAAGCTAAAAAACTACTCTCTCCGTCTCAAAACTATTGTCAGGAGACAAAAATCACACAATTTAATAAAATTTGGGGCATTTTAATTTTTAACCACTCAAATAGAATATTCTCTAACTAAATTCTCTAGTTTTTACTTAAAAATGAAAGTGGACAATTATTTTGAGACATCCTGAAAATGAAATATGAACTATAATTTTGAGAGTACAAATTATAGATTATGGTTTATAAAATTAGAAAAAAAATGTTAACCTTCTTAAGCATTTCATATTCGGAATTTAAGATAACATTTTCATAAAACATTCATATAATTTTGTGTTTATAATATACTCTGTATATTAATTTGTAGATCTGTACAATATTACAAAGACTTTTAAGAAAATGACATTATAGTAGAATCTTAGGATCCCGATCCGATTTTAAAATTTCAATCTTGCAAAAAAAAATATCCTAAGTAAGATTCCGATCTTGAAAACCTTACTAGAAATGTCAAATTTGTCTTTTAATTGATTAATTTGATAACAATTAACTTGTGTGTGTCAACAATTTTTAGTAGGTTGTATAAACTATAAAGTGAGTCTAACCAACAAGGTGGTTACTAGGGGTGTTCATGGTTCGGGTAATAAACCGAATAAACCAAAAACCGAATCGAACTGAACCAAATTTGTTAAAACTGAACCGAACCGAATTAAAAATTCGGTTTTCGGTTTAGATATGGTTTGGCTATCTGAACCGAAAATCGAATTTATATAAATATATATATTTTTTTTATATTTATATTATTTTATATATAAAAAATGTCCATTAAAATTTTATACTAATATAAAAAACACTTTTTATCTTTGAAATATATATATATATATATATATATATATATATATATATATATATATATATATATATATTTGCCAAAAATATATATAATTAAATTTTAAAAAAATATATAAATAGTGTAATTCAAGTACAAAATTCGGTTTTCGGTTTTGACCCATAACCGAACCGAACTTCGGTTCGGTTCTCTGTTCGATTCGGTCATAGATATTTCGATTCGGTTTGATTTTCGGTTATGACTCAAAAAAATTTTAACCGAACAACCCGAACCAAATAAACCGATTAACCGATAACCGAACCGATGAACACCCTAGTGATTACATATCATATTAGTCCTAATGTTAAACATGTTTTTAGATATCACAATTATTCCTTTAACTAAAAATAGTACTACCTCCGTCCCAAAATATAAGTCCACTTTGACTTTTTCAATCGAACTTTGACATTAAATATTTTTCTTTGTATTATATATCACTTGATGAAAATTATACCAAATGAAAATGCATTTCAAACACTACCCATTTATGTATTTTGTATCAAATATTATAAAATACAATTAAAAATATTTAAGGTCAAAGTTCGAGTTAAAAAGTCAAACTGGACTTATATTTTGGGACGAAGGGAGTACTTGTTATATTTGTTGTCCAATTCTCCATTTTAGGTTGTTATTGTTCACTTCACTTTTTACATAAGACAAAACTTCGAAAAGTTAATGATGATTTTTTTTTTTTTTTTTACATGATGTGATGATTGAACTTTTGTTTTGGGACAACAGTTTTAAGAAAAATAGGAGTAATTAAGAGTTGAACATTGTAATCATTGATGACCCATGCAAAGGCCCATCATTAACACGCATTCAAAGGCCCATATCCATTTACAAGGAGAAGGTCACAATCCACCTAATTAAGTCCTCAGTTAAGGAAGTTTTTTAAGTAGTGGTACAATTTTACGTGAAGATATTTTTCAGGTATAATTGTTTCCCTTGTACCTATAACTGTTGCACAATGATGGTGCAAAAATAACGCAACCGATATAGAGCGTGCACACAGTGTACCTCACAAAAATTTAATACTATTGTACTAGACCAAGGATCATTTTTACTTGTCGTCCTCTGTTTACCCGATGGATGATAAAGACATGTGATGGCACACATACAAGTAATTGATCATCTCATAAGGGTTTATCTCTAAAACCTAAGTGCTTCTTTATAAGTAGGAATGAATTTAATACATGAAAGGGGTCTTCAACCATCACACACATTTAAACACACTAACACAAACACAAAATCGCTTTTCTGGTTTATGTTAGTGTTACCTTGACTATAAGATATTCATTCTTCTCACGGTACTCTTACTGTTATAACGGAAAACCGAACATACGACCAGCTTCACTCACCATATCATTTGTTCTACAACACATATGTAAGCAATCATGATCATATAATTATAATGTGTTTTGCTAACAACAACCTTTAAGATTGTTACAAACTAATTACTAAAAATTGTGTTTAGACGTTACACTACGTTCAAACAAAATAATTCAAAATCACAAACAATTTGTTAGAATATCTCAAATGTAATAAACAATACATTCTTCATACGGTTATATTAGCAAAAAATGTAGAGTTTGTCTTTGAGTATGTCTTAATATCAACATATTTGTGAAGATTTGGTTGTTAACAACCCTAAGGCTATTATCAGCATTTATCAATTAATAATAAATTAAAATAATTTGATATCCATAAGGTCCTAATTAAAAGTTTACCTTTATAATTTAGGTTATGTCGAAATAAGTGTCAGCTTTCAATGTCTCACAAATGTGAAATTAAAATTATAGTAGTGCAGAATATGTGTAATGTGTTGGTTTGTGTATAAATATTAATAAGTGTATGTCTAGTATCGAACCCGAGACCTCGTGATTACACACATTACAAATGAGAATTAAAGATTAATAAATATTAATTGTTATGTATATTTATTAATTAACACAAGTATAAGGACTAATGATCGTTAGTGATTAACCGTAAATACTAACTATCATTAAATAGAAAAGGAAAAGGACTAGGATGTAATTAGGAGCCAAGAAGGTTCCGGAAACCCTCCTTGGGTCCTAGGCCGGTCGACAAAGGGAGAGGGGAAACCCAAACCCATTACAACTTGTCCTCCAAGTTTCATCTAGTATATATACAAGGCTTGGAGTCATTCATTCACATCTTTTGTGCACACACTAAACCCTAAAAGCTTTCTTTTCCTCTTGTTTTTTCCTGCCGATCGAACCAAACAAACCCTAAGGTTTGGGTCAATTTTTTCATAAAGAAAAAAGCTTGTGTTTGATCTTGCAATTAATTTAATTCGTTAGTAATTTGTGTGTACAAGAACGAGGTAACAACTCACTATAGTTGTTATCAATGAATCGATCAATAAAACGGTAAGGGATTGATCATTGATTCATATAAACCCTAATTATGGTTCATCTTTATTATTCAACGTTATTCAAGTGATTCTTGTTCAGCTAGAATCCCACGGTACGTTCCTATTATGGTTATGTTAATTATTAATATGTTATAGATGATTCAGTAGCTTCCGCATATATGTTTTACCTCTTTACATGATTGTCATGGTTTATTTATTCTAACAGTGGTATCACGAGCTTGCTATAACATGTTAATGATTACTAAAACTCATAAAAATTGAATCTTTAACATTTTTTAGATACATGTTAAGGTTTTTTTGTTTCTTCTAGGGTTTTAGATTAAACCCTTGTAATTTTTTTTTTTTTTTTTTTTTTTTTTTTTTGCGGGGGGGGGGGGGGGGGGGGGGGGGGTCGATTACCTCCTTTACCCAAATTTTAGGGTTTGTATTAAATATTAATGAAGATTAGAAACCCTAGGTTTTAACAGGTTTATGTGTTAATTGGACGTACTTATGACCTACTTGATAATTGTTATGCTTTGATCCGTTACGAAACATGCATGTTAGTCATGGATTATTAATTGTTTTAATTGTTATATTTTGTCATATGTTTTAGATAGACCTAAAATTGGGGAAGACCACAATCTATTAAAATCAATTTATGTGCTATGTGGTATGTGATTAGCTTTGGCCTATGCAATTGACTTGTCAATGTATGTGGCTCACTTCCTTCAAGAAGGGAAGGCCTTAGTTGATTATATGCATATTGAAACCTATAATTGATTTTATTAAGGTTTTTTCTAATCTAGATTGCATGTGGCTATTTGTTTCACCTTATAATTGTTATGTTTATTAGTTGCTTGATTTGTCTTTAATTACTTCTTTTATTGTTTTATTTGTTAGACATGTTGTAAGCAATAAAAAGGTAATTTTTATAAAGAAAATTAATTGGACAAATAATGGTGAAACTTTAAGTGATAAATAATGATTCTTGCAAGGTCTTATGTGCCGACAGTGATTCGCTTCGCACAATAATTGGCTCCTAGGCGAGACTAGCAAGATTCATACTTTATTACATGTTTTAAGATTTAATTCATAAACTTTTGCTTGATTGATGTTTTTTGTACACATGGTTTTAAAAGTAAGCCTACTATCGAATAATTCATAGTGATGGTAAAAATGTTTGGTAAGAGCCTATAGTCTACCTTGGTTATCACACTTATGAATGCGTCTTAGACGACTTTCTTATATCTCCATTCTTTGTACAATATCATCTTAAGGGTGATTTACCTTAATTCCACTTTTGTGGATGATAATTGTAGGTACTTCTTTAATTGGTGAATCCGATACGTCAAGTAAAACTTTTTGAATTAATCTTAGAAAATTGGTATTAAAAAGGTTTTGAAAACTTATGTTATAAAGATGAGTGCATGTATCTTTATACATGTTTTGATTGACACATCAAACAAATACCCTATAAAAATTTTAAGTTACATGCCATCTAACTATAAGAGACACTTGAAATTATTATTTGGTAAACGTGAGACCTAGGCAAAATTTTAATGACAATGTAAAATTCTATTATTGTAGTGAGACCAGATATAGATATTTTACACATTTCTAAGTTAGACGACTTAATTAAGTTGTGCGTGAAACCTAGAACTTAAGGCATGAGATGGGATGAAACATGCTTACATTGCAAATTAATGAATCAATTTGATGTAATTCCCATAATGATCTAGGAATTGGAAAACTTGTTTGCCAATTATTGTTCGACAGATTACCATCTTTTATACTTTTATTACTAGCAGATCAACTGATGTAGTAAAATCTATGAAAAGTTGGATCCTATATTTTCAAGAAAATTATGTGGTTATATGAATATATATCCTTGGGTATTGTATTTTCTTTGAAATATGTGTTATCGAAAATACTAATGTTTGAACTTTTTTCTGTAGAAATGGCTCAACCCGATAACTCCACTGTTGTTTCTGCTTTCAAGAGTCATCTTGAAAGGGAAAAACTGACTGGAAAAAATTTCAATTATTGGCACAGATCGCTCAGAATTGTCTTGAGGGCGACTGATAAGCTCGATTACTTGAATACTGCTTGCCCTGACCGTCCTGTTGATACTGCACCTGAAGCAGAAAAAGCAGCATGTTACGTTGAGTACAAGAAGTATAATGAGGTTGCTTGTTTAATGCTCACTAGTATGGATGCTAAGTTACAAAAGCAGTTTGAGTACTATTATCCATACAATATGCTTGAGGAACCAAAGAAAACTTATGAGAAATCACCAGAAGTTGAATTGTATGACCTGCTTGATCAATTACACAGTTGTAAACATGGTGATGGGAAACCTGTAAGTGATTACGTGTTGATGATGAAAGGCTTCTTTGATCAACTCCACAGACTCGACTTCGGTTACCCCGAGAAAGTGCAAGTGAACCTAATCAATAGGTCCCTTAACAAGGACTTTAAGGGTTTTGTTCAGAACTTCAACATGCATTGCTCGGGGAAGACAGTCTCAGAATTACTCGCAATGCTGGTAGATTATGAGAAAGGTTTTCCACCTCAGGGCAAGGCTCCTACTCCTCAAGTGTTGGCAATTCAAGGAGGTAGGATCCAGAAGAAATCGCAAGCGAAGAAGGGTAAGGGAATGGTGGATAAAGGCAAGCAGGTCATGGCCTATCAATAAATTCCTAAGGTGAATTATCATCAACCCAAGCAGAACAAGGTGAATCCTCCCAACAAGAAGGATCAGGCTTGTCACCACTGTCATGAGAAGGACCATTGGAAACGTAATTGTCCACTCTACATTCATGACTTGCGACAAAAGAAGCAGAAGAATGAAGCTGGTAACCCTAGTACTTCAGATGCGTTCTTTATGATTGAATTATTTACTTTAACTCATAAAAATTCATGGGTATATGAAACGGGCTGTGGTATTCATATTTGCAATACTATGCAGGGGTTTAGAGTTGAGAATAGGCTTGCCTATGGACAACAATATATGCACGTTGGTAATGGAGCAAATGCCGCTGTTGAAGCTATAGGCGTATTTGAATTAGTTTTGCTTTCAGGCTTAGTATTGTATTTGAATAATTGTCATTATGTACCTTCAATTATTAGGGGTGTAGTTTCCTTTTCTTGTTTATTGGATCTTGGTTTTCAACATACTATCAATGGCAATAAAATTTCTGTTTCGTTTAATAATGTTTTTTATTTTAATGCTATTGCTGTGAATGGTATTTTTGAAATTGATATGAATGTGAGTGTATCTAATGAATATAATAATTCAATGTATAGCATCAATAATAAGAGAATCAAGAAAGGTCTGGATTCATCTTATCTTTGGCATTGTCAACTTGCTCATATAGGCAAGACTTGCATGGAAAAGCTGCAACGCGATGGGCTTTTGCAAGGTATCAATGATGAATCATATGATAAATGCGAATCTTGTATATCTGGTAAGATGACTAAGAAACCTTTCAATAATCGTATGGAAAGAGTTTCTGATCTACTTGGTCTTATTCACACAGATGTGTGTGGACCACTTAGACATGTGTCAAAGAGGGGTGCTAGCTACTTCTTAACATTTACGGATGATTATAGCCGTTATGGTTATGTTTATTTACTTAAACATAAATATGAGGTGTATGAAACATTCAAAGTGTTTAAAGCAGAAGTAGAGTTGCGAACTGGAAAGAAGATTAAAGCTCTTCGTTATGACAAAGGTGGCGAATACCTAAGTCAAGAGTTTAAAGATTTTCTAGCTGAGAATGGAATTGTCCAACATCTCACTTCCCCATATACTCTACAACAAAATGGTGTATTTGAGAGAAGAAATCGTACATTGCAAGATATGATAAGATCTATGTTTAATCTTACAACTCTTCCCTTTTCATTTTGGGATTATGCATTAGAATTTGCAGTTTGCATTCTAAATATGGTTCTGTAACACCCCCAAATTTAAGTTTGTAGCAGCGGAAAAATAATTTGGGTGTTACGGGGAGGATCGAAGTTATAATCTCATAAAACGGTTTAAAAGAAACGTTTTGAAAGTTATTTGTCATTCAAATAATATTTTTAATAAAAGATGAACCATTTAATTTAGAATCTTATTAAAAGATATAAAGGCTTGTAAAAATGACATATTTGATTTTTACACCATTTTAATTTATCAGAGTAATAAATGCCCGCTCCGTGTCTTGTCCTGCTCCGTTAAATTACCTGAGATACACATGCTTATAAGTGTCAACACAAAGGTTGGTGAGTTCATAGAGTTTTATGGAAAACCGTTTATTTCAATATATTTCAGGAATATTTGGTAATGATAAATACAAACAGTGATGGAACAAATATTGAATAATGTTTATTATAATCACAGATAAATCATATAGATACTAAATCAAATTCAAATAAGGGATCAATAATCCTGACATGAGCTGGAAACTCATGATGCTAATTTAATGAGATATACAATTCAAGTATGGTCAAATTCCTATACAGTTGTATCTAAATATATGTTGAAAACAAATATTTTCTTATGGATATTGCACCAAGCCTCATGACACGCAAAATGTTAACAAAAGAGGTGATTTATCAAGTCAATGATAAATTATTGCCCTCTTATAATAGGTGATTTGCCAATTCTTATTTTTATTCAAATATAGTATATCACGACTAATACGACTAACCATATGTATATGGCATTCCGTCAAGTATTAGTGGGATAGGAGGTCAATCCTTAACATGTTTCGAAGCTGTTCACTATATTCGCGCTCACATACAAGTGATTAATGGCTCATGATTGAGAGACTTTATGGCGTTCAATGTAACTTAGGCAATATCAAGGTAATAATGTAATTAGAGTATTTAGGCTCTTCCTAGCAATTATTTCTGTTGAACATAGAAATGTCATATAGAGAAAATGGAATCATTCAGGATAGTATAGTATAGTCAAGTATCATGCCACCATAATCACTTTGGAAACATTATCATCTGAGTATCAGTATTTCAATTAAGTATTTCGCCAGTAACATACATATATCACATGCCACAATAATCAAATTGGAAACATTATCATTTGAGTATCAGTATTTCAGTTAAGTAAATATATGGTGCTCGTTAAGTATCAAAATTCGACCTATGGATTTGAGATTCGACATACTAATAGTTGGCAAGGTGAGGAATGAGATGGTGCAAAAATATATAGGTGTTGTGTTTAAGATTTAAGAGAACGAGAGTCGTTTCGTTGCTAGTTTTGTCGATCATATGAAATTTTATAACTTGAAGTTGGGCTTTTTGTTTGGGCTGATGAATAGTGTTCTAGGTATTGGGCTGAAATGATATTAAGGGCCCGTTTGGTTGTAATTTGTTATTAATTAAAATTAGTAAGTTTTTAATATTTTGTTAAACGTGTCGAGAACTTGTTTTGTCATTTGGTGAATTTTGCAATATCGTAATCGTGACCATTTAATATAATAAGAAAATTTCAAATTTTCCTGTAAAAATGGTGATTAAAATAATGACAGAGATTAATATATAATTAAACGTTTTTAATTATATGGATTTTGCGAGGCTTTACAGTATCCACATGTCATTCTGAATTTCGTCCCGAAATTCAAATTTAACGTGATTACTTGAGTAAAGAATATTTGAACAGAGGGTTGTCGAGAGATTTTTATTCCTAAAATTAAGGAAACGTGATTCAGTTAGATTTATCTGTACTAGACAAGACAAAATAACTGATGTATTTAAGAGTTGTGAATATTGAAAATAGTGGTCATGAATAGTGAAATAACGGCTAGTGCATAGTGTCCAACGGTTGGGAATAGTACCCAACGGCTATATTCTAGCCTATAAATACCACTTCCAAATTTTCACTTCTTCCATCAACCATTTTCCTCTCATTTTCCATCTCAAAATGCCGCACCTCATCACCATCTTAGCGATTGTGTATGTCGTCCTTGCCGCTATCTACTTAGCGTATGTTCCAGATGAAGACTTTAGATTCTTGGTCGCGATCTTGATGTTTGTCGTACCCCTCACTATCCTAGCCATTACCGTAGACAAGATATGGGGGTAAAAATCTTGAGCTATGGTTGTTTTAAATTAAGTTCTTGTTGTGTTTCTATGTACTTGTAACGAATAAGAAATAAAACTCGTTTTTGTTTTTATGTTTTGGAATTTGTCTCATTATTGTTTTAATGGTTTGTTTATATTTATCTTTTAGCATAATTAGGGTGATTCATCCTGTGGTGGCTTTGGCCATTGTTTTGTTAGTGGGAGTCTTTGTTGCCATAGCGGACCAACCTATTGAAGATTCCATGATTTATATTGTAATAATTGTAACGGTAGCACTTCCGATGCTAATTATTTGTTTATGTATTAATTTTCATGGATTTTAATAAAATTTTCGATATTTAAGTTTTCTATCAGTCTTCGTAAATTATTTGGGTTCTCTTACTTGTACTTTTGTTGGTTTCCTATCATAATGGTGATGAGATAAGATAGGTATTTTATTGTGGTTTGTTCAATGTATTATTTATAAACAGTTCATTTTAGCTCTATATTTTGCTTTTGAATGAAGATTGTTATTTAAAAATTTGAAAATATCACTGTTCCCTTCATAACATAATTCTTCCTAAATTAGACATAGTTGATCAGGCTATGTATAATTGAGGACCAAATGATGTGATGTTTGGCTCAATCATATGTTCCTATAAATTGTTTTAGATGGTGTTCAACGTGTTGTTTTTATAATATAACACGTAATTCCCTTTAAAAATAAAGTAGAAAATTTTAGGGTTCATACTATGAATCAGAAATTTATGGAGTAAATATAGTATATTGTCATTTGGTAAATGGGACAGAAATTGAAATTAACGTAGATTATCGTTATTATGGAAATATTACAAGGTAGATCTTTCGATTCGGTAGAAAGATGGTTGTTATACTTAGGTTACATCCTTCATAACTTAAAGTAAAATACAGGAAAGAGATACAACTTAGGAAATTCTTAAACTAGATTTTATTTATCTACAACAGGAATTTATTCATCTGCTTAAATCTAGTTGCCATTCCCTTGATACTATCAAGGTCTTTAAAGATTCTTCATTCTCTTGTAAAAGTATTGGCTTTCCAATTGACATTGTAGTTTGGACATCGACTCATGTAGTGCCCTTTTCCACCACATCAGTGGCATACTACAGTTGTTGGTTGTCCTTTCCTGTCCTGAGTCTTACAGCTAACTGCCTTGTGACCTGTTTTCTGACGTTTCATGCACTTAACCATGCAGATTCCTGTGTGATGCTTGTTTCATTTTTGACACAAGGGTTGACTTCCATGATAACCACTTCCAGTAACAGGTGTGACGAGGAAATTTTTATTAGCTTTCTGATTGTATTCCAGCTGACGTTGATAATTCATACGATCTTCTAGATGTTTACGATAGCGGTCTTGAGCATTGATGATGTTGCAGTAGATGGGGTTGATGGTTCCTATTTCGGGGAGTTTTCGCTTTTGGTTATTTCCATTAGGTATAACCCCGTGCCTAATTCCTTGATTATGGTTGATGGTAGGGTTGATCATTCCTTCTTGAATTTTTAAGTGAGGTGGCCTATACTTCATGAAACTTGCAGGGTGGTGCTTACCAAGTATACCCGTCTCTCTTCTCGGATAAACTACAGTAGTTCCTTCTAGTACCACTGACACTATGTCATTTACCAATTTCTTGATAGCTCCAGGAGTCATGGTGATTTCTGATGATGATGAAGGATATGCATTGTTCATGTTGTCCATTTTCTGAAATCATTAATGAAATTCAACATTAGAATCCATATAATATCAGAATGATTCAAATAATGAAGTTAATTATTTCATTGATGAAAGGCTGAATTGACTCCCTACTGTAATCTAATTTCAAGATATGTCTGTGTTGTATCATATATAAATGATCAACTCTTGATATGAGATTACTAAGGAACAAACCGACTTGTCTACTAAAGCTGAAATTCAATAATCTTTTCTCCATTCTTTAAATTCCCTTTCAAAAATTAATTTTTAGTCAATTCTTAAGATTTTGGGTTAATTATGGTATGTTTAAGAAATCTTAACAATCGTAAGAAATCTTACGGTAGATTTGAATAACATTGCAGAAGTGAACAGAATATTAATAACTTGACTGATTGGTTTTGCAAGATAAACGATACAAGATCTTTTATTAATACTCCATTGATCTGCGTAGAATCATTTGGTTATCAAAGAAAATAACAAATGACGAGATTTTTGCATGAAGATATGAGGATTCATTACATGCATGATTGATATGAAAGGAAAGATCGATTCATAACATAGAGATATAACAGAAAGGAGGTTATTATACATTATGATTTGATTACAAGTTCTGAAGTTTCAGATTTATTGAACATTACATAAAATATTAACCAAAACTATTTGGTTTAGTAGGTACAACAAGGATACTTATAAACTTAAGATTAGTTACGCCTCTGACGTAAATATCTAACTTCTTTCTCAAGTTCAAGTTGTGCAGCTTCCATGTTTGAGAAACGTTCTTGACACATGTTCATTTGATTTGCCAACATAGTCTCTAATGCGGAAATCTTTTGACCCTGGTTTCTGGCTGCATCTCTGGCCATCCATAGGGTTCTTTCAATATCTTCAACTCTTCCATGTGTATCACTGTGTTCTCTTCTTGCACAACGGACCCTGGAGTCCAAGCTTCCAAGCTCCTGGTTGGTGTTGTCCTTTATCTCATTAATCTTTATTCCTAACTCACACATTGTTCGTCTCTCAGCATCCGCCCTTTTGAACAATGCATCAAGGTTACGGTCGTACCATTCAAATTGAGTTGGTCGTAACCCTTTTAGCTGTTTAGTGTGAGCATCCAATATGCTGGCTTGTCGATAAATAAGATTCCATATTGTATCAGGAGTGCTTATATTGTAGTCAGGTGAGTTAGGTGAGGATAAATTATTTAGAAAATTTGGTATTGAGGAATCTGAAGTATAAGGTAACGGAGAATTTGACTCAACATTCTTCCACGGCATCCCTTGGCTTGAACTTTGTCCAACTTCGAATGTTGCCTGGCCACCAATCAAATCCTCATATGATTCGGTAGCTCTCTTGAGTTTTTGACGTAAAGGTGAACGAATAGGTGACGATGGAGGTGATCTCTGAGTGAGTTCTATATCAGGCTGGGGTTGTGATATTTGTACGTAAGGATCTTCAGTATTCAGAGAATTTTGATTGATAGATGAGGTATTAGTATTATGGAGAGTAGTTTTGATATTCACGAGAGTTTCTGAAGACATATTACTGTAGTAACCAAGAATAATTTTTTATGAGGATTTTGTATAATAAAGATGTAACAGTACAGATGAAATAATTATTGTGTAAGAGTAATTTCTAAACATGTAGGATAATCTCAACAGATAAGGTATTGAGCACGACAGTCTGCAGACACGGAGGGCATAAAATGGTATGGTGTAAAATCATTTATTTTGAAAGTGTAGTTATAGTTTTAATATTTGAAAACATTTAATTCTCTATAACTCTGTCTCTGATGCCAATCCGTAACACCCCCAAATTTAATTTTGTAGCAGCGGAAAAATAATTTGGGTGTTACGGGGAGGATCGAAGTTATAATCTCATAAAACAGTTTAAAAGAAACGTTTTGAAAGTTATTTGTCATTCAAATAATATTTTAAATAAAAGATGAACCATTTAATTTAGAATCTTATTAAAAGATATAAAGGCTTGTAAAAATGACATATTTGATTTTTACACCATTTTAATTTTTCAGAGTAACAAATGCCCGCTCCGTGTCTTGTCCTGCTCCGTTAAATTACCTGAGATACACATGCTTATAAGTGTCAACACAAAGGTTGGTGAGTTCATAGAGTTTTATGAAAAACCGTTTATTTCAATATATTTCAGGAATATTTGGTAATGATAAATATAAACAGTGATGGAACAAATATTGAGTAATGTTGATTATAATCACAGATAAATCATATAGATACTAAATCAAATTCAAATAAGGGATCAATAATCCTAACATGAGCTGGAAACTCATGATGCTAATTTAATGAGATATACAATTCAAGTATGGTCAAATTCCTATACAGCTGTATCTAAATATATGTTGAAAACATATATTTTCTTATGGATATTGCACCAAATCTCATGACACGCAAAACGTTAACAAAAGAGGTGATTTATCAAGTCAATGATAAATTATTGCCCTCTTATAATAGGTGATTTGCCAATTCTTATTTTTATTCAAATATAGTGTATCACGACTAATACGACTAACCATATGCATATGGCATTCCGTCAAGTATTAGTGGGATAGGAGGTCAATCCTTAACAGGTTTCGAAGCTGTTCACTATATTCGTGCTCACATACAAGTGATTAATGGCTCATGATTGAGGGACTTTATGGCGATGAAGGTAACTTAGGCAATATCAAGGTAATAATGTAATTAGAGTATTTATGCTCTTCCTAGCAATTATTTCTGTTGAACATAGAAATGTCATATAGAGAAAATGGAATCATTCAGGATAGTATAATATAGTCAAGTATCATGCCACCATAATCACTTTGGAAACATTATCATCTGAGTATCAGTATTTCAGTTAAGTATTTCGCCAGTAACATACATATATCACATGCCACAATAATCAAATTGGAAACATTATCATTTGAGTATCAGTATTTCAGTTAAGTAATTCGTCAATAACATATATATATATATATATATATATATATATATATATATATATATATATATATATATATATATATATATATATATATATATATATATATCACATCT
The DNA here is from genome assembly GCA_030686995.1 of Artemisia argyi. Classification (NCBI taxonomy): domain Eukaryota; kingdom Viridiplantae; phylum Streptophyta; class Magnoliopsida; order Asterales; family Asteraceae; genus Artemisia; species Artemisia argyi. Next base: position 112,368,965 of record CM060705.1, on the reverse strand, counting down.
TAAGTCATAAACCATATCAGATAAATATTAATAAGGAAATTGATTTGAATCATGCAATTTATTCATATACTTATAAAATTATCAAAGTATATGTAAGCATGTATCTCCCCCAATGAGTTAAAAACAAGTATTGGAAATGGGGCTGTGACTCACCTTGATTGATGTTAGGATGATGAAAAGTAAAGTAGGATGAGATTATGAGAATGATTATGGAAACGTCTTTGATACGGAACCTGATAAATAAATTTATTTGAGAATCTAACCAAATACTATTTGGTAAACAAATAACGATAAATCGTTAAGATGAAAAGATGATATGCGAATGAAATTATTATGTTTATACTAATATTACAAAATATGTTATTATTTCCAAAGTTCTTTCTTTTTAATGATGATAAAATAATATGTAATGAATATGAGTTTAAATATTGTTATATATATTATTAACGTAAAGTTAAATAATATGTAATAGAAATGCATATGATTTGATGGGTGACGTAAAATAGAAAATAAAATAAGAATGTCAAATATAATATGTTGGTCCTTGTCCTTTTCCATTTTTTACACTTTTTATACTAACGGCGTTGGCGTTGCACCGTTAATCCTTTTTATATATAATTCACAATTACAGTCCACTACATGTCCAATATTACAATCTAAGCTTGGAAATTAATAATATGTCATTTTATAACCTATAGTTTCTGTTTTTACTGTTCCAGTCTTTAGTTTTAATAGTTTGGCAGTTTTAGTCCCTGAAGGTGTCATCGCGTTACATTTTTAGTCCAAATATACAAAAATTATGAGAAAAATTATATAAAAATTTCCAAAGCTTATTTTAGTAATAAAAAGCTTATTTGCTAAAAAGCTTATTTTTCATGTAATTGGGCCTTAACGAACCAAATCAAAGGCCCGTTAAGAAATTTAGAGGCGAGGGCATGAAAACAGTTTTGGGCCTGGACTTAGGCTACTTTTCTAAAAATATATCTTTTGGGCCTGGTGGACAGATGGATCGTTATTTCTTATTGGGCTTGAAATAAGCCCAAACGAGTTTATTAAGTTTTTGAATAAAATGGGATTTAGAAAACCTTGTGATTTGCCAATCAAAATGAAGTAATTTGAGTGTTGAAACGTGAGTATTTTTACAAGTTATATAAACGAAAATGATAGTTAACTAGGTGGTCTATTGAGTCGTATAAAAGTATATGATGCTCGTTAAGTAAAATTTTCATACATACGTTCGTTTCTTGGGCTACATGGATCGTTTCTATATATGTTAAAGACTTAGAATATTTTCTAAGTGTTTAGAGTTTTTATATCCGATTGTATCTAGGTTTAAAAATAAGTTCGTATGATGCATGAATCGTAAAATAAACGTGAAACAAGTGTGTGTCGTGACTCCTAGGCCTTCCAAGATAGAGGCTAGCCACGTTTGTGTTGCTACAAGTTTATACGTACGTAAATATATACATGAAACTATACTTTCGACATAACGTTATACGTGATGCATGGAACTTAATTAACGAGTGATATGAATTGAAAAGAGCTTGAAACAACTTACTACACCTCTAGGGTGGTAGAGAAACGAGTATGGACGAAGGAAACACAAGAACTAGGTACGTACGATTTTTACCCAAGTAATAAACGTATGAAACAAACCCGATTCTTCTTCCTTGCTTCCAAACTTGTATATAATTGTTCCTGGACTCTTAGAAGTGAGTTTAAGGAGGAAATGAGGTTTGTTTCGTGTATGATGAATGAGAGAATTGAGTGAACGAACAAGGAGTATATATTGTAACTTTTCATAACACGTATGGTTCAAAATCTTCCAAGGAAACCAATTACACTATTCTTGTCAGTGAAGATAGAATTCTTGGTTGATTTTTAACATATTATAATCATTTGAGAAAGCTAGAAACATGGAGGATGTCTTTGTGATTCATGTAGATGTCGACCACATATATATTTTGTACACAATTTGATTTAATCGTGTACCACATGAATATAGCTGATCATTAACGACATTTAAACATGAAATCATGTTAGAAATGTTATTATAAACACTTAGGAACAAACGGGAAACAAAACGGTTAAGAATTGAGTTTATTTTATGTCGATTGGTTGGAATTTTTGTCAATCACTTTACCTCCTAAAAACATATCAAAATTCGACCTATGGATTTGAGATTCGACATACTAATAGTTGGCAAGGTGAGGAATGAGATGGTACAAAAATATATAGGTGTCGTGTTTAAGATTTGAGAGAACGAGAGTCGTTTTGTTGCTAGTTTAGTCGATCATATGAAATTTTATAACTTGAAGTTGGGCTTTTTGTTTGGGCTGATGAATAGTGTTCGAGGTATTGGGCTGAAATGATATTAAGGGCCCGTTTGGTTGTAATTTGTTATTAATTAAAATTAGTAAGTTTTTAATATTTTGTTAAACGTGTCGAGAACTTGTTTTGTCGTTTGGTGAATTTTGCAATATCGTAATCGTGACCATTTAATATAATAAGAAAATTTCAAATTTTCTTGTAAAAATGGTGATTAAAATAATGACAGAGATTAACATATAATTAAACGTTTTTAATTATATGGATTTTTGCGAGGTTTTACAGGTTCCAACTAAGAAGGTGGATAAGGTACCATATGAGTTATGGACCGGTAAAGTGCCTAACTTGTCTTATCTAAAGGTCTGGGGTTGCGAGGCATTTGTTAAACGTGACTTAGCAGATAAACTCCAACAAAGATCTGTAAAGTGCATCTTTGTAGGATACCCAAAGGAAATAATGGGTTACTACTTTTATTACCAACCTGAAAACAAAGTATTTGTTGCAAGGTATGGAGATTTCTTGGAAAAGGAATTCATATCTCAAGAATTTAGTGAGGGAGTTTATGCTCTGGAAGACGATCATGTAGATGCACTACCTTCTGAATACACTAGCCAACTTCCGGTAGAACCTGAAAGTTTAGGTCCTCCACCAGAAGTTGAAGTGGTTCCCATTCGCAGATCCGTAAGGACTGTGAAAGCTCCTGAACGTCTATGTCTTAACGTAGAGTGAGAGGAAACTATGCTAGGAGATCTTGATGAACCTACTAGATTAAAAAGTATGGATTCACTCAAAATCTTGATGAGCCATGTGTATATCATAAAGCTAGTGGGAGTGATGTAATTTTCCTTATTTTATATGTTGATGACATATTGATCATGGGAAAAGACATTCCAAATTTGCAAAAGGTTAAGGCATATCTTGGAAAGTGTTTTTCTATGAAAGATTTAGGGGAAGCTGCATTTTTTCTTGGAATCAAAATTTATAGAGATAGATCTCAGTGATTGATTGGATTAAGTCAAAGTGCTTACATTGATAAAATATTGAAGAGATTCAATATGCAAAATTCCAAGAAAGGATATTTTCCGATGCGAGAGCAACATGGCTTAAGTAGCAAACTTTGTGCTTCAACACCTGCAGAGGTGGAACGCATGAAGAGAGTCCCTTATACTTCGGCTGTGGGATCTATTATGTATGCGGTGAAAAGTACAAGGCCTAATGTGGCATTTGCTCAAAACTTGAACAGTCGATATCAACATAATCCGGGTGAACTTCACTGGACTGCTGTTAAGAATATTCTAAAGTCTTAGGGCTACTAAAGATATGTTCTTGGTATATGGGGGAAATCCAGATGCAGAACTTGATGTTACAGGTTACTGCGATGCTTCTTGCAAAGGTGATAAAGATGATACTAAGTCTCAGACGGGTTATGTCTTTGTCATTAACGGAGGAGCTGTGGATTGGAGGAGCAAGAAGCAGAGTACATTAGCGATGTCTGCAATAGAAAGTGAGTACATAGCTACTTCAGAAGCTGCAATGGAAGCCGTTTGGATTAGGAAATTTGTTTCGGGGCTTGGAGTTATGTCATCGATTCAAAGACCTATAAAAATGTATTGCGACAACTCAGCTACAATTACATTTGCCCATGAACCTGGAATCATGAAAGGCACCAGTCATTTCCCGATTAAACATCACTATGTTCGAGAACAAGTCGAAATAGGTGAATTCGAGTTACTCAAAGTTCACACAGATTAAAACTTAGCAGATCAATTAACAAAGCCTCTACCTGGCACTAAGCTTTATAAGCATGCTGAAGGCATAAGGCTTCGCTTAGCTGAAAGTTTCATGCCCATTTGTGATTAGTATTTGGATAAAGGATGTAATGTACGATTATTGTTTTAATGAAATAAAATATTGTTTATGTTTATTTATCATTGTCTTAATAATGTATCATGGATTTGCATGTTTAAATCCATGAATAAATTATTATTCTAAATTGTCCGTTGTCGGTTAATGATATGGGAATATCATTAAATTAAGACAAATCTGAGTATTGGTCAGAATATACTTGAAAGTATATTGATGCGTAGTCATACCAATGTCATATGATATTCAATTAATTGAATATAGGACTTATCCCAACTTCATGATTTCACATTATGGGGATTGTCATTAAGTGAATCATATTTAAAAGTTATCCTCAGACTTGAGATACCAGATAAGTGTCATGGATGTAGTGCATTTATGTGAAGCAATTTACTGCTATCCGTAACTGGTAGTCATAAGGATTGTTTTCAGAAGTGTTGCAAAGTTCATGGGTTATTCTTGTAATCAAGAAAGAATTTGTTCCTTCGAATTTGTTTTGGAGTTTAATACTGCTGACCACTCGTAGGATTGACAAAATATTTACGTGGCCACGCCCAAAGTCTTTCTGGAATACGTTCAAATATTTTGGTGATGTTGTTCAATCATTTATAAACGAGAAACAGAAATTTAATAAAGAATTACTTAAACCCAATTAATGTGGTATTAGAAACAAAAGGATAATAATCATGATGAATCATTAAAGATTTTATCCAGGAAACCTATCTCGAGTTGAACTAGGGGCATTGGGGTGTTGCAAGATGCTAACTAATGTCATTACACTATTAATAGATATACAAGTGGGAGATGTTGGATTGTGTATAAATATTAATAAGTGTATGTCTAGTATTGAACTCGAGACCTCGGGATTGCACACATTGCAAATGAGAATTAAAGATTAATAAATATTAATTGTTATGTATATTTATTAATTAACACAAGTATAAGGACTAATGATCGTTAGTGATTAACCTAAGTACTAACTATCATTAAATACAAAAGGAAAATGACTAGGATGTAATTAGGAGCCAAGAAGGTTCCGGAAACCCTCCTTGGGTCCTAGGCCGGTCGACAAAGGGAGAGGGGAAACCCAAACCCATTACAACTTGTCTTCCAAGTTTCATCTAGTATATATACAAGGCATGGGGTCATTCATTCACATCTTTTGTGCACACACTAAACCTTAAAAGCTTTCTTTTCCTCTTGTTTTTTTCCTGCCGATCGAACCAAACAAACCCTAAGGTTTGGGTCGATTTTTTCATAAAGAATAAAGCTTGTGTTTGATCTTGCAATCAATTTAATTCATTAGTAATTTGTGTGTACAAGAACGAAGTAACAACTCACTATAGTTGTTATCAAGGAATCAATCAATAAAACGGTAAGGGATTGATCATTGATTCTGTGGAAAACTAGAAGGGAGGGGGGTTGAATAGTTTTACGTCATTTTCTGTTTATAAAACATTTGTTAAAAGAAAACTTCAATTCAAGTTTTGTTATGAAAACTATACTTGATCGAAATGATCAATTATACATGTATATGTGTATATATGTATTTTATCTTTTTAGGTTGTTTGTAAAAGCTTTATTTTATGAATGAACCTTTCGTTTGATCTTTGTTTGAAATCAATATTAGCACAACATGATAAGCTATAACAATATGTAAATGTCTATGTCTACGTAAGCAATAATGATGTAAATAAGATAATAAGTAAGAGATGGAAGGATCAAACCGAGACGCAAAGGATTTATAGTGGTTCGGCTACAAGGACACCTTCCTTGCCCTACTCCACTCCTCGAGTCACCTACTCGAGAGTTTTCTTCACTAAATCAACGAGCTCCCTTTTGGCGGAGAAACCTTACACGAATTTTGCTTACACCAATTAACGACACTAAGCTAAATGTCGACTTCTAATCGTAGCTAGAACCAATCTCACAACTTCTTCACGACATGTCACACCTTCTTCACAACTTGTACACACCACTACTACTTCACAACTTCACACTACTTCACTACTTATTCTTCACACTACTACTTCTACTATACTTAATAACTAACCCACCTAAATCTACTTATTACAAACACTACACAACTTTACAATATATTTACACAAGCTACACAACTAATCTTCAATACTTCTTGATTTGAAATGGAAGGAGTATTCTTCTCTTGCACTTTGAATGATGAGGGATTGGTACACTTGAAATAAGAACTAATAAAGTTATGATCAAAGGATTTAGAATGATGTTTTGAAAGGATTTGGACAGAAAGTTTAAGTGCAAAAGGTGTAGAAAAATTGCAGGAATGAACCAGTATTTATAGGCAAAGAAATCTGACAACAAGAGTGTGCCGGCCCACCTTAAAATTAAGGGGGCCGCCCACCTGTAATTGCCAGATTTCTTTGTCTTTTCTGGTGAAAGTTTATTTGATGAAAAACTAACTGATTTTGGTTAAAAATTTGAATTCATATATTTGTTATGAATTAAACATTTTCCTTTAATTACCAAATTGTTTTTCAAAAATAAATAATATGTTTATAAACTTTGTAATGTTTAAATAAAAATCCCTTTGATCATAAAATGTATTAGACATTTGTTTATTCATACCTTAAGTGATTTAGTTGGATATAAGGATATTTTGTAACTAAATACTTGTTTACGTGATGATTTTACGTTTAACGTTTTTACATTTTGTGATCATCAAAACTTAGGGATATCGAGAAATATTAATAACGTTTTTATGCATTATTTATATCAACAGATTCACATAAACCCTAATTAGGGTTCATCTTTATAATTCAAGGTTTTTCAAGTGATTCTTGTTCAGCTAAAATCCCACTTGTAACAAACCGGAATTTTCCAAACTGGTCTTAAATAATAAATGTCAATTTATTATTACCTAACTATTTATCTAATTATACATGTGCTTACAAAACTATTTCGGAAAGTAAACCCGCACACTATATCTTACAACAACTCATTTCATTGACTATTTTATCAGAAATGTGTGAACAAGACAGTTTCTGACTATTACCGAGTATTTAAGTACCAAAACGAGAAATATCTCACACACAACACCACACGCGTACCGACACAAATCAAGTAACGGCATAAACCAGTGTTTATTAATTGAGAACTAAAAACATTGTTTTTATAATTTTTATAAAAATACACTCAAAAACGAGATCATTCGTGCTCACGGCAACCCTGGAAAACACCGAAGATAAATAGAAGCTCAGCAAAACACGGGGTGCGCTTAAATCCCCGCGAGTGTTACAAAACCAAAAACACTTCGCAACTCGCCTTTTATTTAAAATAACCTCACTTTATTATTATTTTTTTTATACCTACACTTTTAATTAAAAACTAAATTAAAACAAAAACAAGAATATAATGAAAAAAAAAAAAAAAAAAAAAAGATACGTACAATAAAATAGGAGGAGTGCTACACCCACATAAGGTTTACAAAAATTCATCCACTCGCTGACGTGGCAGACTGGTGATTGGTTGGTTTTCTGGTGATTGGTTGGTTTTCTGTGGCCCACAGAAAACCAACCAATCACCAGTCTGCCACGTCAGCGAGGGGAAGAATTTTTGTAAACCTTAGGATGTAGTAATATTCATAAAATAGATACTCATTTAATCCTCTTCTTATCCCCACATGTCCTCTCTCTTCCCTCTCTCTCTTCTGCGACTCCATCCCCCACCCCTGAATCAAAACAGATCTGCCATCACGATGACCGGCCACAAGGCAACAAACGGGACGGTCCTAGCCATGACAGGACTGACCTCCTTGTCTCCACTTTAAAGTCAATACAAGAAGGTGATACCATGGGGGGACGACTACCATAAACGACTACAAGGTTGACTGATGCCCAAGGATGAAGGGTCCAATGTCTATTGTTTAGGTTTTTATAAACCAAATCAAATTCACAAGTGAATGCACACCCACAAGAAAATTATCAAAGCAAACAAAAAGTTTTATCTCTAGTGTTGGGTTCGAAGATTTAGTGATGGTTCCTGCTTGGTTTCGGTTCAAATCAAATTGTATCCAAACGGTCCTCGTTGTAGTCTCCTCTTCCATCGATCTGCAAACTCTTTTGTAAGGATATTTTCTTTTGATATATATACTTGTTGTGTCGATTTAATATAAAAAGTGGAGTCTTGATTGTTGTCGAATATGAATCTGTAGTTATAATAAACTCATGGCTGATTCATTTATTTCGTTGTGGTATTAATTGGTTTCTTTATCGATCGATTTCTTCATGTTCTGAAAATGATTACTTGTTGTTGTTGTTGTCAATGTGTGGAAATTAATAAATTGCAAACTAAAACCAAGTATTGGCTCAAAGATTTGTAGAAGTACTTGTTCTGTTTTCGGCTTATCCGTTGGCTTATCGGCTAAATTTTAATCTTCATAGACTAAGTTTAGGTTGGCTTTGTGTTAAGTTGTCTTGTGTGGTAGGAATTTGAAACAAGTCAAAAGCCAATTTTAATGTGACTCGAAAATGGAAGTCTTGTTCTTTGTTTTTGGTCTTGTGACGTCGCACATTCGTAATAGCCTAAGTCCTTGATCTTTAGTTTACGTCAAATATCGAATTTGTGTTTGGTTTTGCTGTGACTTGAACCCACTGATGGGTCGAACCACTGTACAACAGTGGGTGCTTTTTTTTCCATGGTTTGCCATTTCACCTCCAACAAGCATGCCGCAAATTTTAAAGAATAAGTAAACCGAACTTGTATTGGGTTGTTTTGTTTGTGTGGGTTCAACACCCCAACAGTAGGGGTGGTTATCTTTTCTTAATTATTAATTCATTTTCAAAATCTTATTACAAACTTAATTAAGTAAATGTCTTGGGTTAACTTAGTGTATGGTTTTGATTTTGAATCAAGTTTATTTTGGAAATTAGTGTTTGCTTATTCTCGCCATTCATTGCAATCTCAGAAACATATAGTAAATTAAATTAATTTGGTTTGTGTTAAAATTTGGTCTTATTTGATATTTCTTTGGTCCCCTATTCAAATCCCACAAGCCTAAGGGTTAAACTCTATTTGGTTGTCACTGTGTTTGTATAAATTCTTCCTTGTTGGCTGTGCCAAGAGAAGGCAACAAGCAAAATATGGAAATGGTGTGTCAAATTGTTAAGAATTAAAAATGGTTATGCTTCTTTTGTGTTATGGGTTGGATTTGTGTTGTGTTGGACTAGTTATGTTCTTTTTCTTTTGTCAAATACGTATGGGCCACAGCCTACTTCACCATGTTTAAGGGTGCGTTTGTACTGTTCTGTTCCGGCATGCTCACGACTTATCTCGACTTGGTATTATTTCACGACTCAATTGGCTCACTCGTATCTAATCATAATCATTATGTGGATACAAAAGTGTAAGACTTTAAGTTCTAATCTATTAACAACTAGACTAAAAATCTAAGTGCTAACTTATTTTAATACTTTCGGTTTATATTCAACATGACTCATTTTATAAATCTATAATCAAAACATAATATTTTTGCACCATTAAACTATAAGTTTAATCAAACAAATTATAACGTATTTTGAGATCATTAGTTTATACTCATGGTTTATTTAAACTAACATGACACACCTAAACTTACAAAATTTTATTGGATTTTTATAAATGCTACATCGCGGTTCACTATTATGATATGGAAACTTTAACTTTTGCATCTTTTCGGTAAAACTAAAATGTGTATACGGGTCATGCCTGACTTTCGTAAAATCCTACACTTAGAGTGTTTTTGACAAAACTAATAAACAAAATAAGTGAAACATTTTAAACAAACTTACACTCTTGAAATATATTTTTACTAGCTTATTTTAAATATAAACACTTTAAATATAAACATCATTTAATGGCATATTATAAGTACACTTAATAACAAACATTTAATTTATAATAGTAGCAAATATTTTATGTATACACTAAGTTAAATATATGTAGGTATTTCTAACATCAATGTCATTATATTTCCATCAACGTCTAATTACTTTTCGTACATCGTCTTTCGGTTATTGTCGAACCAAAGATTTATCCGTCTTTGATATTTTATTATACACTTCCAAGGGCCAATACTTACACATAATTAGAAAACTATTTTCAAACTTAAATGCTGCCACACAAGCAATAACAACGCAAACACTTTAAAACTTTTAATCTTATTTTGACTTCACACACCGAGTCTTAAACGAGAACTGTGAACTAAAACATGTCTTACTAATCTAGGTCGCGTGTCGGTGCCGCACACCATCACTACTCGATACTTTTCACTATCATACTGCTTTACTGAGATGAGTTCATGACCCCCTATTTTTACTTGTTTCATAACTGTTTTGGGGGAGAATACATGCTCGTTTTTATTAAACTCAATGCCTGTTTGTACATAAACTCATTAATTGATTTTACTTGAAAGTGATTTATTTGCTGTCTGCACATTGCATTACCTTATTGTGGATACAAGTGTTTAAATCATATATGTGAGTTTATAGCCCACTTTTCTTATACTTGTTTTACAACTATGGGGGAGAATCATGCAAAACGTTTTCTGGACCACAACACTATTTTAATTGCTCAAAACTATTGCGTAGTTAGCTTAAGCCCCTGAACCCACTGTTATGCCCTCCTTCATGAACTGTTAGTTCCTGCTGGGAAGCGCGATTGATATAAATAGATCTATTGGGGGTGACTCCCCTCGTTCGGTTGGCCAGACGGGTCAATGCGAGCGTATATCAAGTCAGACTACGAGTGTATTGGGTTAAACACTCGCTATGGGCCCCTGATTATTAATTATGTGCTACATTGTAGCGCACTGAACTGTCTAGCTTCGGTTGCATGAACTTAGTGCTAGCGTAATAGACTATTTACTATGTGACATTATATTCGTTGTAATGATCACACACTCTACTCATGGTCCACAATTCTAATTTTATTGTAAGGTAAACACTATTTTCATGAAGTTGGGAGCCACACAACGGTCACAAGACTCTCCATGGAACTCACAATACTACTGTTTTATTATAAACCTATGAACTCACCAACCTCGTGTTGACACTTTTTAGCATGTATTTTCAGGTTAAGGTGATAGTTAACTATTGAAGGCTTTGGCATGGCATGGCATGGCATGGTCATAGACAACTCTAACATATATTTTGGACCACTTAAACTCTTATATGGGCCTGTATTTCCGTACTATTTTTGAACGGTGTAAATTTGAATATTTTTTTGATAATGAAAGTTATTCTAAATGGTTGAGATGGAAATCGTTCTTTGTACTTGTGTTATGATACCGATTGAGTAGCACCCCAGTAACATGTATGTTTTCGCTGGACCCGGTTTTGGGGGTGTTACACCACTGTACGTTCGTATTATGTTTATGTTGATTATTAATATGTTATAGATGATTCATTCGCTTCCGCATATGTGTTTTACCTGTTTACATGATTGTCATGGTTTATTTATTCTAACATAATGGTCCCGATTATTTTGAACCGCTCGCAAATTGAAAATAAACTGGTAAGGTGCTTAGTTAGTGAGAAACACTCCTTACATAAAACTAATAGAACAAAAACGTGTTTAGTCACACATATTTCAAAAGATTTTATGAAAGAATGAAAATCACACTTTTCAAATTATAACTAAAAGTCTGAATAGTCTAATTTACTCTTATCTACTTGTATCTCTCTCTAAAAAATTGAAAAATGTAACATCATCAGATTTTCAAAGTTCTCAACACTTCTCTAATAATAGAAGACCCCTTCCCTTTTCAAGAAATCTAAAAACCACAAATTGAAAAAATCTTTCTACAACTAAATTAAACGTAAACTTAATTTGTGATTTAGAGATTATTAAAAAAGAAGGTCCAAAATGGGAAAATGTACATGACCCGGGCTATATATACAAACGTGAAAAAAGGCGGGTTTTGGTCCTCATACGTTAAATTGTGTTTGGTCCTCCCTCAAACCCTAAATCGATTATCAACTTTTAATTCAAAACCCTAATTACCAATTTCATCTCACAACTACATAATAATGACTGGCGTTACGCTTCAGAATGATCAAAATGAGAGCCATTCGCATACCGTTGAAGAATCTGATTCAACGCGACAACAACAAATTATCGAAACTGAACAACAACCAAAACAAGAACAAGACACCAAGGTACTATTTATTATTTTCCCGATTTATGGGTATAATTTATTTGTACATGTAATTACTTACTGATAAACGTTGCATGCGTTGTTGTTTGTTCATTTAGACATTCTAGTATAATTAAAGGATGGTAGAGTTAGGGCACGTAAGGTATGCCCTAAACCGAATAATCTCATTTACATGTTTTAATCCATGCTCGTCCGACAGCAAACTGAATTTTGGTTTTGGGAATGATACCCAAACAAAATGCATCAACAAACAACAGTTATCAAGTAATCATGCCACTTTTTCTTATTCCAACCTTAATTGCTATCAAACTTGAAACTGGTTAGCTATGATAGAGTTCAAATTGTAGCTCATATACAAAAATAAGCTACAGGCTTGGAAAATTGATACGACAAATGAGAATGGATGTTAAGCTTCTTTTACTTTTCAGAAGAATAAAAAACTTTGAAAGTTGTATGTAATTGTTGTTCTTGCTCGTTTTTACCCAGTCATATAATGTTAAGAAAAATCAAATTTTTAATAGTGAATTCTCTTTATGAGAGCGAGAAAATTTAAGCTAGACTTTGAAATATAGAACACAAAGTTATATATTGACAATGAATTATGGTGGTGGCTCTATGAGACATACGTGACATTTGAAGTCTATAATTATAAGTGACTAAGCCAGCAAAGGGGTTTTATACTTCTTAACACTCCTATAATTACGAACTTGTTTTAGCTTTTGTTATTGTTACATGTCCATGGTAGTTATCCTAGTTTCTTGAATAAATTAATACTCCCTGTGCAATTTTTTGTAAGAACACGGGATATTGTTATGGAACAGTAATGAATACCTACGTACGACATCCAATGAGCTCATCCTAACATTATCAATGAAATATTATCTTCCTCCCCTGTTTGCGTTTTCATTACTGTTCCATTGAGTTGCTCCCAATTTTCAGTTCGCTTCGTAACAGTTGTCACGTGAATCATTTTTATGATCCAATATATGTTTATGTAAAATCCATGATAAAGAGAACAAAACTGACCATGTTATATTTTGTAGGAAAGTGATGAATTCTTTGACTTCTGAAGTGAAATTAAGATCATAAGAAAGATAGCTGAAAAATGATTTGAAATAGAAGTCGACATACATATATGTAATAATTTATTGGTGGAAGGTTGGTATAATAATTATTATTTTGGTTCATGATGCTTAAAAAAGTGGTACACATATCATAAGATGGAACTGAGATTATCTACTAGTGGCAACCCGTTGATTCCAAGAAGAGCTGCACTTGAATTTATATGTCAGGATGTTACCCGTGCATTAAATTTCATTGAGTTTTTAACCTTCAATGGGAAATATATGATAGCGAGATCAGAACTTCTAGCTTGTGGTTTTATATGAAAATACTATTCAAGATGTTCTGATGTGTTACCTTTTATGGTTTATAGAGCTCAACTAAGATGATCAAAGATCTTGAAGTCAGTGTCCCCATTGTCTATGGAACTATCTCATTTTGGCTTGGAAGGAAAGCCACCGAGTAAGTGAATTCTGCTTTTGTTGCATTTACCTTTCGGGTTCTTTGTTATTTCTTTTAGTTGTTTCAACAGTAATTGGACCGTAAATTGAATGGGAATCTTATATATTTGTCTCTAATGTTTAATAGAACTCAATCTCATTCATGGACTGTTTACGTGCGTGGGGCAACAAACGAGGACTTGGGTGTTGTCATCAAGAAAGTTGTATTTCAATTGCATCCAAGTTTTAATAATGCAAGGCGAGTGATAGAGTCACCTCCATTTGAGCTAACAGAACGCGGATGGGGTGAATTTGAAATAGCCATTTCAATATTCTTTCATGACGATGTCTGTGATAAACCGATAAACTTGTGAGTCGTTCATATTATCATTATTCCCCCCATTTCATATAGGTCAGATGTAATACTTATCTCATTATCTCCAGGTTTCACAATCTGAAGCTATACTCTGAAGTTGAGCAGGGTCCTTTATCTACCAAGAAACCTGTAATTGTCGAGTCTTATAATGAAATTGTTTTCCCAAACCCCTCCGATGAGTTTCTTTCTCGTGTGGTTAATCATCCATCTGTAATTGTGCCACGGCTTCCAACCACTTTGAATTTGCCCCCTGGTAATGTGTTTTTTACATCAGTGTCGTGTGTATATAAAGTTTGGTGTAGTTTTCATTTCACAGTTTGCTGTTTGTTACGTTATAGCACCAATAGAAGACGTGCATGAGAAGAAAAGAGGCAACACTAAAGATCATCCACTCGGTCAATATTTCAATAGGTTTTCGGAGGCAGACGAGCTCTTAAAACTTGCAGAGGCCCGTCAGCAGGTCAGTGTTTTCTTGGTTGATTTCTTTTCAATTATTTGTCATGGTGTTGCCAATCTCTTTTTTTGAAAAATATGAACTTTGGAACTTTCGGCCTGATCTTGATGATATTTTTTTTGCTGCATTAGGTGCAAAGTCATATTGTGAATATAAAAAGGCGATTGAGTATGCTCGAAGGGTCAATTAACACATCTTATGCTTAAAATAGCATTTTTGCTTCAAGCTTAAATAATAAGCAAAATTAGAAAACCACCGCTTTGTTCCAGTCATATCTTGGTTTATGCATGGACACTGGTAGTTGGTACTACATTATGAAGGTCTAAGATTTAAATCGTACTTGTCAATATTTGGTAATAAGTTCGTTTTCAAGAAGTTGTGTCCTTGAATGTCCTTTGTGACAAAAGCATGTGAAAACAGCTATAGGGCCATGTTACGCTTGCTTTATTGACTGCAATTCTCTTTCAATAATAATTAGTCATTATACCTTTATTAATCAAGTTATTATATGAGAGATTATTGTCTTATCAACCATTGGTTGTATTGATGTATCCATTTCAATTATGGAACATGGGACTATCCAAAACTGCTAAGGTTTAATTTTCCATTTGGACAAGTAACTTAGGATGTTGGATGTAGTTTACTTCGCCTTTTGAAATGAAGCAGTAGCCAATTTTAAAGTCAACTATAACACCATTGTCCATACCCAAAACTGAAGTTCAACCTTTTTCATTCTCTCTGTGAATTATGAAAACCGAAGCCTATCTAACAAATTTAGGCACACAGGTGTTTTGTTCCTGTTCGCATAGGTGTATATGTGAAAATGCGTATGTGATTTCATGTTTACGGAACCCATACCAAAAATCAAAAAAGGGGGGGGGGGGGGGGGGGGGGGGGGGAGGTCAAAGTCTAAGAGTGGAATATATATAATTATGGAACTCAATACCAAAAGTCAAAGTCCAAAGCTGGATTTGAGCTATATATAATTAGGAACTTAGGATGTGAGCTATATATAATTAGGAACTTAGGATGTAAAGCTAAAAACATTATCCTGAGGACCTGAGGTGCTAATACCTTGCATTCCTTTCCACTTTGTGTACTTTCACATTGCCACAGAAGCTTTGGCTCCACCATAAGAAGACTATGTAGAACCTAGTTCGCACCATTACATGAAAGATAGGTGGAGGTTATTTTTGGAAATACAAATTTGTTCAATGATCAATAACTTGTTATGTGTGAAATATATCATCCGAAGTTATATTTTTTTAAGTGAATAGATATGCATATGTGCTGCCTACAGCTTTATAACTTACTGTATGCTACTAACAACATACATAGATGCATGCATATACATTACCTGATTAATTACCACAATAATGGTTTTGTTTATCACAAGTTCTCTGTACATATACCCAAAATAAAGTTATAGGCATATAACATCCACAACATATTTTATTATATGACATGTTAATGATGAATACTTGTTAATTAATATCAAATGTAGTTTTTCAGTACATACATTATGAAAATTCAAACACAGGCACATAGATACATACTGATTCATAAATGGAAAGGGGTCCATGGTGTGTGTTGGTGTCTTAAATTGAAGTAACAAGGTAGGGTTGCCCAAAGGGCTAGAAACTATGAACCCATACTTATACAATCACACCTTCTTAGAAAACCACCTTGTTCACCACCTGCCTGCATCTTCACATGCATTTGCTTCTTAAACTCCCCCTATAAAATTCTATTTTACATAATCAAAATCACAATCACCACATCCTCATCCATCTCTTCATCAACACTTCACCACACCACCACCACCACCTTTCTCTAATAACCATACATACATAAAATAATATATAATGGGTCTTATAAGATCACTAAACAAACAAACACAAGCAATGGCCTTCAAAAAATTCTCAAATTTTAAAGATAATGGCTACAAAGCAGACGCCCCAAAAGGACACTTTGTAGTGTACATTGGAGAAATGAGAAGTAGATACATTTTACCCATATCATGGCTAAATCACAAGGGATTCCAAAGCTTGCTAAGACGAGCAGAAGAAGAGTTTGGCTTCAACCATGATATGGGGTTAACCATTCCGTGTCATGAACAAGATTTTTTATCTCTCATTTCCATCATGGGATGAAATTACCATATGATTAAACTGGACCATTAACAAAAGACTTTTCTATCCTTTTCTTCACTCATCTTCGTATGCATTTTTCTAACAATCGTTGTTAATCCTCAACATTTTTTCTATTTTTCTCTTGTGGTGATCTTACACCCTTGGAAAAATATTGTGTCAACCATTTTTTTTAATGTTTTCTCATGTTTATTATTATATAATGTAGTTATTTCTTTCTTGCTATATGTATTAAATATTTATTGATCAAGATTTGATAGATTTCCTAACTTGTTGAGCTCTCAAATCAAGTTGCTCTATCAAAATTATTATATGTATTATTGACGTGTTCCAGTAATGAAGTTTATATATATCATCCTCTAAATGCGACATGCAACATACAAAAATGAGTGTGTGCCGTAAGTTCTATATGTTTACATATACAAGACGAGTACCAAATTAACCATAGACCTAGCTATTCAAGTAATCAAGTTTATATATATCATCCTTTAATTGTGACCTCGTACCATACAAAAATGAGTGCATACTGTAAGTTTTATATGTTTTCATATACAAGACCAATACCAAGTTACAACCCTAGTCACTATATACAAAAGTACAATACACCTAACAAAAACTACAAAAGTTAATTATGTGGTAGCCCAACTATGTATCAAGATAGCTGTATCATGTGAAAGAACTAATGGACCACAGAAGAAAAGGATAGTGATCCTGACATTGAGTTATTTCTTGAGTCAACGTATGAGTCATTGAGAAATGCATGGTGTTTCAGATTGTTAGTTCATATGATGGAATCTATATAATCTTTGCATATAGTAATGTTATGACACCTATATCTAAAAACGTAGTTTTTAAAAGAATTGGCTTTGCAATTCAAAAAGGGCTAGCAGCGCAGCTTGTTGCTTGTTTGTCTTGCACCTCTATGTAAATCGAAAGAATGCAAATAAAACACAGTTTCTATATAGTATAGTAAATGTTTGCTAGAAAGTGGCAACATATCGATAAAAAAAGAAAAAAAAAATGTAATTGGCATTGTAGACCTGTCAGTCATATTGGAATTTGATTTTAAACTAAAATTTGGTCTTTTTTTTTTTAGAACGGCAATTGTATTAACTAGCAAGAAGCTAGAAAAAGGGAATTACAAGGTCGAGGATAGAATGTTACAAGGATTACAAAACCATTCTATCCAACTAAAATTTGGTCTTAATCTTTAAATCAAACTAATTAAATTTAGGTCTCTTATTAAAGGGATAGGATAACGAGATCAAAACTTCATAACAAAATAATTTTGAAACCATGTACGGAGTAATATATAATCTTTGCTTGTGGTCTTATATAAATAAATTTATTCAAGATGTTCTGATTTCTCACGTTTACCGGTTCATAGAGCTCAACCAAGACAATCAAAGACAATCATGAGTCATTCATTTACTTACTATTGTTTTCCCTTTAGTTTGCATGTAGTTCAGATGGAATACATATCTTATTATCTTCAGGTTTCACAATTTGAAATTATACTTTGAATTTGAGCGAAGAAACCTGTGATTGTTGAATCTTAGAGCAAACACAGTGGTAACGCACCACCAGCGTTAAGGCTTACGTGGCCTCTCCTTAACCCACGTTAAGGTCGCGTTACCACAACACCATTTTGCGTTAAGGCCCACGTTAAGACTCTTTAACACGCTGCGTTGGTGGCTTGACGCGGCGTTAATCGTTTTTTTTTCTTCCGATTTAACTAATTTTTGGTGGGTTTTGTTGGTGTGTTTATATAATAATGTGTGTGTGTTTTAGTGTGTGTGTCGTTGCAGGTTTCAAAGGAAGAAGAATATATGTAACTTTTGTAAAATTACACTTTCAGTCCTTGTGGTTATGACTTTTACACTTTCAGTCCTTGTGGTTATGGCTTTTCTGTATTTACAGTTTAGTCCTCTTTTTATTTTATTTTATTATTTTTTTTTAAGTAAATAACATTTGTATTTTTAGTGATTTGTTTAAATAAAATGTAATTTGTTTTAATTTGTATTTTGTTTAAATAATTCGAAAAGAAGAAAAAAGTAGGGCCCAAATGTTGAGTTATTGTTGTAGGTGTTTTTTTATAAGTTAATGTTAAAGTGTTAAAGCTGATGTGGCACTGACGTGACGCTGAGTTAAGTTATAACCCGAGTTACTGATGTGCCTTGCTCTTATAATGAATCTGTTTTCCCAACCCTTCAGACAAAGTTTTTAGCTCATGTCATTAATCATCTATCTGTAATTGTGCCACGACTTCCACCCACTTTGAACTTGCCTCATGGTAATATGTTTTATTATTACGTGAGTGTCTTGTGTGCATGAATTTTGGTGTATTTATAGCACCAATAGAAAACTTGCACGGAAATAAAAGTGGCGACACTAAAGATCATCACTTGGTCAATATTTCAATAGATATTCTGAGCGAGGCAGATGAGCTATTTGAACTTGCAGAGGCTCGTCAGCAGGTAGGTCAGTGTTTTCTTGGATAATTTCTTTTCAAGTATTATGTAATTGTGTTGTCAATTTCTTTTAGAAAAACTTTCGAACTTTTGGTCTGATCTTGACATCTTTTTGTTGCATTAGGTGCAAACTGCAAAGGTCATATTGTGATATGAGGTGATTGTATGCTGGATGGGTCAATTAACATATCTTATGCTTAAAACGTTTTATTTTTCTTTATTTCACATAATAATAACTAAGTTAGATTAATATTGTACCTCCATTTTGTTCCACTCATTACTTCATTTATGCATGGTAGTTGCTAAGTTTGCATCGTAAATAGTATGACTTTCGGTGTAAGTTCATTTTCAAGAAGTGGTGTCCTTGAATGTCCTTTGTGACAAAAGCATGTGAAAGTAGCCAAAAGGACATGTTACACTTGCTCTATTGGCTGCAATTCTCTTTCAGTATGTAGGAGATAATAATTAATCTTTATTAATAATATAAGTTATTAAATGACAGATTATCGTCTTGTCAACATTTGGATGTATTGATGCGTCCATTTCATATATGGAAAATGGGATCTTTCAAAATTTCCAACGTTGAATTTTCCATTTGGACAAGTAACTCAGGATGTTTGATGCAATTTGTTTCACCTTTTGATATTAAGATTATGCATGTTCTTACAAAATTTATCAGCGGTTAAACTGAAGTCGACCATACCACCATGGTCCATATGGTTGCCAAAACCAGAAGTTCATCCTTCTTGAATCTCCTTGTGAATCATGATACGTGAAGCCTACTTAACAACTTTACATATATTTGTTTGTGCTAGTTTGCCTGTATTTGTGAATACCTGCATGTAAAAGCATATGTATGCATTTCCTGTAAATTGAACCCATAACAAAAATCAAGGAGAGGCAATAAAAGTCAAAGTCTAAGATTGGAATATGTATTATTATGGAACCGAATACCAAATGTCATAGTCCAAGGCTGGAACTGATTAGGATGTAAAGGAAAAAGTGCCAAAAACATTATCCTTAGATTAGCTAATACCTTACACTCTTTTCCACTGTGTACTTTATTGCTACATAAGTTTTGGCTCCACCATATGAAGCCTAAGCACAACCTAGTTTGCACCTTTACTTGATAATAGATTAATGGTTATCTTTGGAAAGAATTTTGTTTTTGTTCACATATCAATAACTTTAAATTTATAAAACATTTCTTTCTAAGTGGATGCTTTATGTAATATATGCTATCTACAGTTTATAGCTTATGCAAGTTTTGACTAACACTACACGGATGTCATAAGAAGATATTGACCCTTAGGGATATTCATCATAGGTTTTAACTTCACAAGACAATAAACAGAAAAATGGTTATCTGTTTATTTATAGCATTCTGTTATTGTGAACCGAAATAATCTTCATACTTATGCTTAGTATTATTATTAGTTAGATTAGAAGTTAGAAGGACCAATTATGTTAAGTAGAAACTTAATAACTAACTTATAGTTATTTCGGTTGGACAAAGACCAAACCGAATGGTCACAATGGTTAGGCTAGATCGAATGGTCACAACCATTCTATGGAAAAGTCACAATGGTTCAACACAATGGTTGAAACCTTATATATATGTAATTACATGTAACTTTACAATGGTTAATGAAATTTTAGATTTACTTATTCATATTATTTTGCAATTCATAAATCGATCCAGAAACATTGGGACAACAATTGGCATCAAGAGCAAGGATTCAATACACCGAAACAAAAACAAATTCTGCAAACATCATCAAGAATCATCAGACTTCGAAGCCAAAGAAAATCGCAGGAAAAGGAGAAGGACAATCCGTTTTTTTCTTCTTGAGCGAGAGAGACAATCTGTTTTCTTTATATTCTTCCAAAGAAAACATAAGAAAATTGAATAAGAAACGCGTAGAAAAGATAGTGCACGATCTAGTTTACGTAAGGAGTTGCAAACGCCAACATCAAGCGTATTGGTGTCGAGGAAGAAAAGAGGAGACTTTGTGTAGAACAAGAGACAACCGGTTGGAGATTAACACAAAGCAAAAACGTTGTTGTAAAGAAGAAAAGTATACGAAGAAGATTTACTAGGAGTACTCAAGATTGTGTGGAGATTTTTTTGTTGTGTCGAGTTTAACACAACAACAACAACAACGTACGCAGCAACAAAACAGAAAAACCAGAAACTTTGTTTTGTTTTTCGCTGCAAAGAAGAAAAAGGAACAAGCAAAGAGATTGATTTGTTTCAAGAGTTACCAAGGCGTGGTAACATAGAACGTGTAAAGTGGTGTTTATTTTTCGTTGATCTAATCGAACTTCTGGAAACTTTTGGTTCGACAGCACCAATTCGACACAAAGAAAAAGACAGAAACTTGGTTGTTATTTCTGGTCCGAAGCAGAAGACAAGAAGGAAAAGAAAAATTCAGTCCGAATTATTTTGGGTTGGAGATTGAAGTCGAATTGAAAGAAAAAGAACCAAAGACAACGAGGCAAAAAAAAAGGGAACACTAAAGGGAATTCGAATTTGTGATCATCACAACAACGAGGTCACAAACAAAATTCAAACTCATTGAATTTCATTATATTCATCTTTTAGATACTCGTTATACTATTAGGATTCCCAAAAACTATTATTGTTCCCGTAGTATTAAGTATACCACAAAAGGGTAGAAATTCTCATTAAATTAGAAAGTGAAGATCATTAACACTTTCAAGATGGGCGATGACACAAACGCAACAACTACATTAAAACCCATAACACCTATTGCACAATACCAATGCCCTAAGTTGAAAAACACAAATTATACGGTATGGGCTATACAAATTAAGGCTATATTAGAAGCACATGGTTTATGGGATACAATAGAACCTAAGGAAGGCGTAGAAGTAGATGATAAGAAGGATAAGTCAACTATTGCCCTTCTATATCAAGCATTATCAGAAGATGTAATTTTACAAGTAGCAAGTTGTAAAAAGGCAAAAGAATTATGGGAATCACTAAAAAGGAGACACGTAGGAGAAGAGAAAGTGCAACAAGCAAAGTTGCAATCTTTAATGATAGGATTTAATGCCCTTCAGTTGAAGGATGATGAAACCGTGGATGCATTTTCAGATAAGTTAAACGGTTATGTTACTAAGGCAAAAGAACTAGGCAAAACATTGGATGAATCACTCGTAGTTAGAAAACTATTAGACTCCACACCAGATAGATTCATTCAGATAGTAGCATCCATAGAACAGACTAGTGATCTAGATGATATTACCCTAGATGAGATCACTGGAAAACTCAAGGCATTTGAGGAAAGAATAAAACTCCGTAAGGGAAATCAAGTTGAAAGCCAGGATAATTTACTATTCACACAGGGTGAACACTCAGATAGAGGAAAGAAATTTATTAAACGCGGAGGTAGACAAAATTATTCAAAGAAAAACTGGCGAAAAAACAGACATAGAAATAACTCACATGAAGGAAACTCAAACTATAAGGGAAACCCTAATAAGAATACAAATAGGAAGGATTTGAGTACCGTAAGATGTTACAAGTGCAATAAACTTGGACATTTCATGAACAATTGTAGATCAAACACAACAGCTCAGGAACATTCAAACCTTATCTTAGAAGATGAAGAACCATCACTATTAATGACCGTACATGAAACCAAATATGAAGAAGTACTGTTGAATGAAGGCCAAATTCAACCAGGAAAATATGCTTCAAAGGATGAAAGCGTATGGTATTTAGATAACGGTGCGAGTAACCATATGACAGGAACCAAAACTCACTTTAAGGATATAGATGAAAAGATAACAGGACGAGTACGTTTTGGAGATGGGTCGTATGTAGAAATAAAGGGAAAAGGCTCTATATTGTTAGGTTGTATAAACCAAGAACAAAAGGTAGTAACGGATGTGTATTATATACCGAACCTTAAGAGCAACATACTAAGTCTAGGACAACTTACAGAAATAGGTTGTAGAGTTATAATGGACGGGAATAAATTGACTTTGTATGACAAGAGCAGAAGGTTGTTGATGAAAGTAGAAAGATCTAAGAACAGACTTTACAGTATTAAACTACGAATAGACACACCTATATGTCTATTAGCAAATATAGATAACCAAGCATGGTTATGGCATGCTAGATTAGGTCATCTAAACTTTTACGATATCAACAAGATGACTAGAAAGGGTCTAGTAGATGGATTACCTAGAATAAATCATGTAGGACAGATTTGTGATGCATGTTTATTGGGAAAGCATAGTAGAACACCATTTCCAAACCAAGCTAAATTCAGATCTAAGAACCCGTTGGATTTAATATATGGAGACCTTTGCGGTCCTATAAGTCCAGCAACACACTCAGGCAAGAAACTAATATTCTTGTTAGTAGACGATTGTACACGATTTATGTGGGCTTACTTTCTTACTTCAAAAGACCAAGCCTTTAGTACATTCAAGGAATTTAAGCATAAGGTAGAAATGGAATTGAGATTGAAAATAAGGATGTTTAGAACAGATAGAGGTGGTGAATTTACATCAAATGAATTCACACAATACTGTAAGGATAATGGGTTAGCTAGACAGTTAACAGCACCATACTCACCACAACAGAATGGAGTAGTGGAGAGAAGAAATAGGACAGTGTTATCAACCACTAGGAGTATGATGAAAGCCATGAAGTTACCTTTAACTTTTTGGGCGGAAGCAGTGAAACACGCTATTTACATACTAAATAGGGTACCTACAAGAGCCCTAGTAGATAAAACTCCATATGAGGCACTCTACAGTAGAAAACCAAATCTAGAAAACCTAAGGATATTTGGATGCACAGCTTATGCTAAGATAACAACACCTCATTTAAAGAAGCTGGATGATAGAAGCATACCAATGATCTATTTAGGAGTAGAGGAAGGATCAAAAGCATGTAGGTTATATGATCCAATAGCCAAGAAGAAATATGTTAGTAGAGACGTTAAATTTATGGAAACTAAACCGTGGAATTGGGAAAAGAATGGAGAGGATACAACTACACAAGACACATCTTGGACTAGTTTTGTAGTAGAGGAAGTTGACAATGCAAACCAAATACCTGTCAACATAGGAAACGATGACGATGTATTTCCAATACTGGATCCATTACCAGATCCAACATCAGAACCAAACTCCCCCACAGAACCAAACTCACCATTCACACCACCAACATATAATTACGAACCTAACTCAGAAAGTGAAATAGAAAATACTATTAGTTCACTTAGAAGCTCGTTAGGAAGCTCTGGAAGAATTGATCATACACCAGTTAGAGGATTAAAGGATTTGAAAGCAATCTACGAAACAGCTAGTGTCGTTGAAACACCTAGTTTACTATTCATAGAAGAAGAACCTTGTAACTACAAGGAAGCATCAGAAGATCATAAATGGATTGAGGCCATGAAGATTGAATTGGATTCAATAAATAAGAACAACACATGGATTCTTACTACATTGCCAGAAAATCAAAAGGCAATTGGACTCAAATGGGTATTTAAAACCAAAAGAGATGCACATGGAAATATTATCAAATACAAGGCACGGTTAGTAGCAAAAGGATACGTACAAGAACAAGGAATAGACTTCGATGAAGTATTTGCCCCAGTTGCTAGGATAGAAACAGTTCGTTTAATATTAGCGTTAGCAGCATATCATGGTTGGCAAGTTCATCACTTAGACGTAAAATCAGCATTTCTACATGGTGATTTAAAGGAAGAAGTCTACGTTACACAACCAGAAGGATTCGTACAACCAGGAGAATCAGGAAAAGTGTACAAGCTTATTAAAGCTTTATATGGATTAAGACAAGCACCGAGAGCTTGGAATGTGAAGCTTGATCAAACCTTAAAATCATTAGATTTCAAGAAGTGTAACCTCGAACAAGCAGTTTATACAAGGAGGACCAAGAACTCAACAATTATAGTTGGAGTTTATGTAGATGACTTAATAATTACAGGCACTCCAAAGAAAGAAGTAGAATTATTTAAATCCCAGATGGAAGAGAAGTTTGAAATGAGCGACTTAGGATTGTTAGCTTATTACCTTGGGATAGAAGTTACACAGACAGGAGGAGAAATTACAATCAAGCAAACAGGTTATATTAACAAGATCTTGAAGGAAACAAACATGGAAGATAGTAATGATACGAAGATACCAATGGATCCCGGTTATTACAGAAGCTTAATTGGAAGTCTCAGGTACTTACTACATACAAGACCAGATCTTAGTTATTCAGTCGGACTACTCAGCAGATGGATGCAAGAACCAAAAGACCATCACCTGAAGGCAGTAAAGCAAGTAATCCGATACATCAAAGGAACAAGAGAGCATGGCATAATTTACAAGAAAGAAAGCGGCTGCAAGATTACAGGATATAGTGATAGTAGCTATGGAATCAACACTGATCAAGGAAAAGGAACTACAGGCGTAGTATTTTATTTTGGAGAGTCACCCATTACATGGAGCACTCAGAAACAACCGACAGTGGCACTATCATCATGTGAATCAGAATTTATGGCGGCTACAGCAGCAGCATGTCAAGCACTATGGTTGAAAAGATTACTCAGTGAATTAACTGGAAATGAAGAACAAAAGATAACGTTGAAGATCGATAACGTTTCAGCAATAGCATTAGTGAAGAACCCAGTATTTCATGGAAGAAGTAAACACATCGACATTCGATACCATTTCATTCGAGAATGCGTAGAGAATGGACACATCAACATAGAACATGTCAGAGGAGAACTACAAAGAGCAGATATACTAACAAAGGCTCTACCAAGATTGAAGTTCATGACAATGCGACAGATGCTCGGAGTTCAAGATTTAACAAGAAGCAACGATGAAGATTAAGGAGGAGAATGTGAACCGAAATAATCTTCATACTTATGCTTAGTATTATTATTAGTTAGATTAGAAGTTAGAAGGACCAATTATGTTAAGTAGAAACTTAATAACTAACTTATAGTTATTTCGGTTGGACAAAGACCAAACCGAATGGTCACAATGGTTAGGCTAGATCGAATGGTCACAACCATTCTATGGAAAAGTCACAATGGTTCAACACAATGGTTGAAACCTTATATATATGTAATTACATGTAACTTTACAATGGTTAATGAAATTTTAGATTTACTTATTCATATTATTTTGCAATTCATAAATCGATCCAGAAACATTGGGACAACAGTTATGAGATCTCGTTTTACCACCAAATTATACTTACAAAATAAGTGTAAATCTTATGCTACTAAAAGCATATATAGAGGCATGCATATATACATTTGGATAACTAGATATATCCATATACATGACTGCATTAAAATATTACACATAAGTGTCTTGTTCATCACAAGTTCTCTCTTTTTAAAATGTACATTTATCCAAAATGAAGTGATAGGCAATATAACATCCACAGCATATTTTATCATATGACAGGAATGATCAATACTTGTTAATTACTATCAAATGTAGTTTTTCAGTACGTATTTTATGGAACTAGAAACACAAGCACATAGATACACATTGATACATAAATGGAAAGGGGTCCATTGTGTGTTGGTGTCTTCAATAAGGTGACAATGTAGGGTTAGGCCAATGACTTATGAACCCATACCTATACAATAACACCTTCTTAGGAAAACCACCTTGGTCACAACCTCCCTACATCTTCACATGCATTTGCTTCTTTAGCTCCCCTATATAAATCCCATTTCGCATTATCACCGTCACCACCTCCACCACATCCATCTCTTCTTCAAGCCTTCACCACCACCACCTTTTTTTTAATAAACCATACATATATAAAATCATACATAATGGGTCTTAGAAGATCACTAAACAAACAAACACAAGCAATGGCCTTCAAAAAATTCTCAAACCATAGTGAAAAAGGCTGCAAAACAGACGTCCCAAAAGGACATTTTGTCGTGTACATTGGAGAAATGAGAAGTAGATACGTTTTACCCATGTCATGGCTACAACACAAGGGATTCCAAAGCTTGCTAAGACGAGCCGAAGAAGAGTTTGGGTTCAACCATGATATGGGGTTAACCATTCCTTGTCATGAACAAGATTTTTTATCTCTCATTTCCATCATGGGATGAAATTACAGTACAAAACCGGATCGTGAGCAGAAGCTTTTTTCTTAATTATTTTTTCCCACTCATCTTCATATGCATTTTGCTGAAGATCGTTGTAAATCCTCAACACTTTTTTTATTTTTCTCATGTGGTGATCTACACCCTTGGAAAAATATTGTGCCAATCCATTCTTTTTAATGTTTTCTCATGTATATTATTATATACGGAGTAATTAAGATTTTTTTTTCAGGCTATCTGTATTAAAGTTTACTGCTCAAGTTGTTATAGATTTGTTAATATGCTTAGCTCTCAAATCAAGTTGCTTTATCAGGCAATTTCACAAAGATTATATTTAAGTTATAACTGCATCAAGTCTATATCATCCTCTAATGATTGCAACATACAAAAAAGAGCATGTACACTGTAGGTTCTGTATGTTTCTCATATCCAAGATGCAACGAACTTACAATTGTAGTATAAATATTTACATCTGTATGATAAAACTAGCTAAAACTACCAAAAAAATCATCTGAAAGCCAAATGTATCAAGATAGTTGTATCATGTGAAAGAACGAGCCACAGAAGAGAAGCTAACTAATCCCGACATAAGACCTACAAAAAAGGCATTATTATAGGTTGTGGGTTCACCTTGCATCGAGTTATTTCGTGAATCAATATATGTATCATTAAGGAACGGTCCACCCACAACTGCTCCAATCGCTACATTAGGATTAGGTTTCGTGGAGTTAAGCCACATGAACCCGTCTTTGCAACTTGTATTTGCATCAATCGGTATTGAGGCACCACGGTGGTGCACATATTGAGGGTAGTTGCTCCCAAAGCCAACTAGGTAGCTCATGTTCAATGGGTTATATCCCAGCACATAATCAGCCTATACATATAAAACACATGGTTATCATATCTGATATAATCAAAGGTAAATTACTAAACAAGGTATAGTACCTGTGAAATAGCAAACTCGCGAAGATGCATTGGCTCATATAATTTCCCATTGCAATATATGTATGGTGTGTTGGATGTAAACATGTAGTCGCTAAAAACCACCGCCAGGAATGAAGTGGCAATGGAGTATTGTAACGTATCCCACTCGTTAATCCATATCAACCCACCTACAATTCACCATCAAAATAAATTTCCAAATTTATCATATTATACCCATTTTTACAATTTTTTAGCTTTGACAAATGTACCATTAGTTTTCTGGCTCGTGACTGGTGGCAATAAAATCATACACATAAGAGCCTCAGCAGTTCTTCGATACATTTGGAGGTTCATATTTTCTACAATCGATATCTCTTTCTTGATGCCAAAAAAAATCACCCTCGATAATAACACCTAGCAGGAAATCAGATACATAAGGTACCCAAATTTGATGTGAATAAGTTCTATATGCTTAACCATGAAAGGCAAACTTACCTGGGTCCCGGCCAACTTATTGTCCCAAGAAAACCATGTGGGGTTACCCCAATTGGCGAACATGTTTCCATGCTGTACAGTCACGTAGCTGATGTAGTATCTGTCTTGGGTGGCATGGTATAGCCACGCTGCCGCCCATAATAGTTCATCGACAAATCCTGAGGAATTGTAGTAGTCTTGTATGGATGTGATGCTTTTAGTGTACACCCCTGGATAGCTGTTGGCGAAATTGAACAATTTTTGGGCATGATCCAGTAGTAATTTGGAATAATGGGGGTCTTGGTTCTTGAAAACTAGAGAGGCTGCTGCCATTGCTGCTGCAGTCTCAGCTGCAACGTCTGAGCCCGGATGTGTGGTGTTGACTTGGATGGTTGGTCTTTTTTCTGCTGTGGTTTCGGGCCTTTCCCAGCATTTATGGTCAATGTCTGGATCACCCACCTGATAAATCCACCAGGAACTAAGTTCAGAGTCAGGGAATCAGCGGTGTTTGGCAGTGCATCTTAAATGTGTTGTAATAATAATAAGATAATTGAATGTTTGACAATGAGTATATAAATTTTGACATAAAATGACCCCTAAATGTATAGCCAGAATCAGTTTTGTTATAAGCTACTTCTATACTAATTATTCAAAACTAACTATTTGACTCATAAATCGTCACATAATCAGTCTCAACCGAACACGTACTAACACTAGACACTGATTATCTTATGTTTGTACCACAAAATGCGTAAGAATTTGATAGCTAACCACGCAAAATAGCAACATATTAGTATGTTGCTATGACTGGTAAAAGACTGAAAGTAAATTGTTATAGTTTTCATAAGGATTTAAGTACATGGTATGGATTGATAGAAGTATGAATTTACATTTTTATAGAAGTTAGAAAGAGACTAGTTAACCTGAATGTAGAGTACATTATCTGAAGGATGGGCATTGATGAGATAATCAGTAACCCATTTCAATGATTCTTGAGCATGTTTAAGCTCTTTAACTTCATCCATATGATGACCATATTCTAGGATTGACCATGCTAGAACAGTGGCCGTGAAAGCCATCGGAAAACCAAATTTCATAAGGTCTCCGGCGTCATATAGTCCTTTAGATAAATCTACGTTCTCATCTTTTCCATCTTCTAGCCCTGAATCCCCTCTCCATTTAATCCGATTGTTTTCCAATCTTCCAGCTACATTTTCAACCAAATTATAGCAACAAATGCAAAACAATCACATATTTAGAAAGGAACATAAAAATGCGTTCTGAAGTATTTCTCTAAGATATGTTTATAAACTTTTAAACTAATAAACCACATATATGAACATAAGATAATTGTACGACTTCAAAAAAAATCGCGTATCTTTTAACTAATAAAGCATGCAATGAAAAACTATTAGTAATTTAGTTATCATTTCTTTCTATTCAACTCGAGAACACACAATAAAAATAATTTACTAGCGAAACTGAATTTGAAATTGTAATTACATTTTTGAACATCGAAGAATTGTGTAGAAATGCCAAGAGCGTCACTATACTTCTGTGTAACACCATTGGAAGGCCTTCTAACATGAAGAACCTTGTTGTGAAGCTCATGAAATGATCTCCATATAGTGATAGACGCTGCTCCAGCAACCAGAACAGCGATCACAGCCACAAAAGACCACCAATGCCAGTCGCTAGAATCATCTATCGATTTCTTTTTAGCTTCCATCACATCTAAACGATATCTCATTTCATGTTGTTCAATTGTTTAATTTCTAGGGATTCAGTCGCCGGCTAGTTGTGCTTTATGTGAAATGAGACAGCGAGGAAAATTCGAAACATGGGAAACGGCATGTTTTTGGTTTAGGAAGTGTCTCAAAAAACGAATCCAAGAAATTCCTTCGTGTAAAATTCGAATTTAAAAAAATGAAACATAAAGACAAAAGTGTTCAAACATGTGATAGTATTTCTTTTTTATTGTCGTTTAACCAAAGTGTGTTACCAAGTTTAAAAGCATGTATAAATTTTGTCTTGTTTTTTAAATGCTTTTGATATTTATCATGTGTTGTACATCTTTACACATCTCGTACAAGTGTATAACCATAGGAAATATAGATAAGGAGTTATGGTTTTAAAAGGCAAGATTAATTATACAATTAGAGGTTTGTTTATAAGTGATAAATTTTAGTGAAATAAAAAGCCGATGTTGGGATCAAATAACAATTAAGTCTATAGATTTCTAATTTTCAATAATGAAAATCAACAAACGCATTATCTTGTAGCTATTTGAAGAATAATTGATGATCATCCAATGAGACTGATTCCATAAATGTAGGTGTGTGCCATAAACGTATTGCATGTCTCCTAGTGTTTGTCATTATTTTTCTCTTTATTTTTTGGGTTGGTTTTGAATATAAAAATAAACTCATGATGAAGTATCGCCTATAGTTAACAAACAAATTATAGTTTTATATGAAATATTTCTCCACTATTTCTTTTATCATTGATGTGCATCAGTCTCGACGGGCAACATTTAAATTCACGAGCGGTAGCAGAGTCATCTACAATCATATCTACAAGTTTAGGCGAGATAGTCGAGTAGATCCACATGAAACCGGGTAACGTTTTCACAACAATCATGTCTACAAACTTTTACGTTTTCACAACTCGACATTATCATAAAACAGTTAGCTGCCCAAATATGAACAAATATCTAACCTTATAATACCACCATCACTCAAACCTCGCAACGAAATAATCAATTGCCACCACATACAACCCCACCACCCAACCGTGACCTTCAAATACGTCCGCCAAAAATCGACCTTCTTGCATTTGATGGAACAAACCCATTAGATTGGCTATTCCAAGCCGATCAGTATTTTTCCTTTTACAACATGACACCACCACAACGCCTTGCAATTGATTATGATTAAATTTTCTTTGATCAGTTGCAAGCATCAAAGTACCGAAGATTATTATTATTTTTTGGTGCAAAGGTGAAATATTTTATTAACTCCAAAATTTGTACAATGCTAGCTATATATACTCTGTTTTGGACAGAACCCAGAAACAGAGAACATTTCATCTATTATCACACCTATATGAGACAACATTTCATCTTTGTACCAAAGATTAATATTACCATACTTGACTTCGTGATTAATGAAATATGATAAATGGATTGTCATCTTAGCGAAGACGTGGTGTAATCAAAAGGATTATGGATCAAAATAATATTTTTAAAGTGTAAAAGTTGCAAAGAATCCATGAATAGATTGAGGCAAACATCTAGGAGATTGGATATTTGGTTCAGTAATCAATGAATTGATTATATATAAAACAAAGATAACTAATTAAAATTATAGAATATTTCGTTCAATAATCATGAATTAGATGTTTATAAGGACAAAACTATGAGGTTAACTAATTAAAAGTACAACATAACATATTATTGAGCAAGCCTCTAAATTCTATCACATGAGATAAGATTGAACACATATCTTAATATCTCAAGGTTTAGCTAAAGAATTCATTGAATATGTTATATTTTATACTATATTTAGGGCCCGTTTGGTTTGTCGGTGGGTTTAAGATTAGGATTAGGATTATGATTAGGATTAGGATTTGGATTTGGATTTATATTTGGATTTGAATTTATTATTATTTAAAAAATATACATATTATATAATTTGGTTGAGTTCAAATATATTATTTTTATTGACAAAGTCAAAGTAAACAAAAAAGTCATATCCATTATGTGGTTGAGACTATTTTGAGAGTTTAAAAAATATATTTTACAAACATGCATACTGAAAACCCAGGGGACCACTACGTATTAGGATTTGGGCATGAATGTGACGCGTGAGCCCAAACTGAATTTACCAAACAATGGATTTTGGAAATCTTTCATCCTAAAGTCTCCTAACACCACATACCAAACGGACTCTTATTTGCATGATATATATGACAACAATAAGATTTAAATGATAGTCATTAGATCATTATTATTTAAAGAGATGTTCTAAAGCACCTTTTAAGGCTTATCTCTTTGTTTACGGATTTTGGATAAAGAGATTAGTGTTGATGTCATACACTAATGCTAGCTTTCTAAATATAATAGAGATGATCTCCCGATTATACTATGATGTCATCATGAAAGATGGGTGATGAGTGTCTAAATACTCATCATTTTATACCAATCTGAACTGCCAAAACATCCAAAAACACTCAAATATGCATCAAAATACTGAGATTATTCCAGAAGTGTGTTTTATATGTTTCAGATGCAAAATAATCAAAAACAGATACAAAACGTACAAAGTTTGCATAATTGGCAGTTTCAGTCCCTCAACTTTCAAAACTTGTCAAATCTAGTCCCTGAAAGTTTAAAAATGAAAGAGAAGTCAACTTAGGTCCTTGGGAAATCAAACATGTTCACTATAAATCCCTGGATAAAAGTTTTCACAAAATGGCAATATTTACCCCTCAAGTTTCAAAATTGGCAAAATTAGTCCCTGGGTGTTTTAAAATGGAATTGTATCAAATATCACCCTTGTACTATTCATAAAATACAATTTGGAACTTTTTGATAACTTGTGGGAAATTACAATTTCACCCCCTCAACTTTGGTGAAATTACATAAATGGTCCCTGGAGGTTTTAAAATGAAAAAAAATATATAAATAATATCCTTGTACTAATGTTATATGGCAGGAATGGCCCTTGTGATGCTTTGGAAATATGGCATGATCAGCCCCTAAAGTTTCATCAAATTACACAATTAGTCCTTGGGCTTATTTCACATTAAAACCAACCGGATCCATATATACTCCTTTAATCCAATTCCCTTAAATCCAAATAATAAAACCAGCCCACCCATTTCATTTACACCAGGCCCAAAGTTACACAAGCCCATCCAACCCTTTTAAATAAAACGGGGTCAAATATTTGACCCTCGTTGACCGTTGACCCCCACCTTCTTCAACCTCACCTCGTCACCTGCTTACCACCATCCACCATCCCCCTCACCACTTGCAAACTTCACCTTTCCACCTCAACCCCCCTCTGTCACCCCCACAACCAAAACCCACCCCTTAGGTTTACCTTAGAGGACTCCACGTATCACTCCTACACCCTCCACCACCCTACAGCCTGCAACCTCTTACACCACCACCCATTTGCCATCCCTACACTCCATATTGTTCCCCCCACCTTCAATTGTCACATCAAAGCATTTAATGCTTGGAAATCAGCTGCAAGCAACCTATCCCACTTTTGGCGCCAAAAAGCCATTTGAATGGCTATGATCAATTGAGGTGATCCAAGGGTTTAGAATAGATGGGATTTGCTCTGAGAGACACGTGGAACATATTGAAGTGCTATAAAAGGAGCAAGAGGCTGAGGAAGTTTATATAGTTTTAATTTTCAATTCATGTATGTCGTTTAAATGTTAGTTTACAATCTCAGTTAAATTTTCAAGTTTCCAAGTATTGTACTAGTGTTTTCAGTATTAATATAAACTTATTTCAAGCTTCAATTATAATCTTATAGTCATTTACAGTTTATGCAAGTTTCAATCACTCAAAATCTTACAATAGCTTATATATTGCTTAAACCTGTTAGTATTGGACTTATAATCTCATATAAGTCCCTTTATTAACTTATTGAAAGCATTGTAGTAGTTAAATTCAGTGATCATACTTAAACTCAAAAATATAAAAAAAATAAGAAAAAATAGAAAAATAAATAAAAAATAAGTGTTCAATGAAGAACAAGGCTGGAGCAGGGTATAATTTGGATGGCCTTTGGTATTAGAAGCCTTGTGGAAGGCTTATAGGAAAGAAATTTGGTCCTTGTTCTCAGTTTTAGCTGGAATGCAAAAATTGTAAGCAAAATTCTTAATTTCCATTTTTAATATAGCCTGTTGATTATTGTTTCTTTTTGTGCTTTAATTACTCAATTAGTATTACCTAGTCATAATATAACTTAAAATAGTTAGCTTGTTAATTAAAATCAACTTTTGTTTAAAATCTCATTCACACAGTGGAAATAGTATAGTTGTCATATGTGAGTTCCATGCTGATATGGTTGATGCTCTGTGCTTATATGATCTTATGACATGTTATTTTAAGCTTTGAAATCAGTATTAAGTGTCAAATCTGTGATATACTTTGAAACTCCTTACAATCAACAACTTAAAGGGGTGTTTGGCTCAGTTTAGTTATAGGTGTTCAGGGTTGATTTTGTTGTTGCAGTGGGTTCATATAACTCATATTAGGTAATATAAGGCTATTCATATCATAAAATCAGTAGGTATAGTAAATCAAAGTCAAAATTCACTTTTAATTAATCAATCTATCATCTGTCAAGTAATTAGAAGCTATATCCAATCATTTCAATATATAAGTTCATCATTTAGCTTAATTTAGTCTAATTATAACTTATAATAGCTTAATAAGTCACTAGGATTAGATTAAAGTTCAAGTAAGTCAACTTTGTAGTGTAAACCATAAAAGTCAAAAGTGTTAACTGTCAAAATGGCTTAGATTTCAAAACAACCTGTAGGATTCATTAGGAATTGGAAGTAAGTAATTTTTGTTGTTTTGGGTTCTTGGGTAGCCTGTGTGTTAGAATCAAAAAGAAAATTGGGATTTTAAACTTGTTTGCTTATTGAATTTTATGCTCAAAGTTGCCTGGGTGAGATTTCACTTCCCCTGCACCAAGCTTATCCACTCACTTTCATAAGATCACCTAAAGCTTATTAGTGAGACCTAGGATTGGTTTCTTAGCTTTTTGAGAAGCTCACATAGCTGACTCAATAATCCAGTGCTCATTTTGAGCTTGGGAGCTTTTGCCCTAGCTTAATCTAGACTTAAAGTTGCCCTGACCTTACTCAGTACACTGAGTGGTCAGTGCAAAACACCCAACATCACAAGCTTTTGTAGGGCTTATCTGTAGGAATAAGCTATAGCTTATTGGCTTTTTAAGAAGCCAATCCAACTGGCTTGTAGGATCAAGGCTCAATTTGGGCTCTTGAGCTTATTTGGTGGACAAATTTAAGACCTGTTCTTTGCCCATTCTTCCACTGCTTCATCAAGCAGTGTCACAGACCAAAGTTCATAAGCTTCTCAAGAGCTTATGTGTGGACCCCAGGGCATGAACCTTTGCTTATTGAAAAGCCTTCCAACCCAGCTTATTAGATTAACTTTCATTTTGGACCTCTGAGTTCATTAGGTGGGCCCCACATAGGGCTGCAAGTTCCCTTTTGGACTGTTTGGTTATAGCAGAAGTTAGAGTGCTTATTTGAGCTTATAAGCTTATTTCTTTAGCTTATTAAGTTAGTTTAGCTTAATTTGGGTGAAACTCAATAGTTCATAGCTTATTTAACCTGTGGTAGCTTGTTTATAGCTTTTAGCTTGTTAAAAGCTCAAATTTGGCTTAATAGGCCATCTGCTGAGCTAATAAGCTCTTACAGAGCTTATTTGTGTAAAATAAAAAAGTTGTGTTTTTTAAAGTTACTTATTTTTACTGATTAAATAGTTGTGTAAAAGAAAAATAAAAAAATAAAAAGTTTTAAAAAAATTGGGTATGTGTGGGAGTCGAACCTGAGACCTCTCGCTAGTAACATGCCTTATAACACACACCTCTTCCACAAGCTCTGGGGCACCAGTTCCGTTTGAGTATACACAATCAATATACTTAAGGTGTTTTTTGGTTAATAAGCTTAAATAAGCCGTTTGGCTTATAACTGCTTATTTGAATAAGCTGTTGGACCAAGCTTAATTTTGCTAGGCTTTTCATCACTAAATATACCTTCTGTATTTTTTTCATAATTTTTACTGTTCGCATAATATTTATTTTAATTAATAATAATTTAATTAGTAATTAGGTAATATTAGTTAATTAAATAGTTTTAATAATTTTTATTTAATAGTAGTATCTTTTTATATTTTTTTAAGTTTCATAAACCATTAGGAGTTTTTAGAAAATAATTTTCTGATTGTTACTGTTCATTTACTATTTTCCTTAATTAATTTGTTTAATTAGATTTTAATTAATAAACAAGTAATTAATTAGTAAATTAGCCTAAATATAATTTTTAGAATAAGTTTATAATTTTTTTAGGATTCCTGTGATGGTTAATTAGTTTTATAAATTTTTCCATAATTTTCTAAGTTATTTTAGTATTTTTAGTAATTTAAAATAGTTTATTTAGTTTAATTAAAATAATTAGTAATTAATTAATAAAAAACTCATAAAAAGACAAAAATATTTATTTGTAATTTTTTATACTTTCTTCAAGTTCATTTAAGTTTTAGAAAATATTTTTGCAAGTTTTTAGTTTAATTTGTAGTATTTATTATTTTTAGGTTAATTTAAATTAGTTTTAATTAAATAGTTAAATAGTTTTTAATTAAATAATTAATAATAAATAATAAAATAATCTTAAAAATAATTTTCTTTTTACTTTAATTTTCTTTTAAGTTTAAATTTATAGAATTATCATTTTTGACCCCTGTAGTTTATCTTTCTTTAAAACTCACATTTTTCTCTGTACGCATACGTATTTGTTTACATTTTCAGTTTACATAGCTGTTTATTGTGCTTGTTTTATCCAAATAATATCAGTAGTGTAAATCAAACCCACTTAAATCTTTGGTTACTGTCCTCAGTACCATTTATTCCCAAAACCGTTTACAAATACAATTTCAATCTCGTTGGGACTTAACGACCCGGGGATTTCCCTGTACTTCCACGGATTTTAATACTTGACTTTTTCTCCCAGGTGGGCCTATCAACTGCACACGGTCGACTGGTTGGTTTGGGAGGAGTCAAAATTTGGCGCCGCTGCCGGGGAGGTTGTTGCGTATTTCAAAACGATTTAGGTATAGTGGTTTTCAAAACCCCTCCTGTACAAATACCATCACTTTATAAAAATCAAAATCATATCTGAAAAAGTTCACTAACACTTTTCCTAAAGTGTTAAAACACCAAAAAAATCATAAACAACAAAACAAACTGTGAAGTTAAATTACTTCGTTGTCTTTAAAATTACAACCTGAAACAGCTGGTATAAGGTAAGTTCTGACATTAAATTGCGAACCGAAGAGGGATCCATTTATTTCCTCCTGCTAGCCTGCGAGTAATCTTAAAGGAACGATTTCGGTTAACGAATCAGTTCTAAAAATATTGTCTAAGTTTTTTTTCACCCATACACGAAAAGCCAAAAACATTTTACTGTGAATATAATTACATAAAAGTTTACCACCGCAAACCAAGGCAGAACACCTACCAACTGGGGGTGTGAACATAATAGGTTCCCAAACTTAAGATAATAACTTGCCATTGTATCCCTGTGATTGGTGTACCTTTTGCAAAGAAGCCAATTCACTTGTGATTATTGGATTTAAGTTCACTGTGGTTTTGCCTCGATATTGTTTTGAAAATTGTTTTTACTGCATGCGCACTCGTTCACAATCACGACGTAATCGTCATAGAAACGTAACCGAGTTACGTACTGTTGAAGAAGAACACACACTAAAAATGAACGACGAGCCCCCAATCCCTCCCAAGGAGGAACCAGTTCCTGACACCCGAACAATGGAGGAACTGTGTCAACCTACCATGCACGGGAGGGGTGGACCCATTGCACCACTTACAATTGGAGCCTCGGATTTTGGACTAAAACACAACATGATACAACAGGTCCAAAATTCGTGTCAGTTCCACGGTTTGCCGGGTGACGATGCTAACAAGCATCTCGATAAATTTTTAACCGTCACCCAGTGCATGAAACAAAATGGCGTCACCGAAGACGGCCTGCGTTTATACCTGTTCCCATATTCTCTCACTCATCATGCGACTTCATGGTTCGATCGACTTCCTAAGAATTCGATCCATACTTTTGATGAGATGGTTACTAAATTCTTGGCTAAATACTTTCCACCATCTATGGTTACAAAGCTGAGAAACGATATTAGTAACTTCAGACAGCTTTCCGAAGAGTCCTTATTTGAGGCATGGGAACGCTACAAACTTGCTATTGATCGGTGTCCTAATCATAACATGCTTCTTGTCACCATTATTGATACCTTTTATAATGGTTTGACACTTCGTCATCGTGACACCATCAATGCTGCTGCTGGGGGCACCTTTATGAAAAGGACCCCTGAAGAGTGTTATGACTTAATCGAAAACATGACTGCCCATCACAATTTTTGGGACTCCTCTGCAGAGAGGAATGACTCATGTAAGTCAGTCACTCCGGCAAATACTGAAATAGCTGCCCTTACCAGAAAGTTTGATGATTTGTCTGCTGCGGTTCTCCGAATTCACCAGACAAATCACAATCAGCAGAATAAAACTATCAGTTGTGAAACCTGTGGTGGTCCACACCCGTACCATGAGTGCCCAGCCTCCGGTGGCTTCACTCAAGAGAACATATTCGCAGCACAAGGTTCCTACAATACGGGAGGTAATTCTTACTGATGCGTGGGAATCGCAACAGGCTTTACCTCTCGAGGGATCTCGAGAAGCTTACAACCCCCACCAGGCAGTGTACCTGATCGTTGTAGTATAGTATAGTGACAAGTACCGGGGGATTGATCGTTCAGCTTAGGAATAGTGTCGCTAGGATTAGAAAGCCTAAATTACTAGTTCTAAAGGTGAGGGATGATTATTTTTGTGTTTTTATATTTTTTTTTAGAAAGCAATTAAAATATCAGTTTTTGGAAGAGTGGGCGGAATTAGTTGCTATTCAACTAACCCAAAACTAAGATGCAATCAAAATAAAATACTAAAAATAAAAATAAACTAATTATACTAAGGTTATGAGCAGTAATTGGAGAAAATGTGTTTACTTAAATTTCACTACTCCCTAGATATCTTTTACACGTTAATTACTTGTTATAATTGCATGGATGGCGGATTGTATTCCTTAATACCATTCATGGGGTGGCATACATAACTCCCCAATTCTATGAGCTCTTATCTCCTCCTACACCATGACCCAGCACAACTATAGGGATTGTAAACAGTGGCTCATGCATTAAATACAACCAATAAAGACCTAGTACGCCTCGGTTCATGTTTCTTAAGACGTTCAAGCATGTTACCATTTGGAGATCTGCCAGTTTTCTTAAGCCTAACATATAAATCATTCATCCAAGACAAGAATAAACAAGTAATCAATACATAATCAATATCTAGGTTTCATTAGATCTAAGCAAACACAAAAGAGATCTAGCCTAGCATAATGGAATTAAGATAAGAACATGATATAGACAACCAACACATAAACATATTGATTGAATTAGAAGAACACTTATCTCAATTACAATGCAAGGTATCAAGGGTTTGGAACCCTTGAAAAACCTGTAAAAGTTGCACCAAATTCGTCTTTAGGGTTTCACCAAAACTTCTCTCTTTTAATGTGAAAAACTAGAAAACTATATATAGAAAAATCGGGGTGACGGCGTCAAGAGCAAGGGTGTGACGCCGTCATCTCGCTGCCAAATACTTCCTCGGACGGCCTTGATCTACTTCTGACGGCCTTCGTGACGCCGTCATGAGCTACGGATTTTAATTCTTGGGGTTTGACGCCGTCATGGTTTAACTCTTGACGCCTTCATGTACTGTTCTAGCATGGAAAATTGAGACTTTGCCGTTTTTTTCACTTTTATGCTCCAAAAACGTCCAAAATGGCTACTTTTCCAGAATTCACTCTCCAAGTACCTAAAATCACAAAAGGAACGATTTAGGGCAATATTTGATCAAATAAATTCGGATTCGGGCTTAAATGACCCCCTAAAAACGGATCATTTTTCGCCTCATCATATACCCTTACACTTGAGATTTTCTTGTCCTCAAGCAAATGCGCTTTTATTCTACTCAAAAGACAAGTTAGGGGTCATTTAACACTAATATAAAAGTAATTACAACAAATAATCGTTCCACTAAAGACCAATAGACAAGCACGGAGGTCATACACTAGCACCTCACAAATAGTATTTAGATACTCACATCTCTCGGGTGTAATAAAGTAATATAACATTATGGAAATGGAAGATATCTCTCACTACCTGTCATAGCAAAATAGATTACCATAGGCTTGGGAAAGGATCAAACCTCCACCACATGGCGTAAGCACCTAGGATAAACTATCAAAGAGGTCTTTTAAAGGGTTGTAACGTTAGGTATAGGGATATGAATTACACGGTTTTGTTGGATAAAGGAAGTTTTATTGGTGGCGAGTTAACAATCTTGGTCAATTACATGTACAATATGGCGTTGCTAAGCCAAGACTAGACTCGACTTAAGCTAATAAATGAAAAATAACAAAAACATAAAATGAACATAGAATGAAAACGGGATGGTAGTCCGTATGTTTTTTTTTTCTCTTTTTCCTTTTTTTTTTTTTTTTTTTTTTTTTTTTTTTTTTTTTTTTTTTTGCATACACTCTTACCCTACCATCCAAAATAATACATCATAGGGGATTGAGCATTCCCCTTACACTTGAATTTTTACATACTTTACATTAAACTAATCTAATGACTCGAATTAAGAAAATCAAAACACTTGGAGCACTTTTAAGATTAACGTACATATGGGGGTAATAAATGATGTTCTTCCCCATTACTCCATAAAATAAGTACTTACCCATGAGTCCCAATCGTCCCAAAATAATATGTACAAGGATATGACTCGACTTAGCAACCATGTAATCAATTAGAAAGTTAACTTAGGGTTTAACAAATAACAATAATGCACTAAAAATGAGCGCATACACGGAAGGCTAAGGCGATTTGGGTGTACATTTAAGTGGGGTGTAACAAATTCTTCCTTTAAGTAAGATGCTTAAAGTTAGAAACGAAAAGATAGGCTCGGAGGGGTGTACTAGGGGTATCGTGTACTAAAAATGAGTACAACGCTAAGGGTGTGGGAAAAATTAGTTGACTTAACTAGCCAAGTAATATGACTTAAATGGTCAAGTAATTATAATACGAGTTTAACACAAGGGTGATCCTAATGCCTCTTATCATGTAGCAAATCCTACCACACGAATGTAGTCTCACTAGCGGTCTCGGGATGCATTACTAACGCAAGTTCTAGAATCTAAATGCTACCGGTACACTCATAAGCACTAATAATGAATGTTTTTCCTATCAAATCTAAAGGCGAACCTCACATTTTTGGGTGAAAAATTTTTCTGAATATACGGTTATGTGCTAGTCATACAATCTCCTATCCGTGAGACGCTTGCTATGGCTAAAGTTTCACTCCTAAATGTTGTAAAAAATTTTAAATTTGGCGCTAAAATTACACTAACAAGTATTTCTCATAGTTTTATTACACATCTACTATCAAACAAAACAAACTCAAGCGAAAGTGCATATGTAAGGTATCATCTTTTTACCCTCCCCTTACACTTAAGATGAACATTGTCCCCAATGTTCAAGTAAAGAATGTAAAAGTGAAAAAGTAAAGAGAATGAAATCAAATACTCCCCTGATTCGCTCGGTATGGATTATAGGTTGGCCAGGTTAAATCTTCCTCCAAGAAAACGAACAATCAAAGCTTCCCTTCCAGAATATAAATCATCTCCTTGTCGAACATAACCTGTAAATCCTGACAACAATAGACAAGACAACCTCGCGTAAAATCGGCGGCATCCTATATAAGTTTCTAAGTCCTAGAAAACAAGATAAGATATAATGCTTGTGGAATGAAGTTTGCAGATCTCCTGGAGATTATAAAACTTAATAATTCACAAAAACCATAAGACTCCGTTAGAAAAACAAAACCGGTAAAATTTCCAGATTTTAACTCCTGACGCCGTCAAGAGTAAACCTCTGACGCCGTCAGAATGGACCTGCAGAAATTCTTATGTTAAGTTTCCGGAAAATTTCTGGAAAAACTTGGTTCTACTTCCTGGAAAATCCTGCAAAACTTCATTATGACTCAATACAAGCATTTGACTCTAACAAATACGAATACACATGTTCATTTAATATTGTGGAGAATCATGATCGGGTTGTTTCTTAAAAACATATTTGGGGTTTCCCCTTACACTTATCTTTTGCAAAAATACTTCTAGGTTGGAGTTAAGACTAGGCCAAACAACATAGTAAAGTATTTCCACATTTTAATTGAGAAACATGATCAACCAACAATAAAAATAAAACATGCATACGGAAGCAAATAACAAACAAATAATTAAAATCACACAAAACATGGGTTGCCTCCCAAGAAGCGCTTTTCTTTATTTACGAGTCTTGTAGCTAGACTCAAGGTCATGGGTTACTACGTGATCTCATCATTGGTTCCACTCTCCGATTGTAGATATTCCTTGTAGAAACCAATCACCTTTTTCTCAATCGCCCCCATAATCATTTGGGTAAATTCTTCATCGACTTTATACTTTGGTCCAAGGGCCAAGCAATCTTTGTAATAAAGACTCTTTTTTTCCCATACATAGTCCATGCCCTTTTTCTTATCCTTCTCATCAATATCCTCAAAAGCACCAACGTTGTCCTTATCAAAACGAGATATAAAGCGAAATTCTTTCATCCTATTAGGCATCCTATAAGTGATACTATCGGTGTTACTTGCAAACCGGATCGTGC
This sequence comes from Artemisia argyi, assembly GCA_030686995.1. Taxonomy (NCBI): domain Eukaryota; kingdom Viridiplantae; phylum Streptophyta; class Magnoliopsida; order Asterales; family Asteraceae; genus Artemisia; species Artemisia argyi. Next base: position 112,325,492 of record CM060705.1, on the reverse strand, counting down.
CTTCTTCCTCATCATATTCTAACTTAGACTCCTCAACAAATGGTTTGCCAAACACAACATTGGATAATCGACAATCAATAACATTAGCAAGATCCTCCACAATCATAAAGTCGGTGACAAAAGTGAAATTACCAACAAAGACACGTAAACCTTTAACTCTCCCGACAAAGTTACAAACTCCACCGGGGTACTTGGGATCCCTTCTAGGTTCAAGTCTTGTTTCCACTATATCATTATAAACCGTTGAGGACATAATGATGAGTGGAGATTTGAAGTCAATGTAAGCATTGCTAATGTGCCTATATCCAATCATACATGGTATTTTAGCATTCTTAGGGTCGCCTCTCTTGATCTTAGGTTCAATTATGGTGAAAGGAGATCGCGGGTTATCAATAAGATTATTATAATATGCAATCTCCTCCTTAGTGGGGTATAGATTAAAGTAGTCGTTAAGCTTCGGATCCATTTCCTCCTCTTCTAGTCTCTCAACAATATTCACAAAGTCATTAGGCCCTAGGTCCTTATTTGAATACAAGGCGGTTGCTAGGTCACTAAATGTATGTTCGAGTTCAATCTTAATCAACCTATTAAGCTCTCTAAGCTCCCTAATCTCACTCTCAATTTGTTCACGTAACACAGCCACTTCACTAGGGGAAAGGGGTGGATTCGCGTTTTCCATAATGGTCAACGGAATAGTCAATGAGTTTAATTTACTAACAAAGGCACAAAGAAATTAGATAGACTAAAGAAAACCTAAAAATAAAAATAAAATCTTACTAGAAAGGAATCTAGCAAGTAGACCTAATAAAAAGAAATCCTAACCTAGACAATAACTATTCCCCGGGCTGCGGCGCCAAAAACTTGATGCGTGGGAATCGCAACAGGCTTTACCTCTCGAGGGATCTCGAGAAGCTTACAACCCCCACCAGGCAGTGTACCTGATCGTTGTAGTATAGTATAGTGACAAGTACCGGGGGATTGATCGTTCAGCTTAGGAATAGTGTCGCTAGGATTAGAAAGCCTAAATTACTAGTTCTAAAGGTGAGGGATGATTATTTTTGTGTTTTTATACTTTTTTTAGAAAGCAATTAAAATATCGGTTTTTGAAAGAGTGGGCGGAATTAGTTGCTATTCAACTAACCCAAAACTAAGATGCAATCAAAATAAAATACTAAAAATAAAAATAAACTAATTATACTAAGGTTGTGAGCAGTAATTGGAGAAAATGTGTTTACTTAGATTTCACTACTCCCTAGATATCTTTTACACGTTAATTACTTGTTATAATTGCATGGATGACGGATTGTATTCCTTAATACCATTCATGGGGTGGCATACATAACTCCCCAATTCTATGAGCTCTTATCTCCTCCTACACCATGACCCAGCACAACTATAGGGATTGTAAACAGTGGCTCATGCATTAAATACAACCAATAAAGACCTAGTACGCCTCGGTTCATGTTTCTTAAGACGTTCAAGCATGTTACCATTTGGAGATCTGCCAGTTTTCTTAAGCCTAACATATAAATCATTCATCCAAGACAAGAATAAACAAGTAATCAACACATAATCAATATCTAGGTTTCATTAGATCTAAGCAAACACAAAAGAGATCTAGCCTAGCATAATGGAATTAAGATAAGAACATGATATAGACAACCAACACATAGACATATTGATTGAATTAGAAGAACACTTATCTCAATTACAATGCAAGGTATCAAGGGTTTGGAACCCTTGAAAAACCTGTAAAAGTTGCACCAAATTCGTCTTTAGGGTTTCACCAAAACTTCTCTCTTTTAATGTGAAAAACTAGAAAACTATATATAGGAAAATCGGGGTGACGACGTCAAGAGCAAGGGTGTGACGCCGTCATCTCGCTGCCAAATACTTCCTCGGATGGCCTTGATCTACTTCTGACGGCCTTCGTGACGCCGTCATGAGCTACGGATTTTAATTCTTGGGGTTTGACGCCGTCATGGTTTAACTCTTGACGCCTTCATGTACTGTTCCAACATGGAAAATTGAGACTTGCCGTTTTCTTCACTTTTATGCTCCAAAAACGTCCAAAATGGCTTCTTTTCCAGAATTCACTCTCCAAGTACCTAAAATCACAAAAGGAACGATTTAGGGCAATATTTGATCAAATAAATTCGGATTCGGGCTTAAATGACCCCCTAAAAACGGATCATTTTTCGCCTCATCACTTACCAACCATAAGGGGACCGAAATCTGTTGAGTTATCGTTCCAATAACTACATTGGACCACCGGGATTTAATCAATCCCAGAACCAAAATAGTCAAAACAGAAACCAGAACTTTAACCAGAATCAGAACCAGAACCGAATGAACCAAGGTTTTAACAACCAATGTGTAACAATTCGCATTTTCAGGTTAATTAATTTTCCCGAAAAATTTCACTATTCACTTTTACTATTCATTTTTCCCGAAACTTTCCCGAAAGTTGATTTTTATTTGATATTCTCGAGTGATAAATCATTTCCATGGCAAATTAAATGTTTGACATTCGTCAGATCATTTTCGTGAAAGTTATTAAGGAATTACACGTTTTAGGGTAAAACGTCATTCAGAAATTCTACGCACAACGAAATTCGACCCTGTCAGGTGACCCCACATCGGAAAAATGTTTGACACACTCATGATTTATTTGAGAATAAATCATGACTGAGAAAAACATGACCAAAATAAGCCTCGGCCGTGAAAAACTGGAATTTTCAGTTTTTAAGCGTTTTTACTCAGCCGTAACCTTAGCCTATACATGCACCGCGTTTCTAAGAGAATTTGAGTTTTCAACTTATTAGAAAAAGTCAACATATTTTTCCCTCCTCCTTTGACCAAAAATCATTCCTTGACATTATAAGTCATTCCTTGATTTTTAGGCTTACAGTTTGATGTCTAAAAGACATTTAATACCAACCGACACTAGACTGAGCCCAGTCTAGACATTATAAGTCATTTTAAATCATTTATATCCTATTAGAAAAGTAACATTTTACTTTTCTCAATTTTACGCAATATTCGTACATTTTACGTATTACGCGTTTTAGACCTGTGTTTCCAGTTTTAGCAGGGTTTTACCACCCAAATGGAACCTACCACTCATTTTATATTTTATTATGGAGTATTATGACATGTTTAACAATTCTTCCGAGTTTCGTATTTTTACGATACCCGGTTTTACGTTTCGTGGCTTAACCATTTACGGTTAGCATTTTACGGAGTCAAAACTTACTAGATATCTTGGATAATATCATCACAAGTCAAACCCTTCCTCCCCAAGCTTGGCAAACTGCCACTAGGGTGGGGGGGATTCACACTAGGTGGCTTGATCTCATGCATTTAGTCATGAGATGGTTCCATGTGTTAACCTTGGCCTCCAAGTGTTGACAAGTCAACATTGTAACCTCCTCATTAGCATATAAATACCCCTCCTCCCCCTCCTTGGCCATTTGAACGACCCACACACACAACACACTTCATTTTACTAGTTTACTTCAAGTTTTATCCAAGAGATTAAGAGCATAAGAACACATAAACACTAGTTTGGTTTTGATTCATCAAAACTACTTCCAATCTTTAGAACTTTGGTGATTTCTCTTGAGTTTGAATCCACTCAAGTCACCTCAACTTTCATCATCTCTCTTTCAAGAATACAAGTGTAGAAAGGTTGCTTGAAGTGAAGTAGGGTGAAGAGAAGTAATCAATCAAAGTCCATTTCCTTACATGTTAACTTCCTTTCTTGTAGAAAGCCAAAAGTTGTAAGCCAAACCCTAACATACTTCTTGCTAAATATCATATTCATGTTATTTACATATCTTTCATGCTATATTTTGTCTTGCGATCATGTCCATGATGTACAAAAATGGGTAAAACAAGTATTGATACATATATGTAACTTATGTTATTCAAACAAGTAAACTAGTGACTTTCTTGGAGAACCACGACCAAAATAGTATAACTATGATATTGGATCATTACATACTACAGTAGAGGACTTAACAAGGAAATCATAGCAATTTGAACCACCTAAAACGAGTATACGAGTCAAAAGTTACGCCCATTTGAAGTTACCAAAGATTTCCGGCAAAACTGCCTAAACCACACTGTTTTGCATTCTGACTTTTTGAAAGTCATACTTCTGCTCCGATTCATCAAAAAGTTAAAACACGAAAGTTGTCCGGAACGACGTTTTCGTTCAGGATCCAAGAAGCTCGAGACCTGAAAACGCTTTTTGAGTGATAATTTCTTCAAATTCTTAACAGCCCATTTTTAGACCAAAGTCACTATATTATGGTTATACTTTAAAAGGAACAAGAGGTCTTATGACCTAGAATCAAGACCACAACCATGGCTAGAGCCAAGGTTGAGTCTCAAGACCATGGAACAATGACCAAAGGTCATGGCAAGGCCATGACGAAATGACCATGTAAGCTTACTTAGGCGTAAACATGAAACAAGGAATTGGCGAGAACTTGAACAAACAATTTGGATCTACTTCACTTAAAAGGAACCATGAGATATTACAAAGAGAAAATGGTCATACAAGACTTATGAAACTACCTCTAATAACAATCTTCATGTACTAATAAACTTTCCTAAGTTTATTCAAATATCGGACATGTAACTTTTCGGATCAAAACTTATATCTATATATCTTATCAACTACTACAATAGTAGGGAGCCTCATGTGAGGAGTTCATTATGTAAGCCATCGAGTTGAGTTGTGGATTTACGAGTTAAAGTGTCCTGGCTCCTCGAACACTTACTAACATGACTTCTGAATTATGTCGGCCCGAACGGTAGTAAACGATATACCAAACATACATGTTCATGAATCTTTTCCTTCAAAGACTTACAATATACATCATACCACATCATGGACTAAATGCAAGATATTTATATAGGCACATCTTCATATTCTTTACTTCGATCCTAAGTTGCAACAATTATTATAGGTTGCTCGTAGAAACCTACACGATTCAACCATTACCTTCATTACTTACTATCTTACTTAAGGTGAGTTCATAGCCCCACTTTACATTACTTCAATGTTTTACAAACCCTTGGGGGGAATACATGCTATTTTAACCGAACACAATGCTTTCAAATTATATGCTTGCCTGATTGTTTTATTATCACTAAGTACCTGCCTTGCTGAACCGAGATCCCTTATTATGAACCATTTAATGACTAGCAATAGTGAGCGCGAATATTGTGAATAGGCCTATTGGGATTGACGAATCCCATTTGTAGTGAATACGTTCATACAAATGCATTAATATTTGAGACCTGGGTATGACAGCAACATACCTACCGGGATGAAACCGCCGATCGATATTGGCACCCGTTAATGTTTTGGTGTCATAAGCTTAGTGAATAATGTGATAATACCTTTTCCGGGCATATAACAACGTAGCCCACCTTTGTTTTCCAAACATGTGTATGAGTCTGATTAACTCATACTACCAACATATTGTGTTCAAACATTAAACAAACTCTATGAATATCACTCAACCTTTGTGTTGACCTCTCAAGCATGTATTTCAGGTTCATGACGATCAAGGATGGCACGGAAGGGCACGGATACTCAAGAGGGCTATAAATTTTATTATCATTCAAAACTCATTTAAATGTAAACTGTGAACATGGAACCATTTGGGACCTCATTTTGTAATCTCTGATATTTATACAATTTGAATGATAAATTTTTTAAAACGACTCAATTGGAGTTCGTTTTCTATTATTGTGACTATTGTGCCGTCGAGTAACACCCAGTTCGAATTCCGCTGCAACCATGAATTGGGGGTGTTACAGATTGGTACCAGAGCCATGGTTATAGAGAAACGGGTCTAATTGAGACCTAAACTATAACCACATGTACAAGCAAAAACATTTTATAGCCTTCCGCTCTCCGTGTCTTCCATCCTCCAGACGATTATGGACTTAGTAAGCATGTTATGCTACACAAACATATTAGTATATTGATTACCCATTTTGAGCATTTCCCCGTAGACATTTTTATGCTACACAAACATAATTGCATACTGATATATGTACCCTTAACATAATTGAGCATTTCCCCGTAAGCATTTTATGCTACATGAACATATAAGTATATTGATATATACACACTAGGCATTCTATACTACATGAACATATTAGTATATTGATATATAAACTCGGTTTATTTTCAATCATTTATCTAAACAATGGACTAAACATATCTGTGTATGCCTATTCTAAGGCATTTCGGCACAGCCACACTCTCCCAATCATGTTCCTACTCCAACATTATATGTCCAAGACATTGTGAGATACAATGGTCTCATTCATTTTTCAAGACATTGTGAGATACAATGGTCTCATTCACTTTTCAAGACATTGTAAGATACAATGGTCTCATTCATTTTCCAAGACATTGTGAGATACAATGGTCTCATTCATTTTCCAAGACATTGTATTATACAATGGTCTTAACCATTTCTCAAATGTTTTGAGTCACACAATGGTCTAACCTACTTCCCAGACATTGTGAATTGCACAATGGTCTAACCTACTTCCGAGACATTGTGTTTTGCGCAATGGTCTCTAGAATTATTCCATCACATCATCAATATCATTTCATATGATATCAAAAACCCGTCACAACCTATCGATTTCTAAATAGAAATATGAGATTTCTAAAGGATAAACAAATCTATCACCTACAAAAGCTGAAGTTCAGCCCTACATTCATCAAAGTTTTCTTCTGAAACCTTCATTATTAAAAGTTCCTGATCCTGGCCAAGTATGTTCTATTTTAGAACTACTTAAAACTTCCTTTCCACACGTACCTACCCGTACTATCTTCTATGCAATGGAATATGAAAACACACATTACAAGTCTTGTATGGCCGGGACTTGCAATTGAAGGGTTTGACATCGCCTTTGTTTAGTGGACAGTTTTTCGAAAGCAACGGACATATCACAAGTATACCTAATTTAGGTATTTGAAAATTTTATCAAACCTTGGCTAAATATAGACTAGTCACCTATATTTAACCTAGGGACAGTGGAATATAGTCTGACTAACTATATTCGACTTAAAATTTCCAAATACTGAGAATAGTTGTACTAGGGTTATGTTTATGTTGATTTCCTACATGAACTCGATAAACCACCAGAATACATTAAAACAATCTAGAGACACGATAGTGTCTTACCGCTCAGCAAGATCTTAACACCTTATTTGTATGATCTAAATTCATTCTTGAAATTTTTTTCATTTATGAGATAATCCGAACTACTATCTTGGGATAGTTATCAATTATTCTCTTCATCCTGTAGAAGTACTATCCTGTTTAGGTCCTAAGGATACCATCCCGTCATACACCTTTAAAATTCCTTAAAATTTTAAAGCAAACTTGACATCTCTACCAATTTTAACATTAAGCATACACTACGCACTTTTGTTCACCAACATATCACATCATTATCATCACAAGTCCAAATACTCCATACATCCAAGATCTGATAAGATGTATCATGATCTTAAACTACTCTATTGGTGGCCAAACATGAAAGCCGATATTGCAACATACGTTAGCAAATGTCTTACATGCTCAAATGTAAAAGCCGAACATCAAAAACCATCCGGTCCATTGCAACAACCAGAGATTCCTATGTGGAAATAGGAAAGAGTTACTATAGACTTCATTACCAAGCTCCCAAAGACATCAAGCGGTTATGACTCCATTTGGGTCATAGTTGATCGTCTCACAAAATCCGCACACTTTATACCAATCAAAGAGACTTACAAAATGGAAAAACTAACTCGACTGTACGTCAAAGAAATAGTCTCAAGTGGTGGTGCACCAATATCCATCATATCCGACAGAGATGTTAGATTTATTTCCAATTTTTGGCAGCCACTCCAAGACGCCTTTGGAACAAATCTAGACATGAGTACAGTGTATCATCATCAGACCGATGGTCAGAGTGAACGAAACATTCAAACATTTGAAGACATGCTTCGAGCTTGTATAATAGACTTTGGAAAAGGATGGGATACTCATCTACCATTAGTCGAATTTTCCTACAATAACAGCCATCATACAAGTATTAAAGCAGCTCCATTTGAAGCACTTTGCGGTCGAAAGTGTCGTTCACCTGCTTGTTGAGCTGAAGTGGGAGAAGTTCAACTCACTGGTCCAGAACTCATCCGTGAAACAACGGATAAGATTGAACAAATCAGAAGTCGACTACAAGCCGTAAAAGATCGACAGAAAAGTTATGCCGACACACGACGCAGACCCCTAGAACTCCAAGTCGGAGACAGGGTTATGCTAAAGGTATCGCTTTGGTATGGCTTGATACCTACATTACATTGCTCGAGTATGGCTTGATACCTACATTACATTGCTCGGGTATGGCTTGATACCTACATTACATTGCTCGGGTATGGCATGATACCTACATTACATTGCTCGGGTATGGCATGATACCTACATTACATTGCACATGTATGGCATGATACCTACATTATATTCGCCACAAGAAATCCTATCTTTTCACCGACATCGCTTCAAACCATGACATAAACTAAACTTCGGGACGAAGTTCCCGTAAGGGGTAGAGACTGTAACAATTCGCATTTTCCGGTTAATTAATTTTCCCGGAAAATTTCACTATTCACTTTTACTATTCATTTTTCCCGAAACTTTCCCGAAAGTTGATTTTTATTTGATATTCTCGAGTGATAAATCATTTCCATGGCAAATTAAATGTTTGACATTCGTCATATCATTTTCGTGAAAGTTATTAAGGAATTACACGTTTTAGGGTAAAACGTCATTCAGAAATTCTACGCACAACGAAATTCGACCCCGTCAGGTGACCCCACATCGGAAAAATGTTTGACACACTCATGATTTATTTGAGAATAAATCATGACTGAGAAAAACATGACCAAAATAAGACTCGGCCGTGAAAAACTGGAATTTTCAGTTTTTAAGCGTTTTTACTCAGCCGTAACCTTAGCCTATACCTGCACCGCGTTTCTAAGACAATTTGAGTTTTCAACTTATTAGAAAAAGTCAACATATTTTTCCCTCCTCCTTTGACCAAAAATCATTCCTTGACATTATAAGTCATTCCTTGATTTTTAGGCTTACGGTTTGATGTCTAAAAGACATTTAATACCAACCGACACTAGACTGAGCCCAGTCTAGACATTATAAGTCATTTTAAATCATTTATATCCTATTAGAAAAGTAACATTTTACTTTTCTCAATTTTACGCAATATTCGTACATTTTACGTATTACGCGTTTTAGACCCGTGTTTCCAGTTTTAGCAGGGTTTTACCACCCAAATGGAACCTACCACTCATTTTATATTTTATTATGGAGTATTATGACATGTTTAACAATTCTTCCAAGTTTCGTATTTTTACGATACCCGATTTTACGTTTCGTGGCTTAACCATTTACGGTTAGCATTTTACGGAGTCAAAACTTACTAGATATCTTGGATAATATCATCACAAGTCAAACCCTTCCTCCCCAAGCTTGGCAAACTGCCACTAGGGTGGGGGGGATTCACACTAGGTGGCTTGATCTCATGCATTTAGTCATGAGATGGTTCCATGTGTTAACCTTGGCCTCCAAGTGTTGACAAGTCAACATTGTAACCTCCTCATTAGCATATAAATACCCCTCCTCCCCCTCCTTGGCCATTTGAACGACCCACACACACAACACACTTCATTTTACTAGTTTACTTCAAGTTTTATCCAAGAGATTAAGAGCATAAGAACACATAAACACTAGTTTGGTTTTGATTCATCAAAACTACTTCCAATCTTTAGAACTTTGGTGATTTCTCTTGAGTTTGAATCCACTCAAGTCACCTCAACTTTCATCATCTCTCTTTCAAGAATACAAGTGTAGAAAGGTTGCTTGAAGTGAAGTAGGGTGAAGAGAAGTAATCAATCAAAGTCCATTTCCTTACATGTTAACTTCCTTTCTTGTAGAAAGCCAAAAGTTGTAAGCCAAACCCTAACATACTTCTTGCTAAATATCATATTCATGTTATTTACATATCTTTCATGCTATATTTTGTCTTGCGATCATGTCCATGATGTACAAAAATGGGTAAAACAAGTATTGATACATATATGTAACTTATGTTATTCAAACAAGTAAACTAGTGACTTTCTTGGAGAACCACGACCAAAATAGTATAACTATGATATTGGATCATTACATATTACAGTAGAGGACTTAACAAGGAAACCATAGCAATTTGAACCACCTAAAACGAGTATACGAGTCAAAAGTTACGCCCATTTGAAGTTACCAAAGATTTCCGGCAAAACTGCCTAAACCACACTGTTTTGCATTCTGACTTTTTGAAAGTCATACTTCTGGTCCGATTCATCAAAAAGTTAAAACACGAAAGTTGTCCGGAACGACGTTTTCGTTCAGGATCCAAGAAGCTCGAGACCTGAAAACGCTTTTTGAGTGATAATTTCTTCAAATTCTTAACAGCCCATTTTTAGACCAAAGTCACTATATTATGGTTATACTTTAAAAGGAACAAGAGGTCTTATGACCTAGAATCAAGACCACAACCATGGCTAGAGCCAAGGTTGAGTCTCAAGACCATGGAACAATGACCAAAGGTCATGGCAAGGCCATGACGAAATGACCATGTAAGCTTACTTAGGCGTAAACATGAAACAAGGAATTGGCGAGAACTTGAACAAACAATTTGGATCTACTTCACTTAAAAGGAACCATGAGATATTACAAAGATAAAATGGTCATACAAGACTTATGAAACTACCTCTAATAACAATCTTCATGTACTAATAAACTTCCTAAGTTTATTCAAATATCGGACATGTAACTTTTCGGATCAAAACTTATATCTATATATCTTATCAACTACTACAATAGTAGGGAGCCTCATGTGAGGAGTTCATTATGTAAGCCGTTGAGTTGAGTTGTGGATTTACGAGTTAAAGTGTCCTGGCTCCTCGAACGCTTACTAACATGACTTCTGAATTATGTCGGCCCGAACGGTAGTAAACGATATACCAAACATACATGTTCATGAATCTTTTCCTTCAAAGACTTACAATATACATCATACCACATCATGGACTAAATGCAAGATATTTATATAGGCACATCTTCATATTCTTTACTTCGATCCTAAGTTGCAACAATTATTATAGGTTGCTCGTAGAAACCTACACGATTCAACCATTACCTTCATTACTTGCTATCTTACTTAAGGTGAGTTCATAGCCCCACTTTACATTACTTCAATGTTTTACAAACCCTTGGGGGGAATACATGCTATTTTAACCGAACACAATGCTTTCAAATTATATGCTTGCCTGATTGTTTTATTATCACTAAGTACCTGCCTTGCTGAACCGAGATCCCTTATTATGAACCATTTAATCACTAGCAATAGTGAGCGCGAATATTGTGAATAGGCCTATTGGGATTGACGAATCCCATTTGTAGTGAATACGTTCATACAAATGCATTAATATTTGAGACCTGGGTATGACAGCAACATACCTACCGGGATGAAACCGCCGATCGATATTGGTACCCGTTAATGTTTTGGTGTCATAAGCTTAGTGAATAATGTGATAATACCTTTTCCGGGCATATAACAACGTAGCCCACCTTTGTTTTCCAAACATGTGTATGAGTCTGATTAACTCATACTACCAACATATTGTGTTCAAACATTAAACAAACTCTATGAATATCACTCAACCTTTGTGTTGACCTCTCAAGCATGTATTTCAGGTTCATGACGATCAAGGATGGCACGGAAGGGCACGGATACTCAAGAGGGCTATAAATTTTATTATCATTCAAAACTCATTTAAATGTAAACTGTGAACATGGAACCATTTGGGACCTCATTTTGTAATCTCTGATATTTATACAATTTGAATGATAAATCTTTTAAAACGACTCAATTGGAGTTCGTTTTCTATTATTGTAACTATTGTGCCGTCGAGTAACACCCAGTTCGAATTCCGCTGCAACCATGAATTGGGGGTGTTACACAATGGAATTTCAACTCTGGTCAAAACCAGGTTCAACAAAATCAGAACCAAGGGAATTATAACCGTAATCAAGGTCTGAACAATTACCCTCAGGGTAATTTTCAACAACAAAACCACTTCCAGGGTAATAACAACCAGCAACATGGGAATTTCCAGAACAATCGGGCTCAAAATTTTCCAAACCAAAATCAAGCCATTGTTCCAACTGGACCATCATCTGATGAGTTATTAAAACAGTTTATGAAATCCCAAGATGAACTGAACAAAGTGCTGGTTAGTCAAATCTCTGACTTGAAGAAGTCTTGATGCGTGGGAATTGCACCTTGCTTTACCTCTCGAGGGATCTCGAGAAGCTTACAACCCCCACCAGGCAGTGTACCTGATCGTTGTAGTATAGTATAGTGACAAGTACCGGGGGATTGATCGTTCAGCTTAGGAATAGTGTCGCTAGGATTAGAAAACCTAATTAATAGTTCTAGAGATGAAAGATGATTATTTTTGTATTTTTATATTTTTTAGAAAGCAATTAAAATCTCGGGTTTTGAAGGAGTGGGCGGAATTAGTTGCTATTCAACTAACCCAAAGCTAAGATATATTCAAAATAAAATAATAAAACGAAATTAAACTAAATTATACTAAGGTTGTGAGCAGTAATTGGAGAAATTGTGTTTACTTAGACTTCACTACTCCCTAGATATCTTTTACATGTTAATTACTTGTTACACTTGTATGAATGACGGATTGTATTCCTTAATACCATTCGTGGGGTGGCATACATAACTCCCCAACTCTATGAGCTCTTATCTCCTCCTACACCATGACCCAGCACAACTATAGGGATTGTAAACAGTGGCTCATGCATTAAATACAACCAATAAAGACCTAGTACGCCTCGGTTCATGTTTCTTAAGACGTTCAAGCATGTTACCATTTGGAGATCTGCCAGTTTTCTTAAGCCTAACATATAAATCATTCATTCAAAACAAGAATGGACAAGTAATCAACACATAATCAACATCTAGGTTTCATTAGATCTAAGCAAACACAAAAGAGATCTAGCCTAGCATAGTAGAATTGAGACAAGAACAAGATATAAACAACCAACACATAGACATATTGATTGAATTGAAAGTACACTTATCTCAATTACAATGCAAGGTCTCAAGGGTTTGGAACCCTTGAAAAACCTGTAAAAGAGGCACCAAAATCGTCTTTAGGGTTTCACCAAAACTTCTCTCCCTTTAATGAAAAAACTAGAAAACTATATATAGGAAAAACAGTCTGACGGCGTCAAGAGTTACTTGTGACGCCGTCACCTCGCCGCCATATACTTCCTCGGATGGCCTTGATCCACTTATGACGGCCTATGTGACGCCGTCACCACCCACGGTATTTTATTCTTGCCACTTTGACGCCGTCATGAAGCCTTCTTACGCCGTCACCATCTACGGTGTTTAATTCCTCATGTCTGACGCCGTCAAGATGGTGGTCTTGACGCCGTCACCTTATATCTTCAGCATGGAAATTTGGTACTTAGCCGTTTTCTTCACTTTTATGCTCCAAAAACGTCCAAAATGGCTTCTTTTCCAGAATTCACTCTCCAAACACCTAAAATCACAAAAGGAACGATTTAGGGCAATATTTGATCAAATAAAGTCGGATTCGGGCTTAAATGACCCCCTAAAAACGGATCATTTTTCGCCTCATCATATACCCTTACACTTGAGATTTGCTTGTCCTCAAGCAAATGAGCTTTTATTCTACTCAAAAGACAAGTTAGGGGTCATTTAACACTAATATAAAAGTAATTACAACAAATAATCGTTCCACTAAAGACCAATAGACAAGCACGGAGGTCATACACAAGCACCTCACAAATAGTGTTTAGATACTCACATCTCTCGGGTGTAATAAAGTAATATAACATTATGGAAATGGAAGATATCTCTCACTACCTGTCATAGCAAAATAGATTACCATAGGCTTGGGAAAGGATCAAACCTCCACCACATGGCGTAAGCACCTAGGATAAACTATCAAAGAGGTCTTTTAAAGGGTTATAACGTTAGGTGTAGGGATATGAATTACACGGTTTTGTTGGATAAAGGAAGTTTTACTGGTGGCGAGTTAACAATCTCGGTTAATTACATGTACAAGATGGCGTTGCTAAGCCAAGACTAGACTCGACTTAAGCTAATAAATGAAAAATAACAAAAACATAAAATGAACATAGAATGAAAACGGGATGGTAGTCCGTATGTTTTTTCTCTTTTCCTTTTTCTATTTTTTTTTCTTTTCTTTTTCTTGTTTTTTCGATGTTTTTTTTTTTTTTTTTTTTTTTTTTTTTTTTTTTTTTTTTTTTTTTGCATACACTCTTACCCTACCATCCAAAATAATACATCATAGGGGTTTGAGCATTCCCCTTACACTTGAATCTGTACATACTTTACAATAAACTAATCTAATGACTCGAATTAAGAAAAATCAAAACACTTGGAGCACTTTTAAGATTAATGTTCATATGGGGGTAATATATGATGTTCTTCCCCATTACTCCATAAAATAAGTACTTACCCATGAGTCCCAATCGTCCCAAAACAATATGTACAAGGATATGACTCGACTTAGCAACCATGTAATCAATTAGAAAGTTAACTTAGGGTTTAACAAATAACAATAATGCACTAAAAATGAGCGCATACACGGAAGGCTAAGGCGATTTGGGTGTACATTTAAGTGGGGTGTAACAAATTCTTCCTTTAAGTAAGATGCTTAAAGTTAGAAACGAAAAGATTGGCTCGGAGGGGTGTACTAGGGGTTTCGTGTACTAAAAATGAGTACAACGCTAAGGGTGTGGGAAAAATTAGTTGACTTAACTAGTCAAGTAATATGACTTAAATGGTCAAGTAATTATAATACGGGTTTAACACAAGGGTGATCCTAATGCCTCTTATCATGTAGTAAATCCTACCACACGAATGTAGTCTCACTAGCGGTCTCGAGATGCATCACTAACGCAAGTTCTAGAATCTAAATGCTACCGGTACACTCATAAGCACCAATAATAAATGCTTTTCCTATCAAAACTAAAGGCGAACCTCACATTTTTGGGTGGAAAATTTTTCTGAATATACGGTTATGTGCTAGTCATACAACCTCCTATCCATGAGACGCTTGCTATGGCTAAAATTTCACTCCTAAATGTTGTAAAAAATTTTAAATTTGGCGCTAAAATTGCACTAACAAGTATTTCTCATAGTTTTATTACACATCTACTATCAAACAAAACCAACTCAAGCGAAAGTGCATATGTAAGGTATCATCTTTTTACCCTCCCCTTACACTTAAGATGAACATTGTCCCCAATGTTCAAGTAAAGAATGTAAAAGTTAAGAAGTAAAGAGAATGAAATCAAATACTCCCCTGATTCGCTCGGTATGGATTATAGGTTGGCCAGATTAGATCTTCCTCCAAGAAAATGAACAATCAAAGCTTCCCTTCCAGAATATAAATCATCCTCTTGTCATAAATAACCTGTAAATCCTGACAACAATAGACAAGGCAACCTCGCGTAAAATCGGCGGTATCCTATATAAGTTATTAAATCCTAGAGAACAAAGTAAGATATAATGCTTGTGGAATGAAGTTTGCAGATTTCCTGGAGATTATAAAACTTAATAATTCACAAAAACCATAAGACTCCGTTAGAAAAACAAAACCGGTAAAATTTCCAGATTTTTGACTCCTGACGCCGTCAAGAGTAATATTATGACGCCGTCAGAATGGACCTGCAGAAATTCTTATGTTAAGTTTCCGGAAAATTTCTGGAAAAACTTTGTCCTACTTCCTGGAAAATCCTGCAAAACTTCATTATGACTCAATACAAGCATTTGACTCTAACAAATACG
Source organism: Artemisia argyi (assembly GCA_030686995.1). Lineage (NCBI taxonomy): Eukaryota > Viridiplantae > Streptophyta > Magnoliopsida > Asterales > Asteraceae > Artemisia > Artemisia argyi. Next base: position 112,309,481 of record CM060705.1, on the reverse strand, counting down.
AATATACATGTTCATTAAATATTGTGGAGAATCATGATCGGTTTGTTTCTTAAAAACATATTTGGGGTTTCCCCTTACACTTATCTTTTGCAAAAATACCTTTGGGTTGAAGTTAAGACTAGGCCAAACAACATAATAAAGTATTTCCACATTTTAATTGAGAAACATGATCAACCAACAATAAAAATAAAACATGCATACGGAAACAAATAACAATCAAACAAATAAAATCACACAAAACATGGGTTGCCTCCCAAGAAGCGCTTTTCTTTATTTACGAGTCTTGTAGCTAGACTCAAAGTCATGGGTTACTACGTGATCCCATCATTTGAAATGATGTACCCCATATAATTGCGATCATTACTGTTATGGTGGTAGTGCCTCAATCTATCAATACTAGCAATCACCTTCCCACCTAATTTGCTTCTCAAGTTAGCTACCCCATCTTGGCTCAATCCTTCGATTGTGAATGGCCCGTACCACCAAGGACTTGGTTTATCGGGTGGTATTGTTGTTTCTAAGTGTCTCAAGAGTACTAAGTTCCCTTCCTCAAACGGTGTATGATTGCTTTCGTGTTGAGTGTGTTTGAGTTCAATCGGAACCTTATTGCTTTTTCTTCTTTCATCCTTAGCTTTCTTATAGCTTTTGATTCTTGCCTCCCATGCAAGAATTTTATTCTGAACACGAATGGGTGTCGCGCCAATGTGGTTTTTAATCATTCTCCAACTCAAATTCTCATGCCCACTTCGCGGAGTCATGTGGAAACTAATCTTTCTCTTTCCAGATTTAAGCTCAATCTTCCTATCTTCATACTTAATGACAGCCCTAGCGGTGGTGAGGAATGGTGCCCCAAGGATTATTGGCATGCATCCATCCCCTTTATCATCAATGATCATAAAATCAACGGGGTACATGAATCCTGCAACATTGACTAATACATCTTCTGCTATTCCTAGGGGGTATACTTACGAGTGCCCAACAAGAGACAGCCTAACACGAGTGGGTATTGGCATTTTTGATGTCAGTTGGATGTAGATAGTCAGGGGCATAAGATTTACTTCCGATCCTTGGTCGGCGAAAGCACTAAGATGTTTCAAGTCCCCAATGCTCGTTGGTATTTCAAAATTCCCACATGCTACCTGCTTGGTGGCCACTTTCTGTACCAGTAACCTCTCGACCACTGATCCTCCAATAAGCGTATCATACTCATCTTCCTCTTCTTTCTCTTTCTCAGGAACCTGTTCGGAGGATTGGTTGCGCCCATCACCCTTAATCCAACTTGTTATGGTGTTTTTGTTTATGTCGTGTTTCAGGTAGTAACTCAAAGGTTGGGACTCAGGCGGTTTTTCTAAGGTCTGTTTAGCAGGAGTTTCTACCTTCTCGTTATCTTTATGGACAATGGTGATGGAGTTAACAAATTGGGTGGTGGGAGTGGTGCTTTCTTTCCTTAGCAGTATTCGTTCAGGGGTTTTCTGATTGGCATACTCCTCCAATAGACTCAACATCTCATTCATTTTCTCCTGCATCTCCTCTTTTTGCTTATAAACTGCTTCTTCGAATCTAGCAAGCCGATCAGAGTGAGTCGCCATATATTCTCTCATCCTAGCCTCAAATTCCGAGCTAAGTTCCTTGGGAGGGGAGCAAGGTGGGGTGTATCTCTGAAAAGTTTCGACATGTTCTCTAGAAGGTGATTCAGATAATGGTGCCGAAGTTGATCTTGAGACAGAATTGACAGTGGCTTGTCTAAGACTTAAGGGTCTCCTTTGCCTTTCCTCAAAATAGTCAACTTTTGCCTCAAGTTTGCATAAGAGTTCATCGGGGATTTCGGTGGTTCCCCCAGATATCGAGACTGCATTGATGGCCGCTTCTATCATATGTTTGAATTCCCAAATCTCATTATTATCGACAGCGAGCTCTTCTATAATTGCCCAAGACTCCTCAGCATTCTTATCACGCAATTTGCCTCCCGCGGCCCTGTCGATGGTGCGCTTAGTGTGATAGTCAACATGGTCGTAGAAAATCTGAACTAATAACCAAAGGTTAATGCCATGATGAGGGATCTTGTGGAGGAGATCCTTAAAACGGGCCCAAGCCTCGTAGAAAGGTTCACCCCGCTGTTGCTCAAACATCAAAATGTCCCTTCTAAGCATTGCAGTTTTTTCTGGCGGAAAGAATTGGGTAAGGAAGCGGTTGGCGAGATTGTCCCATGTGGTGATGGATCCCGCGGGTAAACGTTCAAGCCATTGACTAGCTTGATCTCGTAGAGAGAATGGGAATAGGCGTAATCGGGTTGTCTCTCTAGTCTCAACACCTAGGTCTATGGAATCTACGATTTTGAGGAAATCCTTAAGGTGTTGGTTTGGATCTTCGGAACGAAGTCCATGGAATGCACATCCGCTTTGCACCAACCGGATGGTGTCGGATCGCAAGGGGGTCACATTGGCTCCGGTGAGCTCAATGGTGTTTCGGTAGCCTTGATGGCTGGGTCGGGAATACTCTCCTAAGGTTCGGGGCCTAAGGGGTTCTAATGGTGGGTTTTGTTGTGGTGGGATGACGGGTTCAAAGATGTTACCACCTTCCATGATGTCGGATGGTAAAGAGTTACGAACAAAGGCACGAAGAAATAAGATAGACTAAAGAAGACCTAAAAATAAAAATAAAAATCTTACTAGAAAGGAATCTAGTAAGTAGACCTAATAAAAAGAAATTCTAACCTAGACAATAACTATTCCCCGGGCTGTGGCGCCAAAAACTTGATGCGTGGGAATCGCACCTTGCTTTACCTCTCGAGGGATCTCGAGAAGCTTACAACCCCCACCAGGCAGTGTACCTGATCGTTGTAGTATAGTATAGTGACAAGTACCGGGGGATTGATCGTTCAGCTTTGGAATAGTGTCGCTAGGATTAGAAAACCTAATTAATAGTTCTAGAGATGAAAGATGATTATTTTTGTATTTTTATATTTTTTAGAAAGCAATTAAAATCTCGGGTTTTGAAGGAGTGGGCGGAATTAGTTGCTATTCAACTAACCCAAAGCTAAGATATATTCAAAATAAAATAATAAAAACGAAATTAAACTAAATTATACTAAGGTTGTGAGCAGTAATTGGAGAAATTGTGTTTACTTAGACTTCACTACTCCCTAGATATCTTTTACATGTTAATTACTTGTTACACTTGTATGAATGACGGATTGTATTCCTTAATACCATTCGTGGGGTGGCATACATAACTCCCCAACTCTATGAGCTCTTATCTCCTCCTACACCATGACCCAGCACAACTATAGGGATTGTAAACAGTGGCTCATGCATTAAATACAACCAATAAAGACCTAGTACGCCTCGGTTCATGTTTCTTAAGACGTTCAAGCATGTTACCATTTGGAGATCTGCCAGTTTTCTTAAGCCTAACATATAAATCATTTATTCAAAACAAGAATAGACAAGTAATCAACACATAATCAACATCTAGGTTTCATTAGATCTAAGCAAACACAAAAGAGATCTAGCCTAGCATAGTAGAATTGAGACAAGAACAAGATATAAACAACCAACACATAGACATATTGATTGAATTGAAAGTACACTTATCTCAATTACAATGCAAGGTCTCAAGGGTTTGGAACCCTTGAAAAACCTGTAAAAGAGGCACCAAAATCGTCTTTAGGGTTTCACCAAAACTTCTCTCCCTTTAATGAAAAAACTAGAAAACTATATATAGGAAAAACAGTCTGACGGCGTCAAGAGTTACTTGTGACGCCGTCACCTCGCCGCCATATACTTCCTCGGACGGCCTTGATCCACTTATGACGGCCTATGTGACGCCGTCACCACCCACAGTATTTTATTCTTGCCACTTTGACGCCGTCATGAAGCCTTCTGACGCCGTCACCATCTACGGTGTTTAATTCCTCATGTCTGACACCGTCAAGATGGTGGTCTTGACGCCGTCACCTTGTATCTTCAGCATGGAAATTTGGTACTTAGCCGTTTTCTTCACTTTTATGCTCCAAAAACGTCCAAAATGGCTTCTTTTCCAGAATTCACTCTCCAAACACCTAAAATCACAAAAGGAACGATTTAGGGCAATATTTGATCAAATAAAGTCGGATTCGGGCTTAAATGACCCCCTAAAAACGGATCATTTTTTGCCTCATCAAGTCTTTAAATGATCGACCCTCGGGCTCAGGTACTTTACCTAGCAACACGATCGCTAATCCGAGGGGCGATGTAAAGGCGATCACCACAAGAAGTGGAGTTTCTCATAAAGGACCCACAGCTCCGTCTACCTCTTCTCCTATCCCGGTAGAGGAATGTGAAACTGAGGATACTACGGATACGGTACTTCATTCTAATAACGGAGGTACCAATGACATCCCTCCTCCAGTTATCTCGGTCCCGACTCCTCGTAAAAGAGTCAAGTTTGAAACTCCCGAAGGTCCTGTTGAAAATCCAAAAGCCAACCCAAAACCAACAATTCCATATCCCTCACGATTGCAAGACCAGAAGCTTCGTGAAAAAGCTAATCATCAGATGGAAAAATTCTTTCAGATTTTCCAAGAACTACACTTCGATATTAGTTTCGCGGATGCTCTTCTTTTAATGCCCAAATTCGCATCGACAATCAAAAACCTGTTGAGCAATAAAGAAAAACTGTTTGAGATGGTACGAACTCCACTCAATGAGAACTGCTCTGCGGTTCTGTTGAAACAGCTTCCCGAGAAGCTAGGAGACCCCGGGAAATTTCTAATACCATGTATTTTCCCAGGGATGGTTGAATGCTTTGCCTTGGCCGATCTTGGTGCAAGCATCAACTTAATGCCCTACTCAGTTTGGAAAAAGCTCTCTCTTCAGGCACTTAGTCCCACATGCATGACTCTCGAGCTTACAGACCGTTCAATTTCACGTCCCTTTGGTATTGCCGAGGACGTGTTTGTAAGAGTGGGAAAGTTCCATTTTCCGGCAGACTTTGTCGTTGTTGATTTCGATGCAGATCCAAGAGTTCCTCTCATTCTTGGGAGGGGATTCTTAAGGACGGGTCGTGCATTAATCGATGTTTTCGATGAGGAAATCACGTTACGAGTTGGCACTGAAGCGATAACGTTCAACCTTGATCAAACCTCGAGATACTCCTCGAATTATGATGCTGAATCGGTCAACCGAATTGATGTCATTGACATTGCATCCGAGGAGTATGCTCAGGAAATCCTTGGATTCGCTGATAGTCCTCCGAGTGGAAATTGCACTCCTTCGTCTCACCCCATAATCGCTAATTCTTCTCCTTCCCTTACTCCGTTTGAGGGAAGTGATTTCGTCCTTGAGGAATTAGAGGCCTTTCTCAAAAGTGATTCAGTTCCCGAAGGAATTGATAGCCAAGAGATTGACCCGGAGAGGGATATACTTCTCCTTGAGAAGTTATTGAATAAAGATCCTTCTCCCATTCCTGTTCTACCTCCACAACTTCATAAGGTGGAAGTCAAATATGTTGAGAAAAATGATGATTTCCCCGAGGTCGAACTTAAGGACCTGCCTCCTCATCTAGAATATGCATTTTTGGAAGGTAACGATAAGTTACCAGTCATTATTGCGAAAGACTTAAAGGATGAGGAGAAAACCGCGCTGCTTAAGGTTTTAAAGTCCCACAAACAAGCAATTGCTTGGAAGCTCTCAGACATAAAGGGTATTAACCCGGATTTTTGTACACACAAAATCCTAATGGAAGAGGACTTTAAACCTGCCGTGCAGCATCAAAGAAGGGTAAATCCAAAAATCCACGAAGTTATCAAGGAAGAAGTTATCAAACTTCTCGATGCTGGATTGATTTACCCTATATCAGACCGTCCTTGGGTTAGCCCAATACATTGTGTTCCAAAAAAGGGTGGCATCACGGTTGTCACAAATGAGGATAACGAGTTGATACCAACTCGTTTGGTTACAGGGTGGCGAGTATGTATCGATTACAGAAAGCTTAACGAAGCCACCCGCAAAGACCATTTCCCTCTGCCCTTTATGGATCAGATGCTCGAAAGACTAGCGGGGAATGAGTATTATTGCTTCCTCGACGGCTTCTCGGGTTACTTCCAGATTCCCATTGATCCACAGGATCAAGAGAAGACTACCTTCACATGCCCTTACGGGAAATTTGCCTATCGTCGCATGCCTTTTGGGTTATGCAATGCTCCGGGCACTTTCCAGAGGTGCATGATGGCTATTTTCCACGACATGATCGGGAAAACCATGGAGGTATTCTTGGATGACTTCTCAGTCATCGGGAATTCTTTTGACTCATGCCTCTCCCATTTAGAAAAGATGCTTCAACGTTGTGAAAACATGAATCTTTGTCTAAACTGGGGGAAGAGCCATTTTATGGTTAGGGAGGGCATTGTCCTCGGCCATAAAATTTCAAAAAGTGGGATTGAGGTCGATAAGGCCAAAATTGATGTTATTGCTAAACTGCCTCATCCCACCACTGTAAAAGGAATAAGGAGTTTCCTCGGCCATGCCGGGTTCTATCGGAGATTCATTCAGGATTTCTCCAAAATAGCCCGGCCCATGACTCATCTTCTTGAAAAGGATGCTCCTTTCATCTTTTCCCCCGAGTGCATCGAAGCTTTTTTCACTTTAAAGAAAAGGCTTACCGAGGCACCGATCCTTGTTGCCCCCGACTGGGACTTACCCTTCGAACTTATGTGCGATGCTAGCGATTTCGCTATTGGTGCAGTTCTGGGGCAACGCAAATTAAAACATTTTCATACAATACACTACGCAAGTAAGACCATGAGTGAAGCTCAAGCGCACTATACCACCACAGAAAAAGAATTATTAGCTGTGGTATATGCCTTTGAGAAATTTAGGTCTTACTTAATCCTAACCAAATGTGTGGTGTATACGGACCACTCGGCTTTGAAATACCTGTTCACTAAACAGGACGCAAAGCCAAGACTGCTCCGTTGGGTCCTGCTCCTTCAGGAATTCGATGTACTCATAAGAGATAAAAAAGGAGCAGAGAACCTTGCTGCTGATCACTTGTCCCGGTTAGAGAATCCTCATCAGGATATTCTCGAGAGAAAAGAAATTAATGAAACTTTTCCTCTGGAGACTCTAAATCTAATCTCTACCCGGGATGATACTACTACCCCATGGTTTGCCGACTTTGCAAATTACCATGCGGGTAATTTCGTTGTGAAAGGGATGTCGTCCCAACAGAAAAGAAAATTCTTTAAAGATGTAAAACATTATTTCTGGGACGACCCCTACTTGTTCAAAATATGTGCGGATCAAGTCATCCGACGGTGTGTCCATGGCCAAGAAGCTATGGAAATTCTTAAAGCTTGTCATGATGGACCCACGGGGGGACATCATAACCCAAATTACACCGCCAAAAAGGTGTTTGATTCGGGATTCTTTTGGCCCACGATCTATAAAGACGCCTATGAACTTATCAAAACCTGTGAGGCTTGCCAGCGTCTCGGGAATATTTCCAAAAAGAATGAGATGCCACAAAACGCCATCCAAGTCTGTGAAATATTTGATATGTGGGGCATTGATTTTATGGGGCCATTCACGTCTTCACGAGGGAATAAGTATATACTCGTGGCAGTCGACTATTTGTCAAAATGGGTTGAGGCAAAAGCCTTACCCACCAATGATGCCCGAGTAGTCGTTAACTTTCTAAAATCTCTCTTTGCCAGATTCGGGACTCCTCGTGCCATTATCAGTGATCGTGGCACACATTTCTGCAATGAACAATTTGCAAGAGTGATGCTGAAATATGGTGTAACTCACCGTCTTTCTACAGCATACCACCCACAAACAAGTGGGCAGGTAGAGGTCTCGAATCGGGGTATCAAGATGATTCTGGAGAGGACGGTGGGTGAAAACCGTGCCTCTTGGTCGGATAAGCTGGATGATGCATTATGGGCTTTCCGCACTGCTTACAAAACACCCATCGGGTGTACTCCATATAAGCTAGTGTACGGGAAGGCATGTCATCTTCCGATCGAATTAGAACATAAGGCCTACTGGGCCTTAAAACATGCAAACTTCGACCTTCACACAGTGGGTGATCACCGCAAGGTTCAACTAAATGAATTAAACGAACTTCGTGATCAAGCTTATGAGAATTCTTTGATTTACAAGGAAAAAACCAAGAAGATCCACGACTCTAAAATTAAAAACCGTGTTTTCAACATCGGTGACAGAGTCCTTCTCTTCAATTCACAATTGAAGATATTCTCAGGAAAGCTTAAAACTCGTTGGTCTGGGCCATTCATTGTAACAAGAGTATTTCCATATGGAACTGTTGAGTTAGCTTAACCTGACGGTTCCAACTTTAAAGTGAATGGCCATCGGTTAAAACACTACTTTGGAGGGGACATACAACCAATGGTTGTCCCGGATCTCCAAACTTTCCCCATGGACCAATAAATTCGGGGTCGAGTCAAGCTAGCGACTCGGTTAACAAAAACAGTAGCTTCCTCATGAACAAATCAATTCGAGGTCGAGTCAAGCTAGCGACTCGGTAATCAAAAACAGTAGCTGAACATGGGTTTTCACCCGTGTGTACCACCCTAGTGTGGGGGAGATGCCCCACATGTTGTATATATCCTCAAAAAAAAAAAAAAGAAAAAAGTACATAGACTAAAATAAAGGTTACTAATATTTCCTTCTTATGTTCTAAGTGTCGGTTTAACACCCGGTTCTTTGAATATTGAGGGCAATATTCATTTCTAAGTGTGGGGGGGGGGGGGGGGGGATTCTCACGAATTCAAACACATGTTCCATTAAGCACCCTCATTTGATCAAAATTTAAAATTTTTTCACAGTTAGAAATGCAATAAATGGTTATCAGTCCGCCATGTCTAACCCACACAAGGATTGGCTAATCCAGGAGCAAACGGCTCTCGGTAAAGATATTTCAAAACCGTTGATGGCTTGCAATTTGCCCAAAATTGTATGGTTCCTCAACTCCCCATATCCCATAAAGCGAATGAGTTAGCTAGCCCGCAAGATTATGGCTTGTGGTAAAGGCCGTGGAAAAACCATAATTGGTAATCAGCTTACCAAGATGTTGACTATTCCATCAAGAGTTGGCTAGTCCAGAAGCAAACGGCTTTTGGTAAAGACTAATCAAATCCGTTGACAGCTGGTGGTTTGCTCAAAATCACACGGTTATCAGGTGTACCACAGTTCTCACACCTGGCTACTCCAGAAGTAATGGCTTTTGGTAAAGAGACATAAAATCCATTAAATTTTCTCAAAATATTGCTAGGGACTAGCAATACTTTAGTGTGGGGGATTGATGAGTGTCTAAATACTTATCATTTTATACCAATCTGAACTGCCAAAACATCCAAAAACACTCAAATATGCATCAAAATACTGAGATTATTCCAGAAGTGTGTTTTATATGTTTCAGATGCAAAATAATCAAAAACAGATACAAAACGTACAAAGTTTGCATAATTGGCAGTTTCAGTCCCTCAACTTTCAAAACTGGTCAAATCTAGTCCCTGAAAGTTTAAAAATGAAAGAGAAGTTGATTGATGCTAAACCACCAACTTATATTGACCAAGGAATGGTCAACAAAGCCAAATAGCCTAGATCAATGCTCCGTGGAAGTATAGTGTTTCCCCGGGTCGTTATGTCCCGACAAGGTGTGGATGGCTAACAAACGGTTTCGTGATCGGGAGAATTTGGACAGGAAGGGGTATAAGTGAGTTGTGATGATTACACTACTGGAATATAAGAGAAAACAGCTTAAATACACTATATTAACAAGACTGGAAAGTCAGAAAAACCAGAAACGTTTAAAACTTAAAACGCGTACGTTCACGTTTAAATAAAACGTAAACGTACGAAATAAAAAGTAAAAACGGAAATCTGAAAACACCCAGGGGGTGAAAATGACTTTTTTACAAACTAAAAGTTAAAAGAAAATTTTTAGAAAAAGAAAATAAATTTTTACACTAATTAATTATTTATTATTAATTAAATACTAATTAAAACTAATTATTAATATTTAAAACACTTAAATTCAATATTATATTAATTAAGCACTAGAAAAATGAAAATAAAATTCCTAAAATTATAAAATAACTAAAAACCAGTTTTAAAAATAAAAATAAGTATTTTTGTCTTTTTGTGATTTTTTATTAATTAAAAACTAATTAATTACTAATTACCTAATTAAACTATTTTAAATTAAGAAAAATAGAAAATGAACATTAAAAATTCTAGAAAAATTTCTAAAAATATTTTACAACTTATAAAATCTAGAAAAAAATATAAAAACTAGGTTTTACTTAATAAAAACTAATTATGCTATTTAAAACTAATTATTACTTAATTATTAATAAAACTAAGATTAATTCTAATAATTACTAAATGATAAAATAAAAATCTGAGAAAATTATTATAAATACTTTAATATAAGAGGAAATTAATAAAAATATAAAAATTACAAGTACTTAATTAAAATCTAAAAATGAAAAATAAAATTTAAATAAAATTAAATAGAAACTATCACTTAAAATTACTTTGACTTTTTTGGATTTTCTTTTTGGAAACTTGTTTTACAACTAAAAATGAAAGACTTTTATAAAAACAAACTTTTTAAAACTTAATAATAAGCTGTTTGAGAGCTTATTAGAGAGACAGTTGACCACAGTTGACCAAAATGGAAAATAAGCTTAAACCAGCTTATGTGGGACCCACAATGGGTTTTTCTGAACCAAATAACTTAAATGAACATGAATAAGCCAGAGAAATCACATGGAGTCCACAGAATAAGCACTAAGATCAAAATAAGCACATTGAAACTTGTTTGGAAACTGAAAATGGGGACAGATTTGGGGGACTAAATTAAGTGGGTCCCACAGGTTTCTAGGTCAACCCATTGGTCAATCTTGGAAGCCTGGTAGGAGGGTGATGGAAAGGAACCAAAATTAAGGGCTTTGGACCACTGAGGTGGTCAGAATCCCACCACCAAGTGGTGGTGATGGTGGTGTCTGCTGGTGCAGCAGGGGAGCAGCTTGCCTTGCAAGCTACTTTAGGGCAAGCTAGGGACTAGGAAAAAAATTATAAAAATAAAATGAGCATGGAAAATTAAATTAGAGCTGGTAGAGAACAAATACAAACAAGTTACAGGCCTTAATCTAAAACACAAAAATCAAAACAATTATGTGAACTTTTGGAAAAATCTGAAAGGGTGCAATTTGACTTTTTGTGAAAACCACATGTTTTGACTTTTATGAGTTTCTGAAGATCTTAACTAACCTAATATGTTATACTAAGCTATAATGAGGCCAAATTAATGAAGAACAACAAATTTTAAAAGGAAATGATAGGATTTGGGATCTTAAAACCAAACAGTTAACAGTTGATGGGCATCAAGAGGTCATTTTGACTTTTGATCAAATGGAACTGAGTTTTGTGACTGAACTTGACCTAAACAGACCCTAAGCAATGCAACCATGATAAAACCACAAGAAAACAATAACAACCACACCTAGTAAAAGGCTAATCCAAACACCCCTTTAGTAAACTGAAATGACAAACATGAGGGAGAAATTTACAGTTAACCATGAAATTGAACCAGAACCTAACCTAATGTCCCCCAAGGGACTCTAAACCAGGACCAATCACCATCACTGCCATAGCTCCTTTTCTTTTCCTTTTTATGATTTTTCACTCTATTTTTTTTTTGGTATTTTGCTTTTTGAAACTACACTAAATTTTATGGAAACTGATAGCCTGAATAAGCTATCTAAGGGCTTAAGTATGCTAACTCAGTTCATAAAAACACAAACAAACACTTTTAACCATGAATTAAACTTTAAGGTAAAACTTGCACAATTTGAATATAAATGAAAATACTTTAATTGATACTTGAAGATGATTCAACATACACTGAGGATACTTGAAATATTACTTGAAAGCTTAAAAATACAACAGAAATTAACTTAAACGATTAAAAAAAAACTAAGTTACACTACAGCTAACTACTACTAAAACTAATACCTCTTTCTCTCTTTTTCTTTTCTTTTATAGGCCCTGGAACTCCTTCTTGACTTTCCCACTTCTTTTTTAGCCGTTGGATGGGCTCTATCAATCTCAGCCGTTCAAATCCCATAATGGCGGGAAAGTTGGATTTGGTAATTGGTGGGGTTAGGTGAGTTATTAAATGAGGAGGGGGGATGAATGGGTGTAGGTGAAGGTATTTATGAGGGTTGGTGAGGAGGGGGGAGACAGGGTGCTGGAAATTAGGGTTGATAATGGAGGTTTAGGGACGATGGGTTAGGGATGAAGGGGTTGTTTGACCCGGTCAAAGACCAGGTAATATTAAAAGTGGGAGGTGGGCTGTTTTGGTTGGGCCTTTGGGGTTTGGTATTGGATTAGGCCAAAAGGGAGTGTGGATCAGGTTGTGTTGGTTTGGTTTATATAATAACACAAGGGTCCATTTGGTTTAAAGTGTAATCACAAGGACCATTTTTGTAGATTTCAAAAATATGAGGGACTGATTTTGCCAAACACCCAAAATTGCTACAAGGTAAAATATGCCACAATTCATTAGTACATGACAAAAAATGATATTTTTCCATTTTGAAATTCACGGGGACCAAAATTGTCATTTCTGCAAAGTCCAGGGACTAAACATGTAATTTCACAAAACTTTCCTCCCAAGGACTAAAAATGGATTTTGTGACTTTCCCAAGGACCAAAAGTGATTTTTCTTTCAAAATTATCCCACCAGGGACTGAATCTGCCAAAATCTGTAACTCCAGGGACTAATTTGTAATTTTCCAAAACTTTTCCAATTTTTCACCAAAGGACAAAATATGACAACTTATGATTGTAAAAGGACCTTTGGTGATAATTTTCTATATTTTGAATATCCAGGGACTAGTTTTGTAATTTTATGAAAGTTGGGGGACTGAAACTGCCAATTTTGCAAACTTTATACGTTTTTCATCTGTTTTTGCTCATTTTGCATCTAAAACATATAAAACACAATTTTGAAATATTTTCAGTATTTTGATGCATTACTGAGTGTTTTTGTATGTTTTGCAGTTCAGATTTGACCAAAAATGAAGAGTGTTTGAGCACTCATCAATCCCCCACACTAAACTATTGCTAGTCCCTAGCAATACTGTTTTGAAAACTTGATGGATTTTAAACTCTTTACCAAAAGCCATCACTTCTGGAGTAGCCAGGTGTAAGAACTGTGGCACACCTGATAACCGTGTGATTTTGAGCAAACCACCAGCTGTCAACGGATTTGATTTGTCTTTACCAGAAACCGTTTGCTTCTGGACTAGCCAGCTCTTGATGGAATAGTCAACATCTTGGTGAGCTGATTACCAATTATGGATTTTCCACTGCCTTTACCACAAGCCATAATCTTGCGGGCTAGCCAACTCATTCGCTTTATGGGATATGGGGAGTTGATGAACCATACAATTTTGGGCAAATTGCAAGCCGTAAACGGATTTGAGATGTCTTTACCAAGAGCTGTTTGCTCCTGGACTAGCCAATCCCTTTTGTCGGTTAGACAAGGTGGACTGATTACCACAAAAATTTTGAAGCACCAGTGAAAAATTTTTAAAATTTTTTGAAATTTTGGCTAAAAACGGGGGTATTATATAGTAAAATGTGATAAAATTCGCTAGAATAGCGAATACCTGATTGAAGCAAAAGCAGTCAACTAAATTCAACCACGGATGTGGTCAAACAAGTCAAACTCCTAAGGCTCAATGCTCCGAGGAATACAGTGTTTTCCCGGGTCGTTTAAGTCCCGACGAGGTGTGAATGGCAATCAAACGGTTATTTGATCGGGTGAATTTGGATGAAAAGGGATTTGTGAGTGATTGAACTAAGGAATATACGAAGAAATAGCTTAAACAAGCTATATGAATAAGACGGGAAGCTAAGAAAAACCAGAAACGATAAAAACCTAAAAACGCGTACGTTACGTTTAAATAAAACGTAAACGTACCAAATAAAAAGTGAAAACGTAAATCTGAAAACACCCAGGGGGTGAAAATGACCTTTTTACAAAGTAAAAGTTAAAAGAAAATTTTTAGAAAAAGGAAATTACTTTTTACACTAATTAATTAATTAATATTAATTAAATACTATTTATTACTTATTATTAATATTTAAAATACTTAAATACAATATAATATTAAACAAGCACTAGAAAATTGAAAATAAAATTCTTAAAATTATAAAATAACTAAAAACAAGTTTTAAAAATAAAAATAAGTCTTTTTGTCTTTTTGTGAATTTTCTATAAATTAATTACTAATTAATTACTAATTACTAATTAAACTATTTTAAATTAAGAAAATTACTAAATGAACAGTAAAAAATTCTAATAAAATTTCTAAAAATATTTTACAACATATAAAAGCTATAAAAAATATAAAAACTAGATTTTACTTAATAAAAACTAATAATGCTATTTAAAACTTAATATTAATTAATTTTTAATAAAACTAATATTAAATATAATAAATACCAAATGATAAAATAAAAATCTGAAAAATTTATTATAACTACTTTAATATATGAGGAATTTAATAAAAATATAAAATAGCTAAGTACTTACTAAAAATATAAAAATGAAAAATAAAATTAAATTACATTAAATAGAAACTATCACTTAATTTTAAATTGATTTTTCTTGAATTTTCTTTTACAAACCTATTTTATAACTAAAAACAAAAACTTTTTACAAAAACAACTTTTTTTATAAACTTAAAATAAGCTGAATATAAGCTGAATTGGTCAACAGTTGACCACAGTTGACCAAAATGGAAAATGAGCTTAAACTAGCATGTGTGGGACCCACAAGGGTAAAATCTGGTACAAATAAGCTAAGTTAACTTGTTTAAGCAAGGAAAAGCTAATGGTGACCACTGAATAAGCTAAAAGCTAATCAATAAGCACTTGGACATTTGGTTGAAGACTGAAAAGTGGGACAGAACTTAGGCCTTGATTGAGGTGGGTCCCAGTGGATCTCAGGTCAACCCATTGGTCAAAATCCCAAGCCTGGTAGGGGGAGGGTTGAATGGTGCAAATAGTGAAGGTGGTGGACCACCATGGTGGCCAGAACACCACCACAAAGTGGTGGTGGTGGGTGTATAGCTGCTGAGACAGAGCAGGTATGTGCCCTGCAAGTCACTTTGTGGCTTTGTGGGGCCCACAAGTAAAATCACAAAAATCTAAAAACTATGGACTTTCAAAGATGAACTGGTAGAGATCAAATAACAATAAGATTCAAGCCATGAGAGCAACTACAAAAATCAAAATAATTCCTTGAAGTTTAGTAAAAATCTGCAATGCATACTTTTGACTTTTCATGTAACTTAGCTATGTTGACTTTGGCCAATTTTTGATGATCAAATCTTACTGAGATGGATGTAATAAGCTACAATGAGACTTAACTAAGCTAAATTAAACACTTTTATATTGAAATGAGTGGTATTTGGTGGAGCAAAACCCAACAGTTAACTGTGGGGTGGAATTAGTGATGATCTTGACTTTCAACTAAACATGTGCCAAATTTGTAACTTGCAAGACCTAATTAAACCTATAGTGACATGTTCCAAATTAAATCAACAACACAAAACTCCCTAAGCACAGTGAACAGGTCTGAGCCAAACACTCCCTTATGGGACTGTTTTGAGGATTTTCCAAGTTTATGGTTGTTTCAAATCATGAATTTGATTTCTGATGTTGTATTGTAACAAAATAAACTTGAATGAGCACAAAGAATACCATACACCACAGCTTAACTCATTAGTGACCTAAATGTAACTATGGCAGTTCAATTTAGCAAAGTGCATAAATCATAAACAAACTCCAAACTAAACTATCTAAAACTTAAATCTAACTATATTAAGCCTAATAATCATAAAAGAAGCATAATAAACAGGTTCTAAGCCAAACTACAATAACTTGATATGGATGAAGTTGAAACTTACAAGCAGTCCAAGTGGTTAATTGAGAGCCAAGGTATACCAATCACACCCTAAGCTTTCCACAAAGCCTCTAAACCATACCAAGCCAGTATCAACCATAAACCATGCCCCAATCTTCTCACACAGTGATTTTTTTATTTTCACAATATTTATTTGTATTTTTGAGTATTTTTTTGTTTTTGATCTAAAAGTGATTCTAATACTAATTGAGCTTATAAAAGCTCATAAATGACTAATGTTAAACTTCTGATACAATGAAAAACAACTTTCAATAACATTAAAGTTAAAATGAGATTTTGCTAGAAAATAAGCATAAACTGAATTCTTGCTTGCAACTGAAATTAACAACTGAAACAGGTTTAGAATACAATGAAAACATTAACAATACACTTTGGAATTTAAAAAGTTCACTGGAAAAGTAAATTACACAAAAAACGATTTATCTAAACTACAACTACACTAATCTACTCTTAGTTAACTCTCTCTTCTTGCTTCCTTTTTCTTCACTTTTATAGACTGAGAGGGTGTCCTTTCTCTTTCCCACTTCTTTTCTGAGCCCTAGGATGAGTAGAATCGATCCTGTCCCTTAATTTAGTTTTGGCGGGAAAATGCCAATTTGGCAGTTGTGGAGTTTGGTGAGACATTTAATGCTGAGGAGGGGGGTTGAATGTAGGTGAGATAATGAATGAAGTTGGTGATAGTTGGTGAGGAGGAGGGGGAAAAGTGTCCTGGTAATTAGGGGAGGTGTTGGGAGGTTAGGGAAGGGTCAAAGGTGTGTTTGACCGAGATTTAAATAAAACGGGGTGTAAGATTTTTGTGGTGGGCCGGGTTAAGTGATATGGTGGGCTGGGGATGTGGTTACTGGATCAGGGGTTTTGGGTTTAGAAAGGGTGAATTTGGTTTGTTTTTATTTTAGGTCCATTTTGTATTTGTATGTAATCACAAGGACCATTTATGTAATTCTGAAAAACTTGGGGACTGAAAATGAACATTGCCCAAAGTATTTACAAAGATCAAAATTGACAAGTTTGAAAATTATAAAGACCAAAATTACAATTTTCCAAAATTTTAAACCCCGAGGACTAAAATTGACATTTTCCAAAAGTTTAGGGGTTAAACTTGCCATTTTGTAAAAACTTTTATCCAAGGACTAAATTTGAACATTTTTGAACTTCCAAGGACTAAAAACAATTTTTCATCCAAAATTATCCCACCAGGGACCAAATCTGCCAACGTTTGAAACTCCAGGGACCAATTTCGTAAATTTCCAAAACTTTTCCAATTTTTCACCAAAGGACTAAATATGACAATTTATGATTTCAAAAGGACCTTTGGTGATAATTTTCTATATTTTGAATATCCAGGGACTAGTTTTGTAATTTTATGAAAGTTGGGGGACTGAAACTGCCAATTTTGCAAACTTTATACGTTTTTCATTTGTTTTTACTCGTTTTGCATCTAAAACATATAAAACACAATTTTGGAATATTTTCAGTATTTTGATGCATTACTGAGTGTTTTTGTATGTTTTGCAGTTCAGATTAGACCAAAAATGATGAGTATTTGCACACTCATCAATCCCCCACACTAAACTATTGCTAGTCCCTAGCAATACTGTTTTGAAAACTTGATGGATTTGAAAAACTCTTTACCAAAAGCCATCACTTCTGGAGTAGCCAGGTGTAAGAACTGTGGCACACCTGATAACCGTGTGATTTTGAGCAAACCACCAGCTGTCAACGGATTTGAGTAGTCTTTACCAAAAGCCGTTTGCTTCTGGACTAGCCAGCTCTTGATGGAATAGTCAACATCTTGGTGAGCTGATTACCAATTATGGATTTTCCACGGCCTTTACCACAAGCCATAATCTTGTGGGCTAGCCAACTCATTTGTTTTCGGGGAGTTGATGAACCATACAATTTTGGGCAAATTGCCAGCCGTCAACGGATTTGATATGTCTTTACCAAGAGCCGTTTGCTCCTGGACTAGCCAATCCCTTTTGTCGCTTAGACAAGGCGGACTGATTACCACAAAAATTTTGAAGCACCAGTGAAAAATTTTTTTTAAAAATTTTGAAATTTTGGCAAAAACGGGGGTATTATATAGTAAAATGTGATAAAATTCGCTAGAATAGCGAATACCCCCCCACACTAAGCATGAATATTGTCCTCAATATTCAAAATCCCGGCTATTATGCCGACATTTTGAACGTAAAAGGGCAACATTACAAGCTAAGCGTGGAAAACACCATTTTGTTTTTTCACATCATAAGTAACCATAGCATGGGGGACTCCCCCACACTTAGGGTGAAAACCCTGTATGCATGCTCTGTTTTTGTTTACCGAGTCGCTAGCTTGACTCGGCCCCGAATTCATTTGTCCTTGGGGAAGCATGATGTGGAAGAAACAATCTCAATCGGACTTTCATTCAAGATGTATGGACAAACATTTGAAGCACGTGAAAGTTCCACACCGATGAGATAAGTATCCGGCTCAAGATAATGATACATGAAAATGCCGGGATCAAATATAGTGTCCTCACTCCCGAAGGAGTGAAGAAGAGGAGAAATCACCTGGTAGGTGAAGGAAAGAAGAGAGATCTGAATAGCAATTAAGATAAGAACTTCCTCCTCAAGAAATGTATTTTCAAGTGGAGGAGGCAAGTCCTTATGCTTGATCTCAGGAAATTTATCAGTTTCCTCAACTGATTTGATTTCCGCATTATGAAGTTTTTTGGGTGGGAGAGGGGGGAATGGATCTTCGTTTAACAAACTTTCAAGAAAAAGAATGTCCCCCTCAGGATCAAGATATTCATCATCAACTTCATATGAAGTTGAACTATCTTCAGTAAGAAAAGCCTCGAATTCGTCCAGATCATTTTCACTATCCGAAGGAAGTGGATTGATCTGAGTAAGTTCAATCGAAGGATCACGAGTAAGTAAGAATTCTAACTCTCTCAAATCCGCATCAAAGTCAAAGACTTCATTTTCATCCCTTGGTGGGATGGGATCCATATGAGAGAGTTCATCAGCGAACTCTTCAAGAAGAAAGTCAACATCGGAGTGTAGAAGTGATGCATCAATAAATTCAATGTCTCCATAAGATAAACAATCATCACTGGAATCAGAGACAGTCTCAATTTGATCATTTGGATTATTAGGGGGTGAAGGAATATCACACACATGATCCAAAGTCCCCTGTGACTCTCCTGGGATTGGGACAAGGATCTCAACACTAGACTTTATTAATTCGTCCGATTCCTTATTAGGAACAGTGCTAAGATGCTCATCCCCCATGTTCAGAGAGTGAGTGTGAACTTCGGGTGTGATAACAGCAGATGGAGGGAGATAAGAAAGACTAGCACACATAGATTCTATATTTTTCATGTGTTCTTCTGCTAGCAATTCTTGCATACTCTTATCTCCCTGTGCTTTCATGGAAGGAATCTTAACTGATGAACTGGATGAATCTTTGTAATATTCCTTCATTTGAATAGAATCCTCATCATCATCGTCATCATGAAGAGCAGCAAAGCGAAGATTGGCACGTATTTTAGCCGCTCTTTGCTCAGCAAGTAATTCTTCCATGCTCTTTTCGTTTCTCGCTTCTCGTTCTTCAGCAAGTAATTCTGCCATTGATTTCTCACGAGAATCTTGAAACGATGTAGTAGCCAACTCCTCCTTAAGATCTTTCAATATCTCAAGAGTCTCAATTAAAATGTCTTGCGCAGTAACAAGAGGAGTTGCTTGGGTCATTTGGTACTGTGGAGGTGGGTCTGAATACGAATAGTCGTAATTGTTACAAGGAAACGGATTCCCTGTTTGACAATCAGAGCTAGTGTGTGGACCTCCACAATACTCACAACAGTAAAACTGATGTGGTTGTGAGTCGTGTGTGCTGTAGTCATAATTGTAATCAGGAAACTGCTCATAGACAAGCGTGTTTCCCGATTGACAATCAGAACTGTAGTGGGAACCACCACAGTACTCACAACAGTTAAACTGTTGAGTCTGGACTGGTGTATCTTGATACGAGGCATCATTGAAGTTTGGATAATATGATTCTTGCTCGTATGAATGTGATGGGTAATCGGAAAAATTTGAAGAGTCGTTGAATGAGTCTTGATTAGGGTCATAAGCAATTGGATTACTCGACCCACAAAACAAACAACTCCCGTTTTGAATATCGTTACCACATTGCACACATGTACACCAATGACATGGAGAACCGAAAAGCGGCTCACCACAACCGACACAAGGAATAAAATCCGGAGGTGGGACAAGTGGTGTGCTCTTAGAGCTAGCAATTTCCACCACTTCCGTTATGGTCTCGGGTTTTGGTTCTTGATAAATGTGAAGGTTAGGTAAGTCGTTCTTTTCAGTCTCTGCCCTAAGCTCAGCACGTATGCTTGACAAACTTTTGACCGTAAACCGTGAAAGGTTAAGATCAATTTTTGAAGGTTTAGGAGCAATAGTGAGCTCAGGTTCTTGGACAACCGTAGGTTGGACGTATTTAGCACTTCCTTCGTTAGAGGGAAGTACAGGGTCCTTTGTCACCTCGGTTTCTTGATTCATTTCCCTCACCGGAGAGGGAATAGGAATCGAAGGTCCATCATAATCACTATAACATCTCGATATTTTTGACAAGGCCATAAGTTTTTCAATTTTGCTCTCAAAGGCCCATTGCTCAAAGAAATCGTCATCGAGAGATGTCATATAGAATTATACATGAGAGGGGTATAAGAAGGTAGAATCAAACGGATAGAGGGTAAGGAAAAATATTTTTGGGTTTTTATAAAAAGATATGAACAAAGATGGATAAATGTACAATGGAATGAATTCCAAAGTCACTAATCAGAAAAACCGTTTAGATACGCGCACAACCTCCCCGGCAGCGGCGCCATAAATTGATTGAAGCAAAAGCAGTCAACTAAATTCAACCACGGATGTGGTCAAACAAGTCAAACTCCTAAGGCTCAATGCTCCGAGGAATACAGTGTTTTCCCGGGTCGTTTAAGTCCCGACGAGGTGTGAATGGCAATCAAACGGTTATTTGATCGGGTGAATTTGGATGAAAAGGGATTTGTGAGTGATTGAACTAAGGAATATACGAAGAAATAGCTTAAACAAGCTATATGAATAAGACGGGAAGCTAAGAAAAACCAGAAACGATAAAAACCTAAAAACGCGTACGTTACGTTTAAATAAAACGTAAACGTACCAAATAAAAAGTGAAAACGTAAATCTGAAAACACCCAGGGGGTGAAAATGACCTTTTTACAAAGTAAAAGTTAAAAGAAAATTTTTAGAAAAAGGAAATTACTTTTTACACTAATTAATTAATTAATATTAATTAAATACTATTTATTACTTATTATTAATATTTAAAATACTTAAATACAATATAATATTAAACAAGCACTAGAAAATTGAAAATAAAATTCTTAAAATTATAAAATAACTAAAAACAAGTTTTAAAAATAAAAATAAGTCTTTTTGTCTTTTTGTGAATTTTCTATAAATTAATTACTAATTAATTACTAATTACTAATTAAACTATTTTAAATTAAGAAAATTACTAAATGAACAGTAAAAAATTCTAATAAAATTTCTAAAAATATTTTACAACATATAAAAGCTATAAAAAATATAAAAACTAGATTTTACTTAATAAAAACTAATAATGCTATTTAAAACTTAATATTAATTAATTTTTAATAAAACTAATATTAAATATAATAAATACCAAATGATAAAATAAAAATCTGAAAAATTTATTATAACTACTTTAATATATGAGGAATTTAATAAAAATATAAAATAGCTAAGTACTTACTAAAAATATAAAAATGAAAAATAAAATTAAATTACATTAAATAGAAACTATCACTTAATTTTAAATTGATTTTTCTTGAATTTTCTTTTACAAACCTATTTTATAACTAAAAACAAAAACTTTTTACAAAAACAACTTTTTTTATAAACTTAAAATAAGCTGAATATAAGCTGAATTGGTCAACAGTTGACCACAGTTGACCAAAATGGAAAATGAGCTTAAACTAGCATGTGTGGGACCCACAAGGGTAAAATCTGGTACAAATAAGCTAAGTTAACTTGTTTAAGCAAGGAAAAGCTAATGGTGACCACTGAATAAGCTAAAAGCTAATCAATAAGCACTTGGACATTTGGTTGAAGACTGAAAAGTGGGACAGAACTTAGGCCTTGATTGAGGTGGGTCCCAGTGGATCTCAGGTCAACCCATTGGTCAAAATCCCAAGCCTGGTAGGGGGAGGGTTGAATGGTGCAAATAGTGAAGGTGGTGGACCACCATGGTGGCCAGAACACCACCACAAAGTGGTGGTGGTGGGTGTATAGCTGCTGAGACAGAGCAGGTATGTGCCCTGCAAGTCACTTTGTGGCTTTGTGGGGCCCACAAGTAAAATCACAAAAATCTAAAAACTATGGACTTTCAAAGATGAACTGGTAGAGATCAAATAACAATAAGATTCAAGCCATGAGAGCAACTACAAAAATCAAAATAATTCCTTGAAGTTTAGTAAAAATCTGCAATGCATACTTTTGACTTTTCATGTAACTTAGCTATGTTGACTTTGGCCAATTTTTGATGATCAAATCTTACTGAGATGGATGTAATAAGCTACAATGAGACTTAACTAAGCTAAATTAAACACTTTTATATTGAAATGAGTGGTATTTGGTGGAGCAAAACCCAACAGTTAACTGTGGGGTGGAATTAGTGATGATCTTGACTTTCAACTAAACATGTGCCAAATTTGTAACTTGCAAGACCTAATTAAACCTATAGTGACATGTTCCAAATTAAATCAACAACACAAAACTCCCTAAGCACAGTGAACAGGTCTGAGCCAAACATTCCCTTATGGGACTGTTTTGAGGATTTTCCAAGTTTATGGTTGTTTCAAATCATGAATTTGATTTCTGATGTTGTATTGTAACAAAATAAACTTGAATGAGCACAAAGAATACCATACACCACAGCTTAACTCATTAGTGACCTAAATGTAACTATGGCAGTTCAATTTAGCAAAGTGCATAAATCATAAACAAACTCCAAACTAAACTATCTAAAACTTAAATCTAACTATATTAAGCCTAATAATCATAAAAGAAGCATAATAAACAGGTTCTAAGCCAAACTACAATAACTTGATATGGATGAAGTTGAAACTTACAAGCAGTCCAAGTGGTTAATTGAGAGCCAAGGTATACCAATCACACCCTAAGCTTTCCACAAAGCCTCTAAACCATACCAAGCCAGTATCAACCATAAACCATGCCCCAATCTTCTCACACAGTGATTTTTTTATTTTCACAATATTTATTTGTATTTTTGAGTATTTTTTTGTTTTTGATCTAAAAGTGATTCTAATACTAATTGAGCTTATAAAAGCTCATAAATGACTAATGTTAAACTTCTGATACAATGAAAAACAACTTTCAATAACATTAAAGTTAAAATGAGATTTTGCTAGAAAATAAGCATAAACTGAATTCTTGCTTGCAACTGAAATTAACAACTGAAACAGGTTTAGAATACAATGAAAACATTAACAATACACTTTGGAATTTAAAAAGTTCACTGGAAAAGTAAATTACACAAAAAACGATTTATCTAAACTACAACTACACTAATCTACTCTTAGTTAACTCTCTCTTCTTGCTTCCTTTTTCTTCACTTTTATAGACTGAGAGGGTGTCCTTTCTCTTTCCCACTTCTTTTCTGAGCCCTAGGATGAGTAGAATCGATCCTGTCCCTTAATTTAGTTTTGGCGGGAAAATGCCAATTTGGCAGTTGTGGAGTTTGGTGAGACATTTAATGCTGAGGAGGGGGGTTGAATGTAGGTGAGATAATGAATGAAGTTGGTGATAGTTGGTGAGGAGGAGGGGGAAAAGTGTCCTGGTAATTAGGGGAGGTGTTGGGAGGTTAGGGAAGGGTCAAAGGTGTGTTTGACCGAGATTTAAATAAAACGGGGTGTAAGATTTTTGTGGTGGGCCGGGTTAAGTGATATGGTGGGCTGGGGATGTGGTTACTGGATCAGGGGTTTTGGGTTTAGAAAGGGTGAATTTGGTTTGTTTTTATTTTAGGTCCATTTTGTATTTGTATGTAATCACAAGGACCATTTATGTAATTCTGAAAAACTTGGGGACTGAAAATGAACATTGCCCAAAGTATTTACAAAGATCAAAATTGACAAGTTTGAAAATTATAAAGACCAAAATTACAATTTTCCAAAATTTTAAACCCCGAGGACTAAAATTGACATTTTCCAAAAGTTTAGGGGTTAAACTTGCCATTTTGTAAAAACTTTTATCCAAGGACTAAATTTGAACATTTTTGAACTTCCAAGGACTAAAAACAATTTTTCATCCAAAATTATCCCACCAGGGACCAAATCTGCCAACGTTTGAAACTCCAGGGACCAATTTCGTAAATTTCCAAAACTTTTCCAATTTTTCACCAAAGGACTAAATATGACAATTTATGATTTCAAAAGGACCTTTGGTGATAATTTTCTATATTTTGAATATCCAGGGACTAGTTTTGTAATTTTATGAAAGTTGGGGGACTGAAACTGCCAATTTTGCAAACTTTATACGTTTTTCATTTGTTTTTACTCGTTTTGCATCTAAAACATATAAAACACAATTTTGGAATATTTTCAGTATTTTGATGCATTACTGAGTGTTTTTGTATGTTTTGCAGTTCAGATTAGACCAAAAATGATGAGTATTTGCACACTCATCAATACCCCCCACACTAAGCATGAATATTGTCCTCAATATTTAAAATCCTGGCTATTATGCCGACATTTTGAACGTAAAAGGGCAACATTACAAGCTAAGCGTGGAAAAACACCATTTTTGTTTTTTTCACTCTTGTAACCATAGCATGGGGGACTCCCCCACACTTAGGGTGAAAACCCTATAAGTATGCTACTGTTTTTGTTTACCGAGTCACTAGCTTGACTCGACCCCGAATTCATTTGTCCTTGGGGAATGTGGAAGAAGTGATCTCCATCGGACTTTCATTCAAAATGTTTGGAGAAGCATATGAAGCACGTGAAAGTTCCACACCGATGAGATAAGAATCCGGCTCAAGATAATGATACATGAAAATGCCGGGATCAAAGATAGTGTCCTCACTCCCGAAGGAGTGAAGAAGAGAAGAAGTCACCCTGTAGGTGAAGAAAAGGAAGAAAATCATGATAAAAAGCATGATTTGATCTTCTTCCTCGAGAGCAGGCTCCGTAGCCTGAGTTTGGATTTCAAAGGGTAAGCTCGTAAACAACCTGGGAGGGTGGGTGGGAATTTGCAAATTCTCAAGATTGAGTGCATCTCCCCCCGGGCTATCAAACTCCGGAGGAGTCATAATATGATGAGTGAGTTCACCGGAGAACTCCTCATGAAGAGAATCATTCACAAGATGTGAATTTGTGAACTCGTGTTCCGGAATAGACTCATCACAATCCTCATTCTGAATATCAAAGAGTGGATTATCAGAAATCAAAGTGAATTCAGATCCGAATTCAAATAGAGGATTGGTGAATAGAGGATTGGTTAGAGTGGTGTTGAATGTTTCGGGAACCAAGAGATTATCATTCTCTATTGGACTGTTGGGATCAGAAGTAAGTGACGAATCATGATGTAGGAGACTTTCAATTTCTCCCAGATCGGCTTGGAAATCGAGGAGACCATCATCACTTTCCAATGAAAGTGGATTGATGTGAGTAAGTTCATCAGCGAACTCCTCAAGAAGAGGATCAACATCAGAATGAGGCAGTGGTGCCTCAATATACTCAATGTCTCCATGAGATGTACAATCATCATTAAAATCTGAGAAAGTCTCAAAATGATCGTTTGAACACTCAAGAGGTGAAGGAATATCACATACATGATCCAAAGTTCCCTGTGACTCTCCTGGGATTGGGACAAGGATCTCAACACTAGACTTTATTAATTCGTCCGATTCCTTATTAGGAACAGTGTCAAGATGCTCATCCCCCATGTTTAGAGAGTGAGTGTGAACTTCGGGTGTGATAACAACAGACTGAGGGAGTGGAGAGGAGCTAGCATTCATGGATTGTACGAGTTCCATTTGATCCTCTGCTAGAGATTTCTCCGTCTCATGATTTTCTCCCTGATTTTCCATGGAAGGAATTGCTATAGATGAAAGTGATGAACCCTTACAGAATTGAGAAAAATCAAGGGTGACTTCATCATCACTATCATCGTCGTAAAGAGCAGCATTACGAAATATGGCACGTGTTTTAGCTGCTTGTTCTAATATTAGCAATTCTTCCTTGCTCAATTCGTTTCTAGCTGCTCGTTCTTCCGCAAGTAATTCTGCCATAGATTTCTCACGAGAGCTTTGAAACGATGAAGTAGCCAACTCCTCCTTAAGATCTTTCAATATCTCAAGAGCCTCTATTAAAATTTCATGCTCAGTAACAAGAGGAGTTGCTTGAATCAACTGGTACTGTGGAGGTGGGTCTTGAAACGAATAGTCATAATTGTTACAAGGAAATGGATTCCCTGTTTGACAATCAGAGCTAGTGTGTGGACCTCCACAATACTCACAACAGTAAAACTGATGTGGCTGTGAGTCGTATGTGCATGAGTCATAATTGTTATTAGGAAACTGCTCATGGACAAGCGTGTCGCCTGATTGACAATCAGAACTGTAGTGTGGACCACCACAGTACTCACAACAGTGAAACTGTTGAGTCTGGCTTGGTGTATCTTGATACGAAGCATCATTGAAATTTGGGTAATATGATTCTTGCTCGTATGAATGTGATGGGTAATAGGAAGAATTTGAAGAGTCGTTGAATGAGTTTTGAGTAGGATCATAAGCAAATGAATTACTCGACCCACAAAACAAACAACTCCCGTTTCGGATATCATTACCACATTGTACACATATACACCAACGACATGGCAAACCAAAAAGTGGCTCACCACAACCAACACAAGGAACAAAATCTGGAGGTGGGACAAGTGGTGTGCTCTTAGAGCTAGCAATTTCTACCACTTCCGTTATGGTCTCGGGTTTTGGTTCTTGATAAATGTGAAGATTGGGCAAATCGTGCTTTTCAGTCACTGCCCTAAGCTCTGTACATTTGCTTGACAAACTTTTGACCGTAAACCGTGAAAGGTTAGGATCAATTCTTGAAGGTTTGTCATTAATAGCACGTATCTCGGGCTTGGAAGAATTTGGTGAATCATTGAGAGAATTTGGACTTATGAACAGATTGCACAAAACACAAAATCTGTTACTACAATTATTGCCACATTTCTCACAAATACACCGGAGACAACGAAAGCCGTTCTCAATCGGGCTTTTACAGTGAAAACACGTGTAGCCGAGAGACGCCATAAGAATTATACATGAGATGGGTATAAGAAGGTAGAATCAAATAGATAGAGGGTAAGGAAAAATATTTTTGGGTTTTTATGAAAAGATATGAACAAGGGTGGATAAATATACAGTGGATGTATATCCCGATTCACCAATACGCAAAACCGTTTAGAATAGCGCGCACACCTCCCCGGCAGCGGCGCCAAAAATTGATTGATGCTAAACCACCAACTTATATTGACCAAGGAATGGTCAACAAAGCCAAATAGCCTAGATCAATGCTCCGTGGAAGTATAGTGTTTCCCCGGGTCGTTATGTCCCGACGAGGTGTGGATGGCTAACAAACGGTTTCGTGATCGGGTGAATTTGGACAGGAAGGGGTATAAGTGAGTTGTGATGATTACACTACTGGAATATAAGAGAAAAAAGCTTAAATACACTATATTAACAAGACTGGAAAGTCAGAAAAACCAGAAACGTTTAAAACTTAAAACGCGTACGTTCACGTTTAAATAAAACGTAAACGTACGAAATAAAAAGTAAAAACGGAAATCTGAAAACACCCAGGGGGTGAAAATGACTTTTTTACAAACTAAAAGTTAAAAGAAAATTTTTAGAAAAAGAAAATAAATTTTTACACTAACTAATTATTTATTATTAATTAAATACTAATTAAAACTAATTATTAATATTTAAAACACTTAAATTCAATATTATATTAATTAAGCACTAGAAAAATGAAAATAAAATTCCTAAAATTATAAAATAACTAAAAACCAGTTTTAAAAATAAAAATAAGTATTTTTGTCTTTTTGTGATTTTTTATTAATTAAAAACTAATTAATTACTAATTACCTAATTAAACTATTTTAAATTAAGAAAAATAGAAAATGAACATTAAAAATTTTAGAAAAATTTCTAAAAATATTTTACAACTTATAAAAGCTAGAAAAAATATAAAAACTAGGTTTTACTTAATAAAAACTAATTATGCTATTTAAAACTAATTATTACTTAATTATTAATAAAACTAAGATTAATTCTAATAATTACTAAATTATAAAATAAAAATATGAGAAAATTATTATAAATACTTTAATATAAGAGGAAATGAATAAAAATATAAAAATTACAAGTACTTAATTAAAATCTAAAAATGAAAAATAAAATTTAAATAAAATTAAATAGAAACTATCACTTAAAATTACTTTGACTTTTTTGGATTTTCTTTTTGGAAACTTGTTTTACAACTAAAAATGAAATACATTTATAAAAACAAACTTTTTAAAACTTAATAATAAGCCGTTTGAGAGCTTATTAGAGAGACAGCTGACCACAGTTGACCAAAATGGAAAATAAGCTTAAACCAGCTTATGTGGGACCCACAATGGGTTTTTCTGAACCAAATAACTTAAATGAACATGAATAAGCCAGAGAAATCACATGGAGTCCACAGAATAAGCACTAAGATCAAAATAAGCACATTGAAACTTGTTTGGAAACTGAAAATGGGGACAGATTTTGGGGACTAAATTAAGTGGGTCCCACAGGTTTCTAGGTTAACCCATTGGTCAATCTTGGAAGCCTGGTAGGAGGGTGATGGAAAGGAACCAAAATTAAGGGCTTTGGACCACTGAGGTGGTCAGAAACCCACCACCAAGTGGTGGTGATGGTGGTGTCTGCTGGTGCAGCAGGGGAGCAGCTTGCCCTGCAAGCTACTTTAGGGCAAGCTAGGGACTAGGGAAAAAATTGTAAAAATAAAATGAGCATGGAAAATTAAATTAGAGCTGGTAGAGAAAAAATACAAACAAGTTACAAGCCTTAATCTAAAACACAAAAATCAAAACAATTATGTGAACTTTTGGAAAAATCTGAAAGGGTGCAATTTGACTTTTTGTGAAAACCACATGTTTTGACTTTTATGAGTTTCTGAAGATCTTAACTAACCTAATATGTTATACTAAGCTGTAATGAGGCCAAATTAATGAAGAACAACAAATTTTAAAAGGAAATGATAGGATTTGGGATCTTAAAACCAAACAGTTAACAGTTGATGGGCATCAAGAGGTCATTTTGACTTTTGATCAAATGGAATTGAGTTTTGTGACTGAACTTGACCTAAACAGACCCTAAGCAATGCAACCATGATAAAACCACAAGAAAAGAATAACAACAACACCTAGTAAAAGGCTAATCCAAACACCCCTTTAGTAAACTGAAATGACAAACATGAGGGAGAAACTTACAGTTAACCATGAAATTGAACCAGAACCTAACCTAATGTCCCCCAAGGGACTCTAAACCAGGACCAATCACCATCACTGCCATAGCTCCTTTTCTTTTCCTTTTTATGATTTTTCACTATATTTTTTTTTTGGTATTTTGCTTTTTGAAACTACACTAAATTTTATGGAAACTGATAGCCTGAATAAGCTATCTAAGGGCTTAAGTATGCTAACTCAGTTCATAAAAACACAAACAAACACTTTTAACCATGAATTAAACTTTAAGGTAAAACTTGCACAATTTGAATATAAATGAAAATACTTTAATTGATACTTGAAGATGATTCAACATACACTGAGGATACTTGAAATATTACTTGAAAGCTTAAAAATACAACAGAAATTAACTTAAACGATTAAAAAAAAACTAAGTTACACTACAGCTAACTACTACTAAAACTAATACTTCTTTCTCTCTTTTTCTTTTCTTTTATAGGCCCTGGAACTCCTTCTTGACTTTCCCACTTCTTTTTTAGCCGTTGGATGGGCTCTATCAATCTCAGCCGTTCAAATCCCATAATGGCGGGAAAGTTGGATTTGGCAATTGGTGGGGTTAGGTGAGTTATTAAATGAGGAGGGGGGATGAATGGGTGTAGGTGAAGGTATTTATGAGGGTTGGTGAGGAGGGGGGAGACAGGGTGCTGGAAATTAGGGTTGATAATGGAGGTTTAGGGACGATGGGTTAGGGATGAAGGGGTTGTTTGACCCGGTCAAAGACCAGGTAATATTAAAAGTGGGAGGTGGGCTGTTTTGGTTGGGCCTTGGGGGTTTGGTATTGGATCAGGCCAAAAGGGAGTGTGGATCAGGTTGTGTTGGTTTGGTTTATATAATAACACATGGGTCCATTTGGTTTAAAGTGTAATCACAAGGACCATTTTTGTAGATTTCAAAAATATAAGGGACTGATTTTGCCAAACACCCAAAATTGCTACAAGGGTAAAATATGCCACAATTCATTAGTACATGACAAAAAATGATATTTTTCCATTTTGAAATTCACGGGGACCAAAATTGTCATTTCTGCAAAGTCCAGGGACTAAACATGTAATTTCATAAAACTTTCCTCCCAAGGACTAAAAATGGCTTTTGTGACTTTCCCAAGGACCAAAAGTGATTTTTCTTTCAAAATTATCCCACCAGGGACTGAATCTGCCAAAATCTGTAACTCCAGGGACTAATTTGTAATTTTCCAAAACTTTTCCAATTTTTCACCAAAGGACAAAATATGACAACTTATGATTGTAAAAGGACCTTTGGTGATAATTTTCTATATTTTGAATATCCAGGGACTAGTTTTGTAATTTTATGAAAGTTGGGGGACTGAAACTGCCAATTTTGCAAACTTTATACGTTTTTCATCTGTTTTTGCTCATTTTGCATCTAAAACATATAAAACACAATTTTGAAATATTTTCAGTATTTTGATGCATTACTGAGTGTTTTTGTATGTTTTGCAGTTCAGATTTGACCAAAAATGATGAGTGTTTGAGCACTCATTAGAAGTCAACTTAGGTCCTTAGGAAATCAAGCATGTTCAATATAAATCCCTGGATAAAAGTTTTCACAAAATGGCAATATTTACCCCTCAAGTTTCATAATTGGCAAAATTAGTCCCTGGGAGTTTTAAAATGGAATTGTATCAAATATCACCCTTGTACTATTCATAAAATACAATTTGGAACTTTTTGATAACTTGTGGGAAATTACAACTTCACCCCCTCAACTTTGGTGAAATTACATAAATGGTCCCTGGAGGTTTTAAAATGAAAAAAAATATAAATAATATCCTTGTACTAATGTTATATGGCAGGAATGGCCCTTGTGATGCTTTGGAAATATGGCATGATCAGCCCCTAAAGTTTCATCAAATTACACAATTAGTCCTTGGGCTTATTTCACATTAAAACCAACCGGATCCATATATACTCCTTTAATCCAATTCCCTTAAATCCAAATAATAAAACCTGCCCACCCATTTCATTTACACCAGGCCCAAAGTTACACAAGCCCATCCAACCCTTTTAAATAAAACGGGGTCAAATATTTGACCCTCGTTGACCGTTGACCCCCACCTTCTTCAACCTCACCTCGTCACCTGCTTACCACCATCCACCATCCCCCTCACCACTTGCAAACTTCACCTTTCTACCTCAACCCCCCTCTGTCACCCCCACAACCAAAACCCACCCCTTAGGTTTACCTTAGAGGACTCCACGTATCACTCCTACACCCTCCACCACCCTACAGCCTGCAACCTCTTACACCACCACCCATTTGCCATCCATACACTCCATATTGTTCCCCCCCCACCTTCAATTGTCACATCAAAGCATTTAATGCTTGGAAATCGGCTGCAAGCAACCTATCTCACTTTTGGCGCCAAAAAGCCATTTGAATGGCTTTGATTAATTGAGGTGATCCAAGGGTTTAGAATAGATGGGATTTGCTCTGAGAGACACGTGGAACATATTGAAGTGCTATAAAAGGAGCAAGAGGCTGAGGAAGTTTATATAGTTTTAATTTTCAATTCATGTATGTCGTTTAAATGTTAGTTTACAATCTCAGTTAAATTTTCAAGTTTCCAAGTATTGTACTAGTGTTTTCAGTATTAATATAAACTTATTTCAAGCTTCAATTATAATCTTATAGTCATTTACAGTTTATGCAAGTTTCAATCACTCAAAATCTTACAATAGCTTATATATTGCTTAAACCTGTTAGTATTGGACTTATAATCTCATATAAGTCCCTTTATTAACTTATTGAAAGCATTGTAGTAGTTAAATTCAGTGTTCATACTTAAACTCAAAAATATAAAAAAAAAATAAGAAAAAATAGAAAAATAAATAAAAAATAAGTGTTCAATGAAGAACAAGGCTGGAGCAGGGTATAATTTGGATGGCCTTTGGTATTAGAAGCCTTGTGGAAGGCTTATAGGAAAGAAATTTGGTCCTTGTTCTCAGTTTTAGCTGGAATGCAAAAATTGTAAGCAAAATTCTTAATTTCATTTTTAATATAGCCTGTTGATTATTGTTTCTTTTTGTGCTTTAATTACTCAATTAGTATTACCTAGTCATAATATAACTTAAAATAGTTAGCTTGTTAATTAAAATCAACTTTTGTTTAAAATCTCATTCACATAGTGGAAATAGTATAGTTGTCATATGTGAGTTCCATGCTGATATGGTTGATGCTCTGTGCTTATATGATCTTATGACATGTTATTTTAAGCTTTGAAATCAGTATTAAGTGTCAAATCTGTGATATACTTTGAAACTCCTTACAATCAACAACTTAAAGGGGTGTTTGGCTCAGTTTAGTTATAGGTGTTCAGGGTTGATTTTGTTGTTGCAGTGGGTTCATATAACTCATATTAGGTAATATAAGGCTATTCATATCATAAAATCAGTAGGTATAGTAAATCAAAGTCAAAATTCACTTTTAATTAATCAATCTGTCATCTGTTAAGTAATTAGAAGCTATATCCAATCATTTCAATATATAAGTTCATCATTTAGCTTAATTTAGTCTAATTATAACTTATAATAGCTTAATAAGTCACTAGGATTAGATTAAAGTTCAAGTAAGTCAACTTTGTAGTGTAAACCATAAAAGTCAAAAGTGTTAACTGTCAAAATGGCTTAGATTTCAAAACAACCTGTAGGATTCATTAGGAATTGGAAGCAAGTATTATTTGTTGTTTTGGGTTCTTGGGTAGCCTGTGTGTTAGAATCAAAAAGAAAATTGGGATTTCAAACTTGTTTGCTTATTGAATTTTAAGCTCAAAGTTGCCTGGGTGAGATTTCACTTCCCCTGCACCAAGCTTATCCACTCACTTTCATAAGATCACCTAAAGCTTATTAGTGAGACCTAGGTTTGGTTTCTTAGCTTTTTGAGAAGCTCACATAGCTGACTCAATAATCCAGTGCTCATTTTGAGCTTGGGAGCTTTTGCCCTAGCTTAATCTAGACTTAAAGTTGCCCTGACCTTATTCAGTACACTGAGTGGTCAGTGCAAAACACCCAACATCACAAGCTTTTGTAGGGCTTATCTGTAGGAATAAGCTATAGCTTATTGGCTTTTTAAGAAGCCAATCCAACTGGCTTGTAGGATCAAGGCTCAATTTGGGCTCTTGAGCTTATTTGGTGGACAAATTTAAGACCTGTTCTTTGCCCATTCTTCCACTGCTTCATCAAGCAGTGTGACAAACCAAAGTTCATAAGCTTCTCAAAAGCTTATGTGTGGACCCCAGGGCATGAACCTTTGCTTATTGAAAAGCCTTCTAACCCAGCTTATTAGATTAACTTTCATTTTGGACCTCTGAGTTCATTAGGTGGGCCCCACATAGGGCTGCAAGTTCCCTTTTGGACTGTTTGGTTGTAGCAGAAGTTAGAGTGCTTATTTGAGCTTATAAGCTTATTTCTTTAGCTTATTAAGTTAGTTTAGCTTAATTTGGGTGAAACTCAATAGTTCATAGCTTATTTAACCTGTGGTAGCTTGTTTATAGCTTTTAGCTTGTTAAAAGCTCAAATTTGGCTTAATAGGCCATCTGCTGATCTAATAAGCTCTTACAAAGCTTATTTGTGTAAAATAAAAAAGTAGTATTTTTTAAAGTTACTTATTTTTACTTATTAAATAGTTGTGTAAAAGAAAAATAAAAAAATAAAAAGTTTTAAAAAAATTGGGTGTGTGTGGGAGTCGAACCTGAGACCTCTCGCTAGTAACATGCCTTATAACACACACCCCTTCCACAAGCTCTGGGGCACCAGTTCCGTTTGAGTATACACAATCAATATACTTCAGGTGTTTTTTGGTTAATAAGCTTAAATAAGCCGTTTGGCTTATAACTGTTTATTTGAATAAGCTGTTGGACCAAGCTTAATTTTCCTAGGCTTTTCATCATTAAATATACCTTCTGTATTTTTTTCATAATTTTTACTGTTCACATAATATTTATTTTAATTAATAATAGTTTAATTAGTAATTAGGTAATATTAGTTAATTAAATAGTTTTAATAATTTTTATTTAATAGTAGTATCTTTTTATATTTTTTTTAAGTTTCATAAACCATTAGGAGTTTTTAGAAAATAATTTTCTGATTGTTACTGTTCATTTACTATTTTCCTTAATTAATTTATTTAATTAGATTTTAATTAATAAACAAGTAATTAATTAGTAAATTAGCCTAAATATAATTTTTAGAATAAGTTTATAATTTTTTTAGGATTCCTGTGATGGTTAATTAGTTTTATGAATTTTTCCATAATTTTCTAAGTTATTTAATATTTTTAGTAATTTAAAATAATTTATTTAGTTTAATTAAAATAATTAGTAATTAATTAATAAAAAACTCATAAAAAGACAAAAATATTTATTTATAATTTTTTATACTTTCTTCAAGTTCATTTAAGTTTTAGAAAATATTTTTGCAAGTTTTTAGTTTAATTTGTAGTATTTATTATTTTTAGGTTAATTTAAATTAGTTTTAATTAAATAGTTAAATAGTTTTTAATTAAATAATTAATAATAAATAATAAAATAATCTTAAAAATAATTTTCTTTTTACTTTAATTTTCTTTTAAGTTTAAATTTATAGAATTGTCATTTTTGACCCCTGTAGTTTATTTTTCTTTAAAACTCACCTTTTTCTCTGTACGCATACGTATTTGTTTACATTTTCAGTTTACATGTTTACATAGCTGTTTATTGTGCTTGTTTTATCCAAATAATATCAGTAGTGTAAATCAAACCCACTTAAATCTTTGGTTACTGTCCTCAGTACCATTTATTCCCAAAACCGTTTACAAATACAATTTCAATCTCGTTGGGACTTAACGACCCGGGGATTTCCCTGTACTTCCACGGATTTTAATACTTGACTTTTTCTCCCAGGTGGGCCTATCAACTGCACACGGTCGACTGGTTAGTTTGGGAGGAGTCAATGGGCATGTTTGATTAGAAATGCTCAATAGAGAGCATAGTAGCAATTAAAAGATATAGAATACTTTACTGGTTAGGAAATAAGATTGTAGGAAATAGGAATTATTGTTGAACTTCCTAATTTCAAACATCTTATGTGAATGTACAGTTGTAAAGCTAGTATTGCTATACTTGTGATTAAACGACGATCGCCTTATTCAAGAACTTCACTATTTGTGAATTTTGAAGTTAGTATTTTCAAAGTTTTAAAAGATCATAGCCTAGTTGATTTGCTTACGAATCTCGTGCCTTTCAATAAATGTGATTGTCGTACTTTAGGACATAAGACTTTGACAAGCTAATTATTACTTGATTTTTTTATTTATTATTTGAATAATTAATTGTAAACATTAATATTATTCATTGAAATTGATGTACTTGATGTTGCGATCATTTTTTTATATTAATTGT
This sequence comes from Artemisia argyi, assembly GCA_030686995.1. NCBI lineage: Eukaryota > Viridiplantae > Streptophyta > Magnoliopsida > Asterales > Asteraceae > Artemisia > Artemisia argyi. Next base: position 112,273,418 of record CM060705.1, on the reverse strand, counting down.
TTTATAAATATTTGCATGTTTAAAAGTCCATGAATAATTATTTATTCTATATCCATTATCAGTTGATGATATGGAAATAACAACAAATTAAGACAAATGTGAGAGTGTCGATAATATTCATGAGTGAATATTGAATAGTTAGACTATTCAGATTCACGTGTATTTATAGAGATAAATATTAGATTGGCCCAACCTACAAGAATTTACAGCATGGATTTCTGCATTTAGTGAAAACTTGTAAATAGTTAAGTCAATTAGTTCCTTAGACTTGAGACACTCGCAGATTGAGCGTGTGTGGAACAATATTCTTTAATATGATTAAATGTTGTACTGAATATGACTGCTATAAAAGTCATCATTGGAAATAATGCGAAACACTTGACTAACACGTGTAGTTAAGATGGGATTTATTCCTCCAAGAATCATGGAGTTATATACTCCTGGGCCCCTTGACGATTTGAATAGATGTGTACATGACCATGTCCAAATATAATTAAGATAAATCTTAAATTAATTTGGTAAACTTGTTCAAGATCTAAAGTCAAGAAACAGAATGGTTAAATAAATAAGAATGCATTTAATCCATGTCTTATGTTTAACTAAGTTGTAGAACCGTAGGGGGGTGAATACGGTTTCTTCGGCTTTTAGAATGTTTAAAAACTTTAAGCCTCGAAGAAGAACCAAGTGGTTATACTAGAATCCAACTACCATAAACACAACCAAAGTATATAAAGCGAGTAAAGAACACAATGATATATACTGGTTTGGGATGGGGGGTTTAGACCATCCGTACGTCCAGTTACGAATCCATGACACGATACTACTCACTCTAGTATAATCCTTTCAGTGGACTACAAACCGTTACAATTCACTCCACCGATATTCGCCAATATCGATGCTCACAAAGAAGGAATTAATCCCATGTTGTTCCGCCCTCGGAAACCACCCAAAAGAATCTCGTGATTCGACTTAACCTAAGGTCACCAAGACCACTACCAAGACTTCCCACCAGAAGTATCAAACCCCAACTAGATCCCTAATGATCTAGGCTTGGTTACTAAGACACGAGACTTCCCTTACAAACAAATTGAATGAGTATAAGTTTGTTTGTGAATCAAGCCCTAACCTAACCTAAAGACTCGATTGTAGTAGAAAGGGTATAGAGAAGAAGACCCTAGACACAATCACAAGAGTGGATTAGGTTCTTGTGATTCTTCCCTTGCAAAGAGATGTGTTCTTTCAATAGATGTTAGTGTGAAAGATTAAGAACACAAGATAGAATTAGAGGATTAGTGAGAAAGAATATAGAGAGAAAGAATAATGGCAAGGGGTGGGAAATACAATAGGGAAGGTGGGGTATTTATAGGCAAAGACCCATCTTGGGAAAGTTTTATCGAGGCTGGCGTGTCCCCCGCGCGTCAACAGGCGGGCAGCGCGCCAGGACTACTGTAACATTTTCCCAATTTGGGTGTTGGCCTTATAAATACCTAACCTTGCTAAACCCCCAATTGTACTTCACACATTTAAACCTTAACATTAATCATTCTAAGGTTTACCAACTCAAATAGCCAATTTGTAAAATGTTTTATGAAGTGTTTATGAGAAACCAATTATCAAGGAAAGAAAGGTAGAAAAGATAATTAGGTAGGGGTAGAATAGGTATTCCTCACATGGCATAAAAGAGAGAAGAGAATATGTCATGGGATATTCCTCTATAAGGAAAAGTGAGTGAGGTTGGATTAAGAATGAACCATAGTTAAGTTAGGAGTAACCAAGGTTGGGTTAGATAGAAGTGTGTAAAGAACAAACCATGGTTAGGTTAGAGAGTAAACCATGGTTGGGTTAAAGGGTATATCCAAGGGAATATTCCTTCCTTGGTGAGAACGTGTGGATGTTGGAGAGGTTAAGAGTTAACCATGGTTGTGTGAGGAATAAGTGTATTGAGAACTAACCATGGTTGGGTTAGAAATGATCATGGTTAGGTTAATAGGAGAATATACAAGAGGATATTCCATTTCTTGGAGAAGAAGGTGAAATGGCAGGTTGAGATGTGTTTGTTTTAAATGGATGGTTTGGATAAAGAGTGTGTAAGTGATTAGATGGGGAGCCTAAGAGTGAGTTGGAGTGTATGAGATATGAGTTGGGTTTGTGTAGGGAATATAAGATATGATGGGATCGTGATGAGTTGGATAGTGTAAGGGAATATAAGGTTTGATGGGATAAGGAACCTAGTATGTGTAGAGAAGAGATGGTTGTGAGAGTAGTGTGTGTATTTTGAAAATAAAATTGTTGGTAGTGTAAGGAATAAGTTGGAAAGATATGATATCTGTAAGGTGTAAGGAATATGTAAGAATGAGTTGATGGAGAGCCTTGTGTGTCTAGAGAAGAGCGTGTGAGTGAAGTGTGTGTATTTTAAATGTAAGTGTGTCAGTATTTGAGTGTTTGTGTGTGTATAAGAGAATATGTTAGAAAAGTGTAAAGTGGATGGGAATATTGTAAAGGGGAATATTGTGTGGGAGTGTGGGAGACAAAGGTACATGGTGTAAGAGGTGTAAGGGAATATTTAGAGAATGTTGGAGATAAGATTTAGGAGGATTTGGAAGGGTTGGATGTTTTGTTTTATGTGAAATGTAATTAGAGAAATAGATTAAGAGATAATCAAATTATCATTAAGAAAGAAAATATTTAGACAATTATGATTTTAAGTTGAGAAATTCAAAGGTTACTTATAATCTCAAGTAACTTAACCTCGAGAATCCATAATCTCATAACTCGTGATTTTCCACGACTCGACGTACTCAACTAACACCTTGGTATAAACAAGCCAAGTGCTTTTCCTTGATGTAAAGTATATCCCATACGGGAAAGGATGCGTTTACGCAAAGTGACCTTTGATTCGCCTCAAACGGTCAGATAATATCAACCAAGTAATGGTCAACAAGTCAGACAGATCGAGGACGAATGCTTCCGAGGAATACAGTGTTTTCCCGGGTCGTAAGTCCCAACGAGGTGTGCGATGTGATATTATAAACGAATCTGTGATCAGTGAATGTGAACAGGAAAGGTATAAAAGTGTGTGTGTGTGTTTAACTAGGGTTCTATAACTTAAATAAACTATTAAAACGATTACGTAAAACCTAGGTATTTAAAAACGTTTAAAACGTTCACCAATTTAAAATCAGACGCGACTGCGTACTGAGAAAAAGGTGAGTTTTAAGAAAATTAAACTACAAGGGTTGAAAATGAAAATTCTATAAACTTAAACTTAAAATAAAGTTAAATTAAAAAGAAAAATATTTTTAAGATTATTTTATTAATTATTATTAATTATTTAATTAAAAACTATTTAACTATTTAATTAGAAAATTATAAATACTACAAATTAAACTAGAAACTTATAAAAATATTTTCTAAACCTCAAATAGAACTTGAAGAAAGTATAAAAAATAAAAATAAATCTTTTTGTCTTTTTGTGAGCTTTTTATTAATTAAAAACTATTTATCTTAATTATACTAATTAAACTATTTTAAATTACAAATAATATTAAACTAACTTAGAAATTTATGGAAAAATTTATATATCTAATTAACCATCATGGGAATCCTAAAAAATTATAAAAACTTTATTTTATATATTTTTAACTAGTTAACTAATTATTATTCTATTTAATAATTAATATCTAATTAAACTATTTAAATTATGAAAACTATTAAATGAACAGTAAAAATTCTAGAAAAATTACTAAAATTATATTATGACTTATAAAAGCTATAAAAAATATAAAAACTAGGTGTTACTATATAAAAATTAATTATGCTATTTAAAATTTATTTATTGATTAATTACTAATAAAACTATTATTAATTCTAATTAATACCAAATGACAATATAAAAATCTAATAAAATTATTTAAATTACTTTAACCTATAAGGAAATTAATAAAAATATAAAAACACAGATTACTTAATAAAAATATAAAAATGAAAATTAAAATTAAATTGTATTAAATAGAAACTATCACTTATTTTTATATTGTTTTTCTTGGATTTTTCTTTTACAAAACTATGTTATACATAAAAACAACTAACTTTAATAAAAACAAATATTTTAGAACTTAATAATAAGCTAGTAATAAGCTATAATCCTAGACAGTTGACTTTAGTTGACTTAATGAGCAAATAAGCTCAAATGAGCTTATGTGGGACCCACCTTGGATGAATCTGGTTCTAATAGGTTTTTTGAACTTGTCAAAGCTTAATTTAGCTAAATAAGCTCAGTAGATAAGCCAATAAGCTAAATAAGCTAATCCAAAAACCTAAAATCTACACAGACTGGGGACAAGGTTCAATGGCTAATCTAGGTGGGGTCCACTGGGTTAGAGGTCAAACAAAAGGTCAAACTAAGTTCTCTACTAGGAGGGGGGTTGAGGGAACCTAACTAGAGCTACTGGGGCCCACTGGATTGGTCACAAAACCACCACAAAGTGGTGGTGGTGAGTAACTGGTCTGCTGCACAGGGGGTAAGGTTCCCCTGCAGTTGTGTTTAGGGGTGAGTGGGGCCCAGTAGAAAAAATCTTAAAAATATAAAAATGGTGGGATACTAAAGTAGAGATGGTAGACAACAAGTAGGAACAAATTTCAAGTCCTCAGACCTACTCCTAAATTCTACAAAATTCTCCCAAGTTTTGATAAAATCTGATAAGTGCAATATTGACTTTTGATATGAAACTTGCTATGTTGACTTTCTTGAGTTTCTAACTTATTTTAACTACTGATTAAGATGTAATAAGTTGTTATAAACCTAAAATAAGCTAAAGCTTTAATATATGAGCTAATGGGTGGGTTTTGAGATCCCAAATCCTTGACAGTTAACTGTCAAGGAAATTGGTAATGGATTTTGACTTTTGGTTGCTAAACCTATGTGTTTTATGTTTAAACTAACCTAAAGGAACATATATAAGACTGTATAAACTAAAAATAACAACAAATACAACCTGTGACTGGGCCAATTCAAACAATCCAAACACCCCTATTCAAAACAGTTTCACTAACTTCTATGAATTTTAAGCTTACACCTAATGATTTTATGATTTAAACAGATTCACTATACTAACTAAAGATTAATTGAACACTAAATTATCACAAATAACAATTATAACAAGATTATACAAAAATCAGATTTATAACTTACAAGTGGTTCAAAACTGAGGACATGAAACCAAGGACCAAGATCAATACCTAGTATCCCCCATAGGATTCTAATACCAAATCAATCCAAATTTCACCTTGCTCAGCTCCAATCAGCTTGTAACTTTGATTTTTTATTTTCTTAATATTTAATTTGATTTTTTAAGTATTTTTGTTTTATGAACTAAACAGAAAAATGAGGTGTATAAAAGCTTAAATAAGCTTTGTCAAGGCTTATATGAGCTTATGAACTCAATAACAATCACAAATAACAACAAACAACAACTGTGAGCTTTTTGAGATTTTGAAATTAATAATAAATTGCATAATCTAAGAACTGATATGAAACTTGAAATTAAGACTTAATAAAGTTCCAATTACATGAATTAAACCTGATACAAGCTTTAGAAAGTGAAATTACAACTGAATTAACAAACTATACTACCTACGACCTAATTAAATTGAACCTAAACTAATAATACTTCATCACAGCTCCTCTTCTCTTTTGTAGACCTTTTCTGAGCATGTGGGACCCACCTTGACAATTCCCACCAATTTGAAGCCATTGAAATGGTTCCAATCATCTCAGCCGTTTAAAACTTAAACTTGGCGCCAAAGTCTTATTGACCACTGTGGATTGCATGGAGCGTATTTTAGGGGTTTAAATGGGTTTGGAGGGTTGTGATGAGGTGGAGGGATAGTGGGTGAGAGGTGGCAGGCCAGGTGTAGGGTGGTATTGGTTGCAGAGGTGGTGTGTGGTGGTTTTGGTTTTGGGAGGGAAAAGGAGGTACGGGGTGGTATTGGTTTGGTTTGACCGGGGTTTGACCTGGGCTGTTGTGTGGGCTGGACAAAAGGAAAGGGTGGGATGGGCTTGGTTTAAGTTGGGTAGTGGATTAGGATTTGGTGGATTTAATAAAAGGGTCCGTTTGGTTTTGTTAACTAAAAACACAACAAGGACTAATTTTGTAAATTAGGAAAACTTGAGGGGTGGTTATGGCATTATTCCAATTTTGTTCAAAGGACCATAACTGCCAATATATGAATAGTACTAGGGTATTTTTGATATTTTTAATTTTTTAAATACCCGGGGACTAAAAGTGACAATTTACCAAACTTCAGGGACTAAATGTGTAATTTATTCAAAACTTTCTCCCAGGGACTAAAAGTGACAATTATAAATTCCCTAGGACCCTTAATGATAATTTTCCCATTTTGAACACCCAGGGACTGAAACTGTCAAGTTTGAAACTTTGAGGGACCTATTTTGCCAAACTGTGAAACTTCAGGGACCAATCTTGTAAATTCACCAAACTTATCACCCAAGGACCATTCCTGCAAAAGATTATTAGTATAAGGACCAAAATTGAATTTCTCAAAGTTTTTACATCCCAGGGACCATTTCTGTCAATTTCCAAAGTACAGGGACTAAACTTGTAATTTTATGAAACTCTGCACCAAAGGACTAAATATGTAATTTTATGATTAAAAAGGACCTTTGGTGACTTTTTCAAGTTTTAAGAATGACCAGGGACTAGTTTTGACAATTTATGAAACTTGAGGGACTGAAACTGCCAATTATGCAAACTTTGTACATTTTTCATCTGTTTTTGCATATTTTGCATTTGAAACATATAAAACACACCTCTAAGATATTTTAAGTATTTTGATACATATTTGAGTGTTTTTATATGTTTTGGCAGCTCAGATTAGTATAAAATGATGAGTATTTAGACACTCATCAACCTTTAACTTAGTTTGACCAATAAGGGAGTAAACCCGTTACGTGATTAGAGAAGACGTAAGCACGGGCTATGAGCATATGAATGCTTTCACTTGATATTATGTGTAGTATATAAGCTCCCTAGGTTTAGAAAGGCCTTGGCTAGAGGCGAGAGTTAAAAAACATGAGTTGACATTTTTCCGAAAACGAGTATTTTAAAAGTTGGATCTCTCTAATCCTAATACTCGTTTCGAGTATTCTCAATTAAGCACATAGCATATTCATACCTGTATTTAAAGATCCATATTTTTTGGGTAAGGGGAAAGTCGACTTTCAAAGTTCGTTCCGACATCATTAGTAGCCTGGCGCGTCGCCCACGCATCAACGCGCGAGCAGCGGGCCAGGAGCAGACATTGAGGCGGGAGAACTTTGGCTAACGTTTGTTATTTTATGTGTTTCGAAAGTTTATTTGTCATCATTAAAACATTAGCAGATCTCATCAATGTTGCCTGAACAATCTTCCTCTTTTTGATGATGACAAATAAAATCCGAAAGCAAATAAAATTACAAAACGTAGCGAAGACAAAGCGCGCCTTTGGCGTATCTTGCGTCTTGACCTTGCCTTGTAATTTGGTAAAACCATTTGTCTTTATCTTGAATTGGTCTTCATGCCTCTTGATTTCTTTTTCCCCCTTTTGTCGAATAAAAAAGGCAGGACTAAATGGAGCTTGCACATGCACCTGATCATGCTCCCCCTTGATCATAGCTCCCCCTAGATCATTGCTCCCCCTTGTTTCAAGGCGGGAACCATGGGTCAAGAGTCTCACCTTTGCAGTGGTCTAGCTACATAAAACACAAAACGTGTAACAAACAATAAATCCTCACATGTGGAAATCCAAAATAGGTTAGTTTACCATTTGGATACTTTCAACATGGGTTACTCCTATATATATATATA